>KI915046.1:0-162500 GCA_000473445.2 Anopheles farauti
ATCCATGCTTTTGCCAACCACCAAGATGATTACGAATTCCCCACTTGCCTGCAAACATATCCATATCTTCCATCAACCGACCAACCCGTACGTTTCCCATGAATCCGACATATTTGTCCTTGAGTACTTTATCCGTCGTCAGCGGAATTATTGCCGATGTAAACGAATCCTGCATACTGCGGGGCGGAAGGGCGCTAATGGACTGCGGAACATACTGTTCCAGATGTTCTCGTGTGCTTACGAACGGCGTATACCCAACTTCGATACCTAGTTTTTTTATTATTATTTGTTTCACTGAAAAGAGAAAACAATTGTTATTATCATGTCTTTGAAATTATATCCACAACAAACGCTATATGCTCCCACCCCCCTCAGCCCTACCCCCGCAGCAATGAACGGTATGGACAAAAAAGCGATGTCATCGTTAAACTGTACCATAGGGTCAAAGTCTAGGGAATTCGGAAGCCACCAGCGTCTGCCGATATTTCGACGGCGTGAACACGAGGCGTAAACATAGCTTATGACATCACCAAAATCCTCCCCGTCACCTGTTCGTACCGTCGTTCATCGTTCCAGCCGTACACTCTAGATCTCCGCGCAAGTAGTTGATACTGGAAAACATTCTGCACAGTGGAAGAAAAAAAAAACAACGTTCTTATTGATGCACTTCACAGACAGCACTTTCACTGTTGAGCACGTTTCAGTTACCTATGACCGCGTGACGACATCGGAAGGGTTGTTTTCGAATCACTTATCAGCGAGCTCGGTACTGTCGCTGCGACATTTACGATACGTCGGTACGATTGCTCCGGACCGTATCGTTTCGCTGGGAAACTGCTAAAAAACTGGCGCTGCCCTAGATTAGACAGCGCACCAAGACGCACTCTTGCAGAAAGCATTTTGTCGAGAGATCGGTTGCTGCACTAATAAACTCACGGCGCTTCACAAATTTCACCCACTAGCGACCTGATGAGTAAGCAGGGTCTTCTAAAAACGCTTACCGTTTTCACCCCACCAGATTTGTTTACGTTTTCTATCTTTTTTCTAATCTCTATGACGTGCGCCAAATTCAGCTGTTAACGAAGATTTTTTGCAAAGAATGATACCAAGATCCATAGCTATATATAACCATGATTGTGTTTTTTTCTTTCCCAGAGGATTCGTTATCAATTTCCAAAATGTTCAAGGAAAATTTTATTTTCAAAACTTCTATAAATAATTCTATATCATTTATAATTGTCGATTCGTTCAACGGATCATTGGTGGTACCTTCGTTAAAATTCAAATAGAACGAACGATGTTGTCAAACACAAATCACAGTGGCTTACCACCAACACATCGACGGTCCGAAAACATTCTTGCAAAATTGAACAATATTATTTACTATATTATAAAATGTAATTTTTGTCAGCATTTGGCTCAATTAGGCTACAATTTTGTGTTTTAGTTGATTCCGTGGGACGAAAATGTTAAAATTCATGGTATGTTGTTCTCAATACATGAACCTACATCGTAAGTAGTTTGTCCATGTAATCGACCACTGTGTAGCGAAATGAAAATAAAAATTCACTCGCTATTTGCATTGTGTATTTTCGATCGCGTTTCACCTGCCCGTCTTTGATTCTAATTTGTGAATGTTTCATGGTGTTTATTATCTGTGTTTGTTGCGAATGCGCCTCCCAGCGGGTTAAATAATTCACTCAACTGCGTAGGGCTTGCGGGAAGATGCTTCCTGCTACAGGATTGTTTCGGACTACCATTTGCCCCTTCTACGAGAAAGATCTCTGTACGAGGCCTTACTGCCACTTTAAACATGCAAAAACAGGTATGTGATATAGCCGGCACTCCCGGAAAGTATTTCCTTTTATTGGTTTGTAATTTGCAAATTGGTTGTAATTACAGCGCAACCTGTTGCGACATACAGTGCAACGCCAAAAAGCCTTCTGAATCAAACGGACTCGGCAGACCATTCGGAGGCAGGGGAAGCAATCGTAAGAAAGAAACCTAAGCTTGAGTACATCCCGGTGCCCACGGTAGCCCCAAAGTATATACCGTCCAGTTTGGCAAAGTTGCCGACCAACACAACTAATGGCGATGACACTAAAGAAAGCGAGCAAATCGATAGCTTCGATCCAGCGAGCACAGAACGAGCTACAAAGCCGGTGCCTGAAGATGCTACCGCTAAGGATTCTTCACCGCCGGAAGCTAGAGGCGTGTCGAAAGAAAGTATAGTAGAAAAAGTGGTTTCAGATGAAAGGAACCCTACCAACGGCACGAATGTGTCCAATAGTGAGAAAAAATCATCTGAAACAGAAAAACATCACAGTTCGACGAAACACCACCACTCGTCTACTAGCGATTCTGATCGAAAGAAGGAGTCCAACCATCGACATAGTTCCAACTCACGTTCAAAGTCTTCATCCACATCTTCGTCACTCGATAAAAAGCATCGATCATCAGAATCATCTAGCAAAGAAAAATCAAATGGTAGCAGTAAAAGTAGCAGTAAAAGTAAACACCGAGATAAGGAGAAGGAAAGCTTTAAAAGTAGCTCATCTTCGAAGCACTCCTCTGACCGTGATCGTCATCGTAGCTCATCGGAAAAAGATCGATCACATAGCAAAAGCAGCTCGTCTAAAAATGGAAGCAGTGCCAGCAGCAGCAGTAGCAGTAAAAGCAAAAGTTCGACCAACCACAGTAGTAGTAGTAGTAGCAGCAATAAGAAAAAGGATCATAAATCCTCGTCCTTATCGTCATCCACCAAATCATCTAAATCGGAAAAGGTAGTTGAACCGGAGACAAAGCCCACCCGACCGCTTGAGGAGGAAATTTATCAAGAGCTGATAAATAATCCCCCGAGTGATATCGACATCGATAGCGACGAGGATGATGTGATGCAACAATGTAAAATGATCTTTGAAGAATACGCACCGGATGAAACGAAAGTCAGCCAAAATGAGAACAAAACGAACGCTCCTATCGATCTTATAGATATGTTTGCCGATAAGTACTACGATGATAATAAGAAGAAACGGGTGGCGTACGAGAACGCTGCTACCACATCCAAGCCAACGCCTGTAGAAAAGAAAACGAATCATATACAGAATGCGATCAAAGTAGGTTATTTACCCTCCTGTTCCCTCAGCGAATTTTGCATAGTATGCATTTTCTCATAAAATTCTACGTTTTCACAGTCGGTATACCTACGACAAGAGATAGTGCGAAAGCAACAAGAAGAGCTAGCGGCGCGCAAACGTGCCGAAGAGGAAGCGAAACGACAAATCGAAGAGGAAACGAGTAAAACAATGTCGAAACCAGCGACACCACCGACACCCATCAACGGATCGTCCGTTTCACCGATCTGTTCGAATAGCTTCTACAACAAATCGCCTGAAATCATGCTCGGCACGCCTAAATGTAGGTTGTTATTAGAAGCTACCGATATGAATGGCTAATCATCCTATTTTTTCCATACCATCCGCTTGCCAGGTCGCTTCACTCCTGCAGTCAATGTGCTAGCGTTTCAGAAGGCGAAGGAAAAGATTGATCAGCTGAAACGAAGTCAATCGTCTTCCTTCACCCCCGCTCAAACGGCACCGAAGACGGGCGGCAGGATAGCACACACCTTATCGGCCGCTGTAACAAAAGCCACGACAGCATCGCCTGCCGCTCAAGCGCCGCCAATACTCGAGCCCGCATCGAGCAAAATATCGTATAACGTTCGCATGCAATACTATGGTCTGATGGTGAAGCACTGTCTAAACATCTATCCCACTTGCGAAGATGCCTGGGAACGGGCGCAGACCGAAGAGCTGGCCGTGATGAAGAAATGCAGTACGGCTATGATTTACAAGAGCAGCGCACTCCTCACGATCAACAAACTCCGGAAGGAGGCACTCGAAACAGGAAGTGAAGCGGCAGAGAAGTATGTTATCGTGTGTGTGAACATAAAGGTGATACTAATTTGTATTTGATTTTTTATCTTGTAACTTACAGAAACAAAACCGTCTCGCACGATGTCATCCTGGCTGGAAAGATGGCACACAACATTTCGTGGAGTGTGAACAAGATGTTGTAAGTATTATTTTCGTGTCGTTTTTTTTTACTAAGAGTTTAGAACATCTAAACATCTAAACAAAGTTATTCCAGTTTGTACAAGTCAACGATTTGAAACGAGAATTAATCGTTTTTTATATTTTGCGCTTTCCATCACATTTCAGGAAAAGTGAAGTGAAAACTTCAGCCTACACCATAGACAACGCGCCGGGCGCTGTCGCCTACAAGATGATACACGAATGTAAGCTAACCGAGGAGCAACTTCGCTCGAACGGCTTCCCCCGGCCAACGGACACACCCGGCAAAGCGAAGATTTACACTCCCAAACCGTCCCGACCACCGAACGAAAACGAGCGCTACTGTTCACGGTGCTCGAAGGTGTACCATCTCGACACGTACGAGGAAACGCAGGTTGACACGTGTATTTATCATCCGAAAAGCACATGCTATCGACGCGGTTTCGCCGACAATCTGCACAACTGCTGCCAGCAGCCGTCCGGAACTCCCGGGTGTATGTATGCAAATTATCATGTATCGAGCTTTCTGGACTACGACGCTCTCACCGGGTTCGTGAAAACGATCGAACCGGCAGACGATTACCAGCCGTCGAAGAAGGATGTGTACGCGCTCGATTGTGAGATGTGTTATACGACGGCAGGATTGGAGTTGACACGCGTGACCGTGGTCGATATTAACGAGAAGACTGTTTACGATACACTTGTGAAGCCGTCGAATCGGGTAGTTGATTATAATACTAGGTAATGTATAGATAGTATCGAGGTAGTGGATGTTTTTAAAATTGTTGCAGAAACGGATTTTTACAAATATTATACTCTAAATTAATCAAATTGAAGTACAATCTCTGACGAATGGCATTGTTTAAAATTTTGCAGATTTTCTGGTATCACTGAGGAGATGTTGCATAAAACTACAACAACTCTGTACAATGTACAGGCCGTATTGCTGTCGATGTTCAACGCGGAAACGATTCTCATCGGGCACAGCTTAGAAAGTGATTTTAAGGCACTGAAACTAATCCATGACGTCGTCGTCGACACGTCTGTATTATATCCGCACAAGATGGGCCCACCGAAGAAGCGTGCACTGAAAACGCTGTGCATCGAAAATTTAAAGAAAATTATTCAAGAAAATGGTGAGTAATATGTAAAATGAGCGACGGGCATGTTTCAATATCAAGTACAAGAAGTGCGTAATGAGAAATACAATCAGATTTTTTAAACATTCAGCTACAAGGCGGGTCTCCCAGCTGACCGTGTAGCTCATCAAGTGCACACAACTAATTTCTTTTTGTTTTCTCATTCTTCGCTTTAGATGCCGGACATGACAGTGCGGAAGACTCGGTTGTCTGTATCCAGCTAATCAAACATTATCTGCGTAATCGCATTCTGTGATGCGTGTTGTGCATTTCCAAATTGCTGTCCTAGGCTTCGGATTTCGCGAGAAGTGGCTGGCCTATTGCGTTCCCAAACCAACGCCGATATTAATTTCGTGTTACATCTCATGTTTTAGATAGCGTGCAGCTGTTTTAGTCCGCTTGTGGAATTACTAATAAATTATTGCCAATCCTCTACTGCCTTACGCGTCAAGGGTAAACGTACCGCGAAGCATAACGCAGCGTGCCCCCCCCCCCCCCCCGCGGCTAGCGAGCACCATTATTAAAGTCGACCAAAACCCTTGTAATAAAGAGCAATACTATGTTGAGCACATGAAGCGAAGATGACCGAATGCTTAACCATGATCTTGTTGTATTGGTAATTTTTATTTGTTCTTCAGTATCTACATCGCTTGAAAGCTACACTGCCTATGTCTATGCTTATTTGTACTTTGGAAATGCTAGCACTCGAACCGAATGGTAATTTCGTTTTTCCCTAGAAAACCATCACAAGATTCTGCAGTAACCGTAGCGGCGAAGTGGTGCAGACGTTCCGCTTTCGCGGGCAGTAGTACCGCCGCAGACACTTTGACAGTGAGAGATCGCAATGGCACAGACGCGATGCACACGAACCGGGACCACCCCACTCACCGTGATCAATTGCTGTAAAGACGAACAGAACAGTGCTTAACATGCAGATAATTGGTGCATCTTCAACACCCCCTAATGGGTTGCGAGTGTAACCCTTACCGCACAGTGGACGCCCGCGGTAACACTTCCAGAGATAGGGCACAAAGTACTCCAAAAACATCGGACAGTTGGCGGTGCTGTAGCAGTAGTCGTGCATCTTGCAGCACCTGTCGATGCCGTCCAGTGCCTGGCCGGAACCGAGAAATCCGCAGTAGCATCCGTAACCCTTGTAGATGATTGGATCGCAGCCGGTAGCACACTTGATCATGGAGTAAAGATTGTACACGCCGCGCTTCGCACGCCCGTCGCGCGACGATTGCACCTCTACCTTCAGTGGATCCTCTTGGTCGGTTTCGTTGCTGTCGAAAAAGAATCGTAAAATTAGTACGCATTTGATAAACTGGGGCCGAAATTTATACAATTCCACTAAAGCTTCTCAAAAAGGTACATTCATTAGTAGCAAATCCAAATCTTTGGCAATTTCCTGTTGCACTTGGCAAAGACGCAACTGCTATTCACGCTTCACCTCACAGTACCTTGATTTTGGTGATGACCAAAATTTCAAATTTTTAGGTGTTGTAATTTAAAAAAAAAACGCTCGAACATCTTTTTTAGACCCATGCAGTGATAGCAATCTAAGACTGTATATTGTTATTCATGTATAATAATGTTTAATTTTACCACATCGCAATTTGACAATATACTAAATTGGGTTGCAAAAAAATCGCCATGAATTTTCAGTATTCATGAAACTGCACTCAAATAGAACCAAATGGTTATTAATCAATAATCAATCAAACCTTGTACATTGTTTACTGTTCTAAGCAAAGGAAATCTATCAAATACAACCCCTTGGTAAAAAATTAAAACAACATAAATAAGTTGGAAACTAAGAACAAAAAAAGTTTTTTTCTGATTCTGATTCTGATTTTCTTTTTCTCTATTCTGAGCGTTATAAAATAGCTATACAATAGATACAACTACACACATTATTCGCTAACGGAGGAGCTCGTTAAAGGGAATTTTCATAGCTTCAATGTAAGTTATACGGGAAAGAGAGCTGAATTTTAGCTTCGCACGTCATATTGAGAGGGAAGTTTAGCAATACGGACAGGCCATAACGTCTTGAAATAAATAAATAAAATATTGAGAAGGAAATTGTGATCCTCCACTTTTGCTGGCAAACAATAATTCCCTCTTTCTTAATTGGCTGCATAGCATAAGCCGGGCCAAATCGATGACGGAGGAGAAAAACTAGCTACCAGTACACTGTTTGGTCTAAACGACTCTAAGTTGTATTTTTTCAACCTATTGGGTACTATGGAATTTAAAAAATCTCACCATCAACCGACCGGTTCAGGTGATGTCTCATTTTGAAAAACAGTTATAAATAATAGTAATTTTCTACACAGAAAATTAACGCAAAGTAAAGCTTTGCAAAAAGCAACCTGCGCACCTGCGATCGTCTGCAAAAGCGGCTTCGACACGCGCGGCACATTCCTTGCCCAAACTCGACTTCCTCGGATATCCGCGGATACTCTCGATCGCGATTATGTTGCCTTACCTACCCCAAACAGCATCGCATTGCGTAAGGTTTATGATGATGCTGCCGGCATAGAATGGTGTGTGCGCAACAAAACGGCTACAAGTACCGCCAAGTACCGCCGCCGTCTGCGGCGTCGCTCATTACGCACCCAAAACACAATGCCCTCCTCCTACCTGTGCCAATCCGGCACAAAAAAAAAACAGAAAACAAGAAAAACACATGCGTGAACATATGTGCGAGCATTGTGCGTGAAGTGAGCGCAACGGCGCGAGTGAATGGGGAAGAAAGTGCGGCAGCTGCTACTGATGATGATCACCGTCTTTACTTCCATTAATTCGTTTAAATGAAAGTGAAAAAACGTCGGTGAGAACCTCTAGCCCAACCCAGCGTCTGTGAGCGTAAATGAACGAGTATCACTTTCGCGGAGTGTCTCTAAACGTCTTCTTCCCGACTCACGTGTACGGCAACCCGGTGCCCTGGGCGAGGAAGTTACCTTCCGCGTCTTCATAGTCGCGCTTACGCCAACAAGATTGTGCCGAACAAGTTTGCTAACGAGGAAATGGTCCGGCACGCGACTGTACACGGACTGGTATGCTGGACTCTCTTACCTTCTGCCCTACATTAGGAAGATCGCAGCTATCAGACCGTACCGGCCTGACCGACCGATCGACCGACTGAGTGCGCAACGTTACTGCATCACAGTGACTTACTTACGGAGCACTTTATCTCCCTCTCTTTCTCCTCTAATCCCCCTTCAAGCCTTCTTTGGAGTGCGTTTCGCCGGCCTTATGTAACAGAGCACCGCTCATCTCCTGACGGCGAGGTTAATTGTCTGACAAAGTGCCGACAATAGGCCAAGCCGTAGGAAAGTAAAGCAAGACAATAGAAAAACTTACCTCCAGCGCCACTTGGTCGAATGCCCGAAAGGGTTGTTTGCCCGGGCGATAAACACGTCCTCGTCCCGGTGCGCATCGCGGCTGTTCGTGATGGGCCACTTCACGCGGGCGTTACTGCCATTGGTGCGCTTGTAGATTTCCTCCAGCTTAACGCCCACGTCCTCGCTCAGCAGGACACCGGTCTGTTTGTAGCGGGTGGCCGCACTGCCGGGGATCGTTTGGTTGGCGATCGTTTTCTTCGGCCCCGCGAGGGAGCTTGTCGGACGTGCGGGTGCTTGCTGAGCTGGACCACTAAAACTAGCCTGAAGCATCGTCTGCGGTGGAGTTGTCGTTTTGGGCCTACGAAAAACGAAACCAATAAAAAACAAATGCTCTTCTTCCACCGCCCAACGCCAGCACATACTTTTCTAAAACCGGATGATCGAACCGATGGCCATGGATCTCGCGTAACCCACCGGACCATCCCTCCAGACCGAGATCATCCCACCCAACGGTCTGCGTGTTCTTGTACGTGTAGGGCGTGAACAGGGCGGTTCTCGGGGGCGATTTGCGCATGCTCTCCTTCAGTATGCGCCGGTTTTCTTCCTCCTCCAGATCGCGGTTCAACTCGTCCATGAACTTGATAAAGTTACGCTCGGTACGCACATTCTCCTCAACCACCTTGCGCGTACCGTCATCCATCGTGTCCTTATCCATGTGCTCGAAAATCTTCTTCTCTAGCAACATGTCACCGCCCGGCTTGCCAACACCGTCCACCGTCCGGTTCGGCTTGCCGATGAACTTGTTGATGGTGGTCACGTTTGGGAATTCGGCCTCCTCGAAGTCGCTCCGCTGGTAGATCAGCTTACGCGCGTGGTTCTTGCCCTCCGTCGGCAGCAGAAAGACGTACGTTGGGTTCAAGTTTTCTGTGTTGAACAACGACAGCAGGTAGCTGTCCAGGGTGCTGTTCTTTTCGTTGATGTTTAAAATGCGCTTGATGTGGCTCCTCATTTTCGCCGTCGCAAAGGAGCCTTTGGAATATTGGTGGGCATGATGGTGCGCAATCATGGATTCCGTCGAAGGTGGCAAGGGAAAGATCTCTACAATAAAGAAAACAACCGCTATGAGTAGTCGTAAACCAACTCAATTGCGAGACGCAATGCATTTAGGAGTGTAAGCCACCAAAGTTTCCGTAACAAAGACTAATTTCTTCTTCATCTATAACAACCACGCGGGCATTACACAGGTATTGCTCAGTGGAATTTCAACTGTCACTTGCAAAGAAATTAAAGATATTAAGCCACCAATGCCTAAGTATCGAACAAACTTTTTACAGCAATTTGTCAATTTCGCACCCCAACGAAAGTCATAACTTCCTTTCACTAACTCGCGAGCGGAAGAACCAACCCGATGCGGTTGTTTTCCTCTAAATTCGCTCCAAACACACACTCACTTACCGACGGTAACCGAACCAACGTTGTAATGGCCACTACTGACAAACAGACACCCCAGCACTAGATTCACCAGCCACGCCCGTAATGAGCCGTGGCGCGTTATTAGATTCACACAATTCGTCATAATGCTGCCCGATCGACAATTATCCTGCAAATGACCGGTTTTCGGAATGGTGGCGTTGCATAAATGCCGGCTCACTATAAAAATGCATTCACTACTGCTGTCTGCACTACGTTCACCACACCGTTCGCACAGAAACTTCCTGTTGTCCTATCGTTTGCGTACTACCAAGGGGTGCTAAAAACAAAACACGGACAACCTAAAGCTGTACGATCATCTTATTGATAACCCATGTGCTCCGGTGGGATGATCCGGTTTATTGGTCTGCACGAAAACAACGAACCGCTGCCGCCTGGTTGCCGCACGTAACTGAACGGTGCGCTAGCTGTGGTCCCTCAAACCAAGGCCCCCAGCGCGTATCTTGCTCTTGAACAAGGTTTCCATTTCCCTCTGCGGTTTCGTGCAATGGAGGGGAAAACTTGGCGCCACGGTACGACTCGGGCACCACACTTTTCCAGGTGGATATTACAAGCGACGAACCGGACGGTCGGATCGCTCACGTGCGATTAAGAATCGTTCCGTGATTCCGGTCTGGGTCACTGGCTGTATCACTGTCACTTTCGCACTCCTAACGGATTGATTTTGCCTTTTTTATTACTACTTTTTATTCACCTAACTGTAGGGTTCCATCATGAATACTGATGCGAAGACCCAGCGTACGTGATGCTCCGGTGGACATGTTTTATTTCCTTCCTGCAAAGTCTAACCTCTTGTAGCCATTTTGATCATAGTTGACCTTCGCTATAAACGGGTGTTTTTTTTTAAATCCTTTGTTAGAGAACACACCAAATGCAACCGAAAGCACACAAAAAGGAAGTGAGTGCTAATCGTAGCAGGCGGCTATCACAACTCCTGTCGTGCGGAATGACACTTCCTGATTTTATTCTAATCTCAGTGTACACAGTGTCGCAGTTAGTGCACCCGAAGGGAAACAAAGACGGTCCGTGCTCTGACTGCTGAGGCATCAGGCGCATGTACAGCGTGACTCAAAAGGGGCATGATCTCGTTACAAAATTATAACCGTCAGTGCGACCGACGAGAGAAAGGCAAGACCGAAATCGTAAGTTATCCAATTACCCACCGGTTTCGTCTCCAAATCAAACATTGCGCTCATAATGGTGCTAGTTCCGCTTCACCTGCAGCTTTATGGTGACGCCCGGCTGGTTGGGCAGAAGGGTTGAGGTGAAGAGGGAGGGAAGGGGGCTGGTTGTTTGTGTGTACTCGTTGAAAGATTTGTGGCCAATTTCGTTCCAACCCCAGATGCATCCGTACCCGCCCGACGCGGGATGCGGAAAGAGCACCTTCGGTATTTTCTCGGGTCAGCCAGCATTCGCGGAAAACTCGTTCATCTTCGTGGAACTGTGGAACTGTGCAACACCACACGCACCGGTTTTGTTTGGATTTTCTTCTCGTTCGGTTTTTGCAAACATGGGTGCAGCGAGCGTTCCCCGCGACGCTGGTTCCGGGCTCTAGCACCGCACGCGGGCTTTGTTTGTCTTGATTTGGCCCACTCCTGGGCGCACCGGGTTGCGCAATAAGCTTAATTCGAATTAACCGGCGTGCACCATACAGGTTCCAGCAGCCGGTGCGGTGTACGTTTGCGTTCACGGCTATCATATCGCAAAGTGCGCGCGGTTCGGGGAGTTGAGTTGCGGGAAGGAAAACGTTGCCCCACTGAACGTGTAGTGCTAGGCAGCCGGTTTTCAGTGTTTCGGTGCCTCGGTTGCGAGGGAAATGCGGATGCTGCTGTGTCGCGAACAGGTTTGGTTTTCATCGCCACAGGATTGACTGCGCTGGATATAGGTTGATTGTGTTCAAATGCGCAGACTTCGGGTCGAATAAATTGTTAATCTAATAGGTGTTTGAGTGATTCCACTTTACGCACGTTAATCTGTACCCATTATTGTAAGCAGACCGATAATCTGCACCACTTGAGCTCCCTTACTCGGGGTTGGAAGTTGTTAAAATGTGCGTCGCTTATTGGGTGTCAGGTGCCTTACCTGGCCGCCACGGGACTCCATACGTCTTTATGTTCGACTGAATGAAGTCGAATGATGTACCTCGATCCGTCAAAATTAACTATTTTGGTAGAAGATTCAATCGGTTTGGCAGTCTATCAATTCAATTTCCCAAAACCAATTTCCATGTTTTTGTTTTTATCTTTCTGTCAGATTGGATAAGAATATTTATAAGGAATGGTTTACCGAAAGGGGCTTTTGCTTTGTTGCAATGCATGTTAACTTTTTAATGAGACAATTTTTCCCTCAAACTCACCCAACGTAGGCGTAGTAGTAGGATTGAGAAGGTTTCGTTGGTTGGATTTGGTTTGCTAACATGCCCAAACGACTAGAGAATTGTTTGACTGAAGACAACGAAAAACATTCAGCAGTTATTATCTCTTATCATTTCACTATTGCGAGGAACTGATTTTTTTCATTTAAATCAGTGGAATCATTTTTTTACTGAATTTAATAGAATACAGTTTTTGGTTCATCCAAAATTCAACGTAAAGATTTTACTAATTTGACCAACCAGTATACAAGTACACAAAATGGAGAAGACTATTTGAGAAAATAGCACTAGACCAAGTGAATGCTTTTGCAACAAGTTTCGAGAATACTTAGCTCATTTTCGAATTGAACTTTTTTTTAATATCTTCAAAGTTACCTTCCAAGATAAATGAAGATTAATCATTTTAAGGAAAAGTCGTGTCCGTAAGGAATTCGTTTTTTAGTTATCCTATTTATTCGTATTATATTCCGAAGGACATTCAAACACATCGCGCACACATCTTTCACTAGCTTCTACCAGCAGCGGAGGAGTTTCTCGTAGTGCTCTTGCGCGAGCTACGCTTATGCCCACCCCGCTCACTGTCCCGCTCTTTCACTGCCTTCGGATCCATCCCAGTTTCAATGAGCGCAATACTTTCCCGCATCAGCAGGCCGGCCGCCTGCGGTGAGCACAGATCTGCCCGGTTCAGCATGATCGCGTTAGTGCACATGAGCAGCACGTCGCGCTGAAACTCGGCCGTCGTGCGTACGTTCCCGTTCTCGATATTGCGCTTAATCAACGCCAAATCCATCGGCCGGTACAGCACGTGCGCCGTTTGCTCCTCCGGCAACGGTTTCTGAAACGCAACCGCATGCTTGGATGCGGCGATCTTCGCGTGCACCGCAAGGATGGACTTTTTCCAAGCCCGATAGTCACGATCTTCGCTCGACGCGGGCGAACCCGGTATGGAATCCATCACCGGTGTGGACGAGTAGCTGCGTTTCATCTTCTCGTTCGGTTCGTCGTCCTGCGCGACGAACGGACTTTCCGAACGGTCGCGATCGCGTAGCTTCCGCAGCGATCGGCCCTCCGTTTCTTCGCTTCTCGAATGGCCTGCCATGTCGTCGCGGAGCTTCTGCGCCTCGTCCGCCAGCCGGCGGCGCGAGTAGTCACGTTTCGCTTTGCTGATCTTCATCTCGATCAGCGAATCGTCGTCTGTGTCCGTCACGATAAGGGTCCCATCCTCTGCGAGCGGTTTCTTTACCGGTGGCTCAATTTCCTTCACTTCCTCCGGCTCCTCGATCGCGTCTTCCTGTGCGTCCTCGAACAACTCGTCCTCCGAGACGTGCTTTTCCTCTTTCATCTTCTTAATCGACAGCTGCACGATCGGCTCCTCGTCATCCTTGAAGTCGTACTCAGAGGCTAACTTTTCCATCGCTTCTTTCTTTGCCTTTGCCTCGTCGGCCGACGAGGATGTAAGCTCAACTTTCCCTGTCTCTGCACTGACTGTCGTATCCTTCGGCGATGCGGTCGATTCGACAACGGGGCGCTTTTCCGACTCGGTCACTACCATTAGCGGTTTGTTGGTTGCATTTTTTTCAGCATCTTCCACCTGCTGCTTCTCATTCCCGGTTGTGCCACTCTCGGCCGTAACGTCCAACGATGCGAGCGGTTTGTCGTCCGAATCTTCATCGTCTAGCGTCGGCGTAGCTTCGGACGGACTGTGTTCCCGATCTTCCCGATCTTCATCATCATCCTCCTCCTTGGCCGAATCAGAAACCACGATCACACTCTCCTGCTGCTCTTGCCCACTCGAGTCTTCGATTGTGTCTTTGTTGTCGTCACTGGAAGGGTTCGTCGTGGCGGGGGAATTGCTAGTGCTATCTTCGATGGGAATAATTTCCTCCTTGGAATCGATCGTTTCCAGCTGGCACGACTTTTCCTGATGCTCCTTTCCAAGTTGCGCTTTCGTCGCGGGCTGCTGCTGCTGCTGCTGTTGCAAACCGCCAAACGCTTTTTCGTCTAAAGAGCCTTCTTTCTGGTTTCTGTTTGAGCCATCCTCGATTAGCGTGGCTAAAGGTGCAACAGCTGGCGTTACCGATGAATCTTCAACTGCAGTAGCCGTTGCCTTTGATGCGATTAATGGTGGAGATTTAACACTTTCCACCGAGGGTGCCTCGTTTTTTGAAGCCGTTTCTGCTGCAATTTCATCCACTATTTCCGCCATCTGCTCGTCTTCGACGTCTTCCTCCATCAGATCAATTTCCTTGTCCTTGAGCGTGTCATCCTCCATGATTGAATCAACTACGTTCTTTAGATCGACATCTCCCAGAATCATGCCACTGTTTTCCTTCAGAATCTCATCCAAGTCATCTGGAATTAAATCTTCCAGTACGTCCATTAGATCCTTTGCAGGATCAGCGTTATCCTCACTGTCCATCTCTCCGAACAGCGTTTCAGACTTTTCCTTCGAAGATGAACCAGTCGCATGGTCGCCTGATGTATCTTCCAGCTTTACCGAGAAGAACTCCTTTCCGTCGGTATTACTAGCATTACTCGTCGCAGCGAGAGCTTCTTGTTTGATCGTAACGCCAAGATTTGCATCCACGTCGGTTCCGCTTAAAACATCCGCTGCCGACGTAGAGGCGGATGGTCTACCTGTAGCAGCGGCAGCCGATGTATTGCCAGTCAATAGGTTCGTGATCGTGGGCGACGATGTCTGCCGAGCATTTGCGACAGTTGCTGCCGTTGATCCCGTACTTCTAGCATCACCCGGATTTTTTAACAACGATGTTAGCAAAGGAGACGTACCGGACTTGCAGGAACCTTGACTATCATCATCCGTTTCCTCTTTAAACTTAATTGGCGGTGTCGGAGCTTTGGTAGCTGTGGGGGAGTTCGGGTATAGTGGACGCCACTGGCGTTCCAGTTCCAGTTTCTTTTCCTCGCGCTCCTTCAGCCATTGCGCGTGCTGTACCTGTTCCTTCTCCTTCTGTGCTTTCTCTTGCTCAATCTGTTTCCACATTTCACGCAACTTTTTCTCATCGGTTACGCCGCTCTGGATCAGTATGATGTCTTCCTTAACCTTAATGTACTGCTGCGTTTCTTCCTGGATGGTTTTCTTCAGCTCGATGATGCGCTCTTGAGTTAGCTTGCGCAGAATCGATTCACCCGGTGTTTCTACGGCGGCTACACCGTCGCGTTCGGAAGCGGTACGTTTCTTTCGTTTCGGCGTTTCTACGTTCTCGAGCAGCTTGCCGTACTGGGCTGCACATGACTTTTGTGCAAACCAATCGTTCGGTCGGTTTGCACCGCACAGCATCTTTAGCGAACGGCTGACCGACATCCAGTTCTGGTCGCCGCTGCACGCCACGGACGATGCCAGACATAGTTTCTCCTTGGTAGACCACTTATCTAGTGGCACCCGCTTCATCTGAAGACGCTCCTGTATCGAGCTCATGACTAAAAAGGGAAATGTGAACTGTAAAACCCACAAGAAGCGCTATCGTACGAAGAACAGCAGTGGCTGCACCTACTTGTTTGTGGCAGAACCTAAACTTTGGTGCGAAATAAAAACGTCTCGTTCTGATATTGGATGTTCACTCCATCGTGTTTTACGACGATTCGAAGTTTACTGTTTGTTTGGTAACGCTTTGAGAGCCGAGAAATATTGTATACGCTAGAAAATTAAACTGATTTCCTATATCACCCTGCAAAACCGTAAACACGCTCCCGACTGTCTTCTTCTTAATTATTCTTACTTGCAAAAGTCATAACTGTGGTGTGATTGTCTATCTCGTTTGGTCGTAGGTTCTTTTAGGCGATTGTTTACTAAGGCGCTCTCTTTCTTACACGCGCTTGGCTTGTGTCAAGCAACACGTTTACACTCTAAAGTTGAGCTGAATTTCTTTTGTACTAATAAGTCTATCTTTTCTTAGCATTTTAATACGATGTTCATTTAACAACATTTTCATTTAGATTTTTTAAACTCTTTAGTGTTAAATGTACGTTTGTGAACGAAAATGTGTCCTTTATAAAAACATATTAAATTAAGCTGTCTTTCCCAAATTGATTTACATGAATTTACATGAAAGCGTATAAGCTCATATTGATGAATTATTTTTTGATTTCGACACATTTTTAGTACACATTTGTTTCTTATTTTTAAAACTAGGTTTAGCTTGCTGCTATTTCTTTGTAAGTATATTATAGCTTTTCTTTTTTTAACCTCCACAAAGTATTTACATAACGTTCAGATAAAAATAGATACATTATTTAACATGAACCACATAAATTTTAGAACAACATTTTTTCGTATTGTAAGCGTAGAGAGTCACTGAATTTGGTCAGCGTTTATTATTAGTTTAGGCAGAATTTCGTATCAAACTTATTAAGCTCACTCAAATTTGTAAAACCGTCTATGTAGTTTGGAGCCTGCAATCAGTCAATTAGAACAAAGTCGATCTTTACAATGCACTCTAATCAGGACAAAAGCCGTGTCCTCAAAAACAAGAAATCTCAAATAAATGTACAAAATATTCGCACAGAATTTCTTTCCACAACAAAAGAAGTTTGAAGAAGTAAAAAATCCCCGTTGGTTCAGTTTTATACAGTATTATATTTTTGCTCTCTGTTGCACAAATGTATATGGATAATATGGTATATCACCACTTTAAAAGCGACTCTTCTTTAACTAGCCCACATCATATGCAACTGTTATATTTCTCTCAATGCCTTCATGCAGTTGTTGTTGACTTCTCAGATACTTGTGTGGTTCAATATATTATTTATAAAAAGGCTAAAAAGTAAAAAATTCACCACGGTGCTGCTAGATGTATGCAATTTTTATAAAAAAGTAAACAGCTTGTTGTATTACGATCAGTTACGCTTCGCTTTGCCTTTTCACGACATTTGGTTGGAGAGGTACTGCTGAGTCGCTACCCAACTATGGCAGAGAAGGGGGTTGGGTTGAAAGGGGACGGGCGAGTTTGAAGGACTCCTATGTTGGTTATACCGCGGGAGCCCACGTTGCATTGCAAAACCCTGACAAACTATACACTTTCGGACTATAAACAACAAAGTACCCTGTGTGTTACGCTCGACGAGTCTTTTTGTGTGGTCTAACGATCGATGTCGTTGAAACTCATCGTTCTAGCTGCTATTACTTTGCATTACAGCATGGTCATTCTTCAGCAATGCGAAAACCAGTCCATCAAATAGTTCGCTTACAAGCGAATCCTTTACGATTACATTCGTTACTCATGTTGGTTGTTATTATTTACAAACACCACTATCTAAATGGCTCTTTCGTCGTCGGCACAGGGTTTCCAATCATTTCCTTCCGTTCTTCAGTTTGGAGTTTTTTTTCCGTCACGAACATTTCGCTATTACATTTTCCACAGTATCACAGATTAATTGTCCCCGGTTAAGAAAGTTGGTGGAGCGTTTAAACCATACGAAAGAAGCTATTAGGGTGTGTATTTAGTCGTTCAAAATTGGTGCGTACGCTATGCTTCAGGATAAGAAACTATATGTAAGGACAAGGACTGGTGCTGTTGGTGGTTTGGAAGGTAATGGTTTGCATTATGTTGGATAGAAAGAAAAACTTCTGTTTTCCGGTGGATAGATTAATTTCCTACTATTTTGAACGACAAACGAAGTTGAGGATGGTTCAGCATATTCGGGATACCTACATCATAAGGCAACGAACCGTTGACATTGTTTGCATTTTGGAATAGTTAAGATCGTGCAACGACATTTTCAATGTTTGTAATCTCACATTGCTCTCTCTCGTTCTCTCTGTCTCTCTCTCGCTCTCTCTCTCATTCTCTCTCTCTTTCTCTCTCGCTCAACGGAGTAATTGAATCAAGCCTTCTTAACACCTGACGCTTCCGTTCCGAAAATTCTCTTTACAGTTCCTGCTTTTGCTCTTCGTCCGCCTTTTGACACTTAAACCAACCACGAACATTGAACTTTTTTGCATATACTTCTGCTAACAGTAAATTGTACGACCTTCTCCTCAGCACACATAATAGATGGGGAAGAGGGGGGTTTTTTGTCTATACCTGAGTTGAACAATGGTCGTGCACACTTGACACCGAATGAAACTTACAACAATTACGTCAGATTGAACGTTGTACTTCCGTCTAACTGATCCCACATGTTTGTTACTGTCCCTTTTACCGTGTCAGGGTTATTAGGTACTGTAAAACAATCCCACTCAATCCTTCAAATTTGTTCCTATTAGTTTAAACTGTTGCAGCTGTTTCTAGTTGCGTACTGATTCTATCGCCACGATAGGAAAATCGAAAATTGAGTAAGAATGTATCGAGTTAAAAAACTCAAACTCACTCAAGCACGATTTACGTTTCGTTAGTTTTGGAGTTCCAAAAATCAACGGTCAGCATTTACCAATTGCGCCAATAAAATCTCCTTATGTCTAGAAACAGCTTTACAGCAGAGCACAGAAGGAAACATTCCACGTACGCAATTCCCTTCTACTGTAGTGACTCGATTAATTCTCTGTCCGCACGAATGCAGCCTTGCCGAATGCTTGGCTGCGTACGGTCAACATATGATAACCTAATACTACTGCAAAACACACACGTACACACACGCACACAGATACGTTACGATCGACATCGACACATGGAAAACGAACATCGACGACGAAGAAAATGCACTGATACGGGGTAGAGAGGTCGTGGTGATCGATGTGTTTACGTCTCTGTGTGTTGTGGAAAATTTGAAACAGCTTTCCACCGTACGCCTCCCTAACACCCATTGATGATGCCTTCGACCAGTTTCGCCTTCGTTTGCGAGTTGAGCCCATTGACGGTGGATGCCTTAATCAGCAGACCGTTGCTACCACCGGCGCCGACCAACGTGCCGGGGCTGTAGTTGACGCTGATGCTAATCGGGTGCAGTGGCGGCATCTGTAGGAAACTTTTGCTCAGCAGATCGATCCCGTTCAGGTATGGCAGAAGTGATTCGTAGTCTACGTTGAGCGGAATATAAAAACCCTGCGTATGGCAGGCGAAGATCGGCACCGGATGGTAGGAACTGTGATGGTGGTGGTGTTGTGGATGCTGCTGTTGGTGTTGTTGCTGCTGCTGCTGATGTTGCTGATGCTGGTGATGATGGTGTGCAAAGGCGGATGTCGCTATCAGGGCATTACCTCCGGCAACGTTACTACCACCGATCGACGACAACAGCTCATGCTTAATTTCAGCCGCCGGAAGCGGAGTTACCGACGAGGCTGCCAGCGTGTGCCCATTCTTGGAGAGCGCTAACTTTTTCTCCCCACTCGGTGCGCTTTCCGTGCTGCCGTTTTGCTGCGGGTAATGATGGTGCGACAGATGATTTCCATTCTCCACTGGACCACCGCTAGCGACTCCGTTGACGGGCGACTCGCTGGCAGCATCGTTCGGTAGCTTTCGCTTCAGCGACAGCGGTTCGTCCGAGGACGATGCCACGGTCGACGATTTGCTCCCGGTCAGGGTGCTCGTGCTGGATGACTTGGAGTCCGACATGCTACCGTGCGTCAGCGGCGAGGCACGCAGCGAGTGTGGATGCTGGTGCAGATGGTGCTGATCCTCGTGCAGCGACACCGGACTGCGCTCGAAATCGGTCGCATGGCCATTTTCGTGCGTATCCTGCGAGAACCGCTGCTGGATGTAGTTCTTGAACTTGTAGCTGTTGTGACTATGCTCGTGTTCCGGCGATGCGTGCTCCGAGAACTTCCGCATCCGGATCGTGCGCAGGACGCTCTCGTGCTGGTTGACGTTGTTGTTCGTATCCTGTGGTAAGCTGATGGTACGTGCCGGCGGTGACGGTGCGTCGTAGTCCTGCGTCGAGTGGTTGCTCGACGTGTCCAGGTGCTGCACGATGCTCGGTGCGGTCGAGGTGATGACGGCCGCCTGCGGTGGGTTGTTACTGTGACTGCTGCTACTGGTGCTCGTCGCACTGCGGAAGCTCAGATCCTTCACGTCGTGATGGTCGTTGCTGCTGTGCTCGAGATCCGACGGGCAGGTCAGTATTTCGCGCAAATGTCCCATCTGCCCGCTAGCGAGATAGATCGGACTGCCACCGTTTGCCAGCTCGGCACCACATCGCGATTTGGTCAGCTCACCTACAAGGAAATGAATCAACGTAAGTTACCGCTCCCTCTACATCCCCATTCCGACCAGTCGCACTTACTCTTCATAATCTCATTGCAATGCTCCTTCAGGTGCGCCACCATGCGGAAGCACATCTCTTCACCGCGCTCGCGCATCATAAACTTGGCCGCCTCGGTCAGACACTCGTTGTAGCCGAGACGGTACTGCTCGGCGCATGTTGTCTCCCGGCCGCACTCCTGGTTTTGCAGATTCTTCAGATGGCGGATGGCCATCTCGATGATTTCCGTCTTCTCCACGCGACCCCGCCCTTTGCGCATGTACTGCTGCGGGATGAGCCGCGAAAGGTCCGCCAAGCAGGAGTTCATCCGATCGCGACGCCGCTTCTCAATGATCCGGTGTGATAGTGGATCTTGCTGTTTTAAAAAAGCAGAACAGAGAAGGAGAAAAAATCAAAGTTAGTGTCAACAGTAGTGTCATGGAGATTCCAAGTTTTAATGTAAGCAATCTTAAAAAAAAACTATTCAACTCAAACATTAAGAACAAACACTGTTGTTTGTACGGTCGCGCCTAACTCTGTCCCGATCACCAATGCGTGCTTCGATCGGCATCTAATCGAGCCTGTATTCATTTATTCAATTGATTTCCCGTGTCATGTCACGTGAACGAGGCTGCCCAGGGGGAGGGGAGAAGTTTGTTTTTTTCGCCGTTTGCCGTACCTAGTTCCCCCTAGTACCGTGAACGATCGATCGGCCAGAGATTGAGCGTAATTAGTTGCCAACGATCAAACCGAAATGCAGGTGTTGCGGCCGCTTGAACATCGATTAAAGTTGGCCAAGCTTTATTTGATAAGTAGGCGCGCGTTCCTGTCGCTTTGCGCGGTGATGAATTGCTGTCAGTCAGGAGATTTCCGGCTGCATATAGCCGCGTGACGATAATAAACGGTAGTCGATAATGGCTAACAATCGATATTACAAGGACCAGCGATAACCATGTGTATAACCAAAACGTTGCTACCCGGCGTAAGTTTCATTACGGTAGCATGAAAATGGAAGCACGGCGATAGAGATCGGCAAATACGCACGTGTTGCTCGCGGTTGATAGCATCATGCACCTCACGTTTGTTAGCCATGGGGCCACCTTTGAGAAATGCTTGCGCTTGAATATGCAATGGAGTCTTGAAATGGAGCGGCATTCGGAATAATTACGCCAATGTATACAATGTATCAAAATTCATGTTGATTCATGAATTGAAATCGATCTTCGAGTGGAATACATGAATCTTTGTATTAGAAGCATGAAACACAACTTTCATCGTGTTCTATTTAGTTTAGGAATAATCCGAGCAACGAGTCTGTATATTTCATCCGACAGCCGAAGGTCCTCACCGGCCAACCCTAAACCTAAAGCGAGCCTTTGCAGATAAAACTGTTAAAGAGAATACCAATCAATCTAGCCAGCACTTACCCGTGATGTTTTGCCCCGTCGTCCTGGTGGAAAATCGGCATCATCTTCGCTGTAGGTGGTATTGTTGGCGGAAAAGTTCAGTCCCGGTTCGCCGCAGAACGTGTAACCAGGCACACCAGCCTCGCTGGAAAAGAGAGACGAAAGCGTTGAGAACACATTATTATTCGCTGCTGGTTGTGGTGCGGATAAATTGAGCGTAATTTAATTTAATAGAAGTACCAGGCTCACGATGATTTCGTCTCAAAAGATGAATTTATAAAGTTGTTTTACAAACTAGGCTGCACGTCAACATCCGCATCGTTATCGTGTCAGTTTTGCTCCTTTTTTTCTCATAACAAGCGCATCCATAATCGAGCTCACATTTGATGCTAACAATGTTGCGGAAAACTGCATTCGGTGAAGGTCAACGTTAAAAAACCGCACCGGAATACCGGTACCGCGAGGCTGCCATTACGTGTTTGGCATACTTTTTCAGCGTGTGTTAAAACCAATCGAATTAACGCTGCACATTAACCTGCGGTGCAATGCATGGCCGACCACCGATGGAAGTGGCGTTTGTCGTTATCATAATTTCGACGCTTTATCGATGTCGAATGCAGAGAGTGAGAGAAAGAGAGGTACGAGCTGGTCTATCCACACATTATTTTCTACCACCCAACCATTACTCATTAGCTTTATGGTGCGATGCTGATGTTTAGTGTGTAGTCCAAACGAAACCTTCCCGGGGGTTGTTTGGCAGATCACGCGCACAAGACGCGCCGAAGCGCGCGGGATTGATTGAATGACTAATGCCGGTTTGTTCCAGTGGTTGATGACCCACCGCCACGGGTAGCGGCCGTGGCTACGACTTTGTAGCAATCATGACGGTGCAGGGATTGGAAACTGTTGAGCCCTTTTGCTAATAAGCGCACCCTAATTAGCACACTTTTTTTCCTCTCTTTTCCCTGCAGCTACGTCCAGTCAACCTGAAGCCGTGTCAAGTGGTTCCTATCCTTGTGGTTACGAAAAAATCACGCAATTCCTGAGTGGCTGAGTATATCGGGATAGATCGGGCGGTATTAATCATGCGGTATTATACGAGACAACCACGAGGAAACGTTTCAATCAATATTCCACGGAACTGGAACCTGGGTGTTTGCAGTACGCTTTTTACCTTCCGGCTTCCTTTTCATCGAGCAACGTGCGCCCCGCGAAGGACTTCTGCGGCCATTGGCTTTCACGCGAATTACCGGCCGCTTGACAGCAGCAGCAGCAGTGATGAGCAGTTCCTTTCAAACGTGGGCATCATCACCACACCACTGCGCCACGCGATGCTGCCTCGTGAGTAGACCCAGCGAGAGCGTGAGAATTCAAAAACAGCCGGAGACGTGCCGCACCACCCATAACATTATCGCCACCGCCACCGGTGAGGAATAGGGGATGCGGGGAAGTAATCATGCATCATGCATTAGTGACTCATGCTAAAGTCACACTTTCGACAGCATGAGGATTGGAGCTGTCGAGCGTAACGGCCACAGCCGCTGTCTTCATTCGTTCCGTCACCAAGACACGACAGCCCACCGTGATTTCTCGCCACAGCATCCACATCATCCATCGACCGAGAAACAATAGGTCACAAGGACAGCTCTGGAGAGCACGTGAACCCACGCGTGCTTCGGACCGGGTTAGAATGCGAATGCGCGCGTCCTTTGCACGCTAGTGCCGGTCAGTGGGACTTGTTAATTTGAGCAAATGTGCGTGTGCGCGAGTTGCTGTGTTGCGCTAGAAAAACGTGAACCCATATTTCCAATTGTAATCGGTGGTGCCGGGAGTGAAACAATAAATTATACTAATTTCCTACCCCCAGACGTGGTCGCGCCCGAGACCACGTTTTTGTGCGGGGAGGGAGGGGAGAGATAGCGAGCTGTGATTTAAAATATGCCACCGGTTAAGAAGTCGCCGAGAGTGGCAAACAACGTTAGCCATGCTTCCGCTTGTTACCTTCCCCGCTAGCGAACTTTTCGAAAACCGCACATGGAAAAGAGGGTTACATTTACAAAACAAATTGTCACATGTTTCAGCGTACTGGGAAATAATTCGGATACTGATTTTTGGAGCAGCAACACTGGGGGTATGGGCGCATGCGAGACGGTGTTGTGTTTACGCACGCTGGCAACGTGACTCAGCACGATGATCAAGTCATCAAAAGCTTCCGCAGACGCGCGCAGTGGAACACGTGGCCAGAATGTGGTCCAACATGACGGCGGTGGCATTTTCGAGCGTACGCGTATCTCATTTGCAATTCTGCGTCCATCACCCGGGTTTTGGAGTTTGGCCGCGCGGAGAGTGTAGTGGTGCGATAAACAAAGTAAACTGGGTTTGCAAGTTGCAAACAGGGACGGAGGATTGGTCTGACTACTTTGTGGTGTTCTTTGTGATTAAAAAAAAAAAACATGGCGCATGATACATCCTGTTTTCAAATTCTTTGAGAAGGATGGCGAGATTTATGAGACTTTATTCCATCATTTTATTTTCCTCCTGTTTGCAGTAGGTCTTGAAAAGTATATGTAAATATAGCTTTTTTTAACATTGGTTTATGCATTAGTGCGTGTCAGCCCCAAACGAAGTCCGAATAGAAGAATGTATGTAATTTCTATACGAAAATGGCACTGGTTACAATCAGCTCACAATCAACGATTTAGTGTATTCCTTTTCAGGAGAATGTGGAAAACATAAATCCAACTAGATTGTTGTGAGAAAAAACCTAGATTGATAGGAGAACAATTTGCAAAACAAGTGTTTTTACTATCTTTTTTCAAACGCCTGTTTAGTTTGTTTTTAAAATGAAACCTAAAAGGTGAACATTACTCAATACCATCTAGAATCATTTTCATGTTCTTTTAAATGTCAATAAAACAACGAATTTCTCGTTCATTTTCCCTTGATATTCAAAGGGTTCCCTTGACTGCTTGCTCGTCTCTCAATAGGTTCCTCATAGATATTGTGGAGGCGTCAAATAATTGGAAATTTAAAATACACCATGAAGAATTATCAAGCTCGAAATGTTAAAAATATAATAATATCATACTATCATCTAACAATTGGTCTGTTTGTACTAATAATTGTTCTTAAATAAAACTCCCCTCAAATGGATATACTGAAAGTTTCCGGAAGTATTATTAAACTTATCTCCCTATGGCGGCCGTCGTTCATCGTTCAGAATGTCCGATTCCCTGACGCTGCCTGCTACGCTAACTTCATTAGCTAGCAGCTATTAACGACATCGTTACAAAACGCATCGTACCATCCGTCATGTTCATGCTCGTGTGAACTCATGTGCATCCTGTGCTCTCGTTGCCGACCCGCCTTCGGTCCTCCTCCCAGGCAATCAAAATAGAATGAATCGTCGAATGCCGATGATGTTTGTTCGCGTGAGCCGGATTGGATTCGGTTTGGTGTTTTTTTTGCGCTTGGCGCTAAGTTTTCGCCAAACACCGCCCCATCTCATCGGGAAAGGGGAGCATCGGCCTAATGACGCCGCAGCCAAAGCCGCGCCACTCCCTCTCCCACCGGTGATACAGCATCCGATCGATCCTCGCAGTGCTGCGTCCGGTTCGTTTACGTTATCCTGGTGTGTTTGGTGATGCTATGGCTCACGTTAGTCCTGCCTGCTGCCTCGCGTGTTTACTATTTATAGTCTCTCTCTCTCTTTGCCAGAAGGCCAGAAAGCGACGAGATTAGGAGTGATGCTGACCACCACAGCAGGCAGACACACGAGAGGGAGAAACAGTGCGGGCAAAAAAGCAACGCAAACTAATGTTGAGAGATTGCCAACAAACGTGACCAACGGATGCAAGAGCGCCGGCGACCATCCACGGCACGTCCGAGACCCGGGACACCACTCAACCACGTGGCGGAAGACACACGATTTGCAAAACCCACCGAATGCTATTGCTGTGCTTGTTAGTACTGACAAAAGTCAATGAGCGATCGTTGGCATCAGGCTAAAGCTGGCGCTTCATCACGTGGAATGATGTTGGGTAGTTGTTAATTAACTTTAACAAAACTACACAAAAACAACATCTAACTAATCGGTGTTAGCATACAACATCCCGAAGCAAAAAAAAAAAATATCGATCTATATTTCTAGACAATTCCAAACCAGACTATATTTATCGCTTCGCCCCAGTGATGTGATCCGTTCCCGTGAGCGCCACGGCCATTCCGTAGGCCATTCCTAGCATTCCTACATACACAGCATCCAAGCACGGTTCGTTGCCGATTCACCGTTTTATTGGGACACACACACACACACTTGTGTGCACTGTGATGAGGAGGATGTGTGTTGATGAGGCGCGGCCGTGATCTAAAAATACGGAGACACCACTTGGCGCAAAAACACACCCGCGGGGATTGGATCTGCTGTGCATCGGACTTGGGGTGTGTGTGTGTTTTTGCGTTAGTACCGCTTGGGCCGTTTGTTTTATCGATGTGATGCTATTTCTGTGCCAAAACCGAGTTCCAAATAGTGTGTGTGTGTGTGCGTGGAGCTTTGCAAATACGATCGAATTCACGCATCGGGGCTTAAAGGGCGAATGCAGTTTGTTCGAGTGGTGTTAATTCTTAAGTATTAATTCTTCGCAAATGCTCCTGTAGGGAAGAACTTCGTAAAGCACACCTCATTCAGCCCCACACTCTCATCTGCGTGTATCATTATGACGACACAAGGGTCTAAAATTACATGTTAACAGCAAAACAAAACGCAACGTTTAACTCGGTTCGAAAATAGACACGAAAATCGGCAGCCGAATCATCTAGAAGCATTCACCATTTCAGCAAACGACACAAACAACAATATCATCAAAAAAAGAAGAGATGCGTAGAATCATAACATTGATTCATTTTTTTCGGCATTACACCACAAAATGGCCAATACGTCCTTCAGAATGGCGTGCTTGGGAAACCGTTACAACCACACGTGATCGATACGAGCAACCAAAAAGGATCACGTAGCACATTGAAAGCGGCTGTTTCGTTGACTTGCTTCACAGCGCGTGTCACGGTGTTCGAGGAGGGTGGTTAAGAACGTTCCTCCCCGCCCCGGCGGTAGCTGTCGAAACGACCTGTTGCTTTCGAGCGGAACAAAACAAACACTTCCGCCATTCGCATCCTCTTTCGTACAGTGCGCGATTGTCGCTCACGGGAGGTGGCGAAAAACAAATACGTCAACCAGCCCACCAGCCCTCGAAAAGCAGCGTATCGATCCGGAAGTGAACCTAGTGCCTAGTGCCGCGGGGCCCGTGGGCTGTTGTTTTGTGCTTGGCATGTGTGCGACGTTCGTCGTCTGCGAGCGAGAGAATTGCATTCTTGGCATCTTTACTCAACCAGCGGACATGACGAAAAAAAAAAAAAAACATCGACGAAATGCGATGCCTGCAAGATCCGTTTCCCTCGACTAGCGAACAGCGCGGGATTGCGCCGAGATCGTGTGAATGTTTCTCGTGTCATTTGCGCTCCTCGTCTCGTTGGTAGCTGAGAACGTCGTGGCGGTAAGGGAAAGCGCGGCGCGATGCGAAACGTCAATAAACTCATCGAAGGTTATACCCACCGAGTGTAGCGAGTAAAGTGCATCGGGAGGAAGAGCAAGTGTCATCCACGAGCGTCGATTGTCACGGTGCAGGCGGTGCAGCAACACAACCGCCCTACGCAACACGCCACCACAGTCAGACAGGCACACACACACACACACACACACACACACACACACACACACAGTGATCTTTTCTTTGTGTAATATTGCAGCAAAGCGATCAGTACCGCCGGTACATCCGCTGCTAATTTCACTTCCTCGAAGGAGCATTCCACTATTGATTAGTCATAGTGTGTATGCTTCCTTTTTAATCGTGAAAACGTGTTTTACATGATTGACGGTACAGCAACATACCAAGTGATTGATGAAAGAAACAAACCATCATGTTATTAACTTTATTTTATGGTAATTTTCTATGAGAAGCCAAAGTTGTACTGGAACAGGTAGCTTCTATTTTACCGAATTTAGCTATCGTGAAGTCGATACAAATAAAAACTCTTCATTGTGGACATTATATGATGTAGGAATCTGAGCGAATCAAACATTATAATTAATCAAAACTAATTACAGAATGTTTGTATAAAACATTTATGCAAAAGTTCGATAGGTTCCACGAATTGGATACTAATTCGAAATAATTACATTTTCATAGCTTAAATATTATCTGGACGCAGTCCTATTCCTTCTAAACCATTTAGAGCATGAAAAAATCAGGAAAAGGCTTAAATCGTAAGTTTTATGATAAATCATATTCACTTTCCTATTCAAGATACTGCTTTCTTATTCACCAATGTATAAAACAAAGATTTGGATTATATTTTTCTAATAATTTATAATCAAATATAATGAACTCAGTAAAAAAGCGACCTCTTTTGTCAACCTATTGGAAATAAATATTTAAACGTACACTTAGAGGCACACTGTATGTAGTTTCTGCTATCTTTAACAATAATTAAATAAATATGGAGCAATTTTATAACAAAAACTTTGTATGCGTTTAGTGCAAATGTTTGTACAAAAAACTATTTTTCATTTGGGAGTTTGCTTTTTTTAAAAATAAGCCAATGATGCATTTCAATTAATGTGTATTTATTATCATTCCTATAAATTGTTTAGAAAAATCCAAACTTTATTCGAACATGGAACCTCCATGGGTACAAACGTGAGCAAAGTACTATATATTCTATTCCTTGAGAAGAGCGTAACGAAGTAGCTATCGCAAATGTGCCAATCCTTCTCTCTTAGTTCGTGATTTGCAGTGCCTCAAAATACAAGCGATTCAACGTTCGTTCCTCGCGGTAACTACGCGGAAACGAATGGAAACCCAACGGTGGTGGGTCTCGGGCTAACCAATCAGGCTAACAACACAACAACGGTGGGCTCACGTGTTTTTCCCACTTGCATCGCACAGAGCAGTGTGGGTCGGCACTCTTAGCGAGCGAATGGAGTTGAACAAGCTGCCGAACGTAGAGGAAAAAAGCCAAGCAAAACAAACCTCTGTCCGACCACCGCACGCCAATGCACACCCCGGCGGCATCCACCCCGAACCAAACCACGGCCAAAGACAGCAAAGCAACGACTCAACGACGATTCCCGCGCCGATTCCTTTCTTTTCCGCATATAAGCTCAGCACAAGAACACGAGCGGCTCGGGTGATCGGAACAGTGTGCGTGTGCGTGCGGGTAGATTCTTTCTGCGATCAGACACCCACCACAACAGCCCCGTCCCGAATACGGAACACAGCCACCCTTATGCGCATGTGGATGGAACGTCTTTCTCGTTCGTGCTGCGCAAAGCTCGTGCTAGAACGTGCCGTGCTAGGGGTGCGTTGCGCTGTCGGCAACAAGTGTTCGGTAAGGCCCAACACCACGACGAAACGACAAACGGTTGTAGCTACCCTATCGAGCCGTCCGAACGTTCGCGAGTGGATGAGATACACACACACACACCAGACACACAGAAAACAAATATCCGCCAGGCGCTGAAACGTTGGGTTGGCACGCCAACCCATTCCTGCACGTGATAGCGGCGTGGTGGTGTGTCTGTCTGTCGATTTTTATTTTATTTTTATTTTTTAGTATGCCTCCGCACCTTCGCGTTGCTCAAGACCGTGTGCCGCGTACGTCATGAGCCGTTAAATTACACCCCACCGGCCCGAATAAGCCGGTCGCGCGAGAAGCTTAACCAGCGCCTCTCCCCCCAGAAACATCGACGGTGACGATGATGGATGGCGATTAACGCGCAAAGGAAGGGAAAGAGAGAGGGACAGAAAGAGAGAGAGAGAGGGGTGGTGGTGGTTGGGTTGCATGGTCGATGAACAGCAACCACCAGTCGTCTTTCTGTCATAAAGCCCGTGGTTTTAAAGCCATTCGACTGCGAATTGACCAGCTTCCGCAGTGCAGCTCAATGTAACGCATGGGTGAAGAGCTGCAAATTCCGATGCAATTCCGAAACGTATGCATTTATGCGCGATAGTTTCAAAACTTATAGAAACTTTTCCGAAACAGGATAATGACCGCAGATGTCCAGCTTTTTCTATTATGAAATGTTTTTTTTTCTAGAAATCTAGACAGACGATCTAAACGATCTAGAAATCAAAATCAATGTTTACATTCGTTCAGATCCTAGTTTAAATTTAATCTAAACAGCGTTTTTTATTCAATGAAATAAAATAATATCACAAAATATATGTATGAACAGCTAGGTTTAGTAATTAAATAATAATTTCTTCTATTTAAAAATATTATTTTTCAATAGAAAATGTAATGAATGCAAAGAAAACTATTGTCACCAAATGAGCCAAATATATATTTAAAAAATAATTGTAGAACAGTTTATGACCAATTTCCTTACAACCAAAATGTTTGAATTCGTTCACATCCTAGTATAAATTTAACCTAAACATCTGTTTTTATTCAATGAAATAAAATAATATCAAACAATAAATGTATGAACAGGTAGGTTTAGTAATTAAATAATAGAAGAAATATTTGAAGATTTTATTTTTTAAGAGAAAGTGTAATGAATGCAGAGAAAACTCTTTTCTCTGAATGAGGAATATGAGGAATTTATGAGCGATTTCCGTACAACCCAAAGAAACAATATGTTGCAAGTTACTTGCCCAAATGAAATGAATACTCTCTTTGACGTATTTAAAATCTTGTACATAGCCAGCCTTATTATCGAACAGCTCCGTCTATTAGCATCGTTCAATAAACATATCATCACTAGCCCGACTCGCCGCACCGACACCGAATAACAAGTTACGTACGTGCGTGCAATTTCTAGTGGTTCTCGCATTACCAACAAACCTGTTCGCTTCTCGTGGTAAGACTCATGGCATGGGTCGTGATTTCGCTTCTCCCCAGAACCCCATCGTTGAGAGTCCGTCGAGGGAGAGAGAGACACACACACCGATGCGCGATGAGATATCATATTAATTAATTTATTTATTTTTATTCGCCACTGTGCTGAACCGCACAAACAACCACCAGACCCCTGATGGATTTCCTGTTTCAACGCCGCTTGGCGACAATGTTTACCCGCCGCACTACTGTGTGCTAGATTTGCCGCCACTTAGGGTTGCGCTCGCTGTTCCCGCCATGGCGCGGTTTACTCTCTTTTATCGACTTATAAATTAATCTCGGCACCCACTTCTATCCCGTGAACGGAAAAGAACGAAAACCCACCAACAGTGTGCAATGAAAAAAAAAGTGCAGCCGACGAACAGTTGTGGTTGCATGCAGGCCCGGCCACGATTGCATTCCATCACGAGCGCGCATTTCCGTGTGAGCAGAATGCTACCCCGCCGCCGCCCCTCGCCTTCCCAGTGGCGCTCACTTTTGCTTCATGGGATCGCAAAATGCACGGGAAAGAACACCAGCAACAATCAACATGATCCATGGGTGTTTGTGTTATTATTGCTGCTTTAAACACGATCAGCGAATGTTCGTGAACCGGTTTCCCTTTAGCTAGCCGATCGACAGAAACTCCAGGAGAATGCAACGTCGTGGTTTGCTTCAGCTGCACCGAGGCTCTCGGGGATGTAGTAGTGTAAGTAAATTTGTTTCTGGAACGAACGCGATCGGCGATTTTGCCCTGGAACTGGTCAGTTTGACTGTAGGGCAAAGTCAATCTACGCCGTGGGAGAACTAGCTTTATTCTGGATCTATCGTGGTACAGGAACCTGCATCTGTTATGGATGGATGGATGGATGGATGGATGTATGAACGCACAAAAATATTCTTCAAATAAAAGCTTCTTAAATATAAGACCATGAACTTGATTCACGTTTCAACTTCACTAGTTCTAGCAGGTTTCCTTAGACGAAGATATATCTAAGCCCGCAAGAAACTGTTGTAAAATGCATCTAATCCGATCATCTTATGGTCGCTTTGGACATGGAAGTGCACCATGCGGTCGGAAATTCCTCGCCGTAGGCTATGGACCAAACATTGGAATCGTGTCGTGTATTTATAGCATAGAACGCAAATGGATACACACCGGTCGACACGACAACCGATGTGGACGACTTCGATACGAAATTACCGTGTTACCGCCATCTAACACCCAACGCGCTGCATCAGCAGTTGACGGTGCAGTAGGCGGGAAGTAGTTAACCTTCACTTCCTTCCGACATATTTCGGTTGCGGGGCCACAAAACGCGAGCTGCTGTGTCGAAGCATGAATTAAGCAGAACCCGTCACGGTGCGACTTTCAATTCCAGTGCCACCGAATGCTTCCGACAGCCAGGGTGTCGCTATGTGTGCTTTATTTATTTGCATATCATCTGACACCTGCGCGGGAAAGCGGGAAAGGTTCACATTCGTGGCGGTGGGTCGTCGAGGTGGGTTCGATAAATTGCCCGCGACCCAGCGTGACCAACGCGCGCACGTGTCGGCCCGTATCGTGACGAACCTATATAGTCCACCATTATGGACACAACCGATTAGCGGCCGGGTCTTGATTTCCAAACATTCGTCAATCAGCCTTGGACGCGATTGAAGCGCGCACAAGTGCTGCGACACATGGCGCTTGTTTCGCTTCCTTCGCCCTTGCTCCGGTGCTGCTATTATAAACCTCAAGCTCACGGAAAAATAGCACCGGTTTGTGGAAAATAAAAATCATCCCGGGTGCTAATCAATCTCAATGCCCGAATGTTGCTAAACAAGGTGGCGAAAAATGGAAATACCGCGATAAGAGCCACCAGCTGCCACAAGAGCCAAGTGCTCACGTGATCATCCCCGCCCGCTTGTGACCTTCTCCCTCAGGTATGGGGTAAGTGGAAAAAGTACATACAAGCGCCACCGTTGGAATGTTTGTCCAGTTTTTACCCGCGATGGCAGAGATGTAAACATTTTAGCACGACCGGGTGTCGCGAAGCACACGGTGCGGCTACTTATTCTGCCAGCAAAACGGGTTGGAGGACGCACACAAAAGCACTCTTTCTTGAAATGGTAACATACCGCGCGCGAGAGAGGATGAAAAAAAGAGGTGCGAAGGTGTGTGTGTTTACACAACCCCATAAGCGACTGCGCGCAGCGAAGGTTTTCCATGAAAATTTCCCTCGTCTTGAAGGTTGGTGAATGTTTTGGGAACTGCAGCCTTAGACGCTACATTTGCTCTTACCCTTGGAGAAAATTTCGCTGCGCGTAGATAAAAATCAAACTACGGCTTTGATTAGTGTTACATGGGTGCATCATTTTGGTAGGCGCCAAATTCAGTAACATATCTCGTAGGATTGAAAATGAGTGTTCAAGACTGCGAGCAAGTCTGCTGTTTTTTTCAACACGATTTCCTCATCCCTGCCGACGACTGTGAAATGAAAACAATCGCCACCGCCCGATCGCCAGTAGATCACGTTTCGAGAGAATAGCTATGGCTATTGGACGATACATGTGATCGCACGAATAAAGTAAGCGGAGGATACTAAGGAAACGTCAACGTCTGCCAACTTGACCTCGGCTCGGAGTGATGAGGGAAAAGGGTCACACTACAAACTGATCGTTCGATGTGTGTGTGTGTTAAAAAGAGTGAGTTGCGTCTTTTCGCTTAATAAAACGGTTCTTCGCAACATGAAAAGTTATTATTTTACATTTGAGAGTAGCTCACTCTGGGTCAGTTCCTATTCCGTGGAATGAACTAAAACCGCTTTGGATAAGTGAGTCGGACGTTAGGCTTTTTCGGTTAGTAACTATGTCTTTGTACATTTTCCCCTCTCTTTCATGGTGGCAGCTAGTAACTCTCTTAGACCAAGTTGGATTAGGATTACTGTCAAAAGAATTCTTCTTCTCCTTCTTCTTATTGGCGTAACGACCGAAGTCATGCCTGCCGTTTTAGCGGCTTTCTAGACTGATTTTTTTACCACCATAGCTGGTTAGTCACTCCTCGCTAGGGGGAGACGGTCCGAATGGGATCATGGTACCGGTCCTGTCGTGTAAAGGACCGGCGCCGCTACCACTACACCACCGGGCCGCTGTCAAAAGAATTATTAAACGATTCAAATTCTAATAAAACAGACTTTATTTGAGAAAAAAATGTTTAGTTGCAGCATCCTACACCTACATTCTTTAGTTCTTCAATAAACACACACAATTAGTGTTGAGTACGCGACAATAATGATTCTGCGATCATGGAGATTCAACGATCACGTGATCGATCTCAAACCCGGGGATTCAACGATCACGTGATCGCTCAAGAACAAAACCACTTCAGAACAAACGCGTCGATATGCGCTCAAACCCAATGCGTCGATATGCGCTCAAACCCAATGCGTCGATATGCGCTCAGAACAAACGCGTCGATACATGCTCTGAAACAAACGCATAAGCGCGAGGTCAAAATGAATAAACAATCGTTACCATAAACCGAGCAGACGAAGCGCGCATCGCTTAAGGAACGTAAACATTAGACCGCGTAGCCAAAAGGGACACATAAAATGCTCCCTTGACATACTTATGAAATGCAGGCCCAACTCAAGTGGTGCGCGCTCGGATTAATTAGGACCATACAGGACAAGGATTTCATTGTAATCACAGAATATGTATCCTAACCAGAAAACGCGTTAGAATATGCGCGAGCACAATTTATTACCGAAACCACTCTACGTCTCAAGTAAAAATGTGTCACACGCACTTGTTAGAATCAGAACACTCTTGAAAACAAACAAATCACAGGCCAGAACTAATAACACAGGAATAATTGAACACATTGTGAAATGCGCGTATCGATTAAGCAATAGACGCAATACCATGATAAATCCGTGTACGATTGATACGCATACGATAACAATTGTTAGTATATAAGTAGCCAAACAATTCTGAACAAACCAGATTCTATCCAAAGAGATCAACAAGAGCGTTACTTTCCTTTGGGAGAACTCCTGCAGCAGCTGACACCAGCCAAGACGCAGCGTTTTTGTTACGGCGGAACACGGAATCCAGGGATCAACCTTCGCGGATCCAGCCGTTTAAATCCGACCGCAACAATTAGAGTAAAACACGCATGTCGCAAAATTTCAACCAATCGCTCTCAACAGTTATTCCAGCAGCGCACTACCGAAACAGCAGCTATTGCTTCAAAGTGAAGTTCAAGATCTCTAGACACCGCTACACAGCCTCGAAAACCGTACCAAACCCAACGAGGCGCGGAATCCAATCGAGAAACAGAGTCGAGCCAGTCACCAACAACGCGAGTCAAACGTAGGCAAAGGCGAGTCGATGACGCCGTTGGATTGATTTTAAATGGCATAAACGTGCGCTTGGTTGGGGGTTTGTTGCGGACGTTAGGTTGTGGAGTTGTCTCACACCAGCCCCTGGCTTGTCGCACCCTCGCCAGCACCGGTTGATGGATCATTGGGGTGTTGTAGACTTGTGAGGTTCCCCTTCACTCGTGTGGAAGCGATGAAGTAAGCGATGGTCGGTATTATACTTTATTTTACTTCGAGTGATTCAATTTTGCAAAACTTTTTATTCCACATTTTACTTTAATTTTAAAGCCTATTAAAATTCGTATAGAAACTTCACTAGCTTCCTAGATCTTTGCCGACTGCTAGAAACTTATCAACTCAGCTTGCCTTTGTTCCACACGTTGTCGTGTGAGCACGAAATGCGGAAATCGATCGCAACCGCGCGGTTCGATCGTCGTGTGCGTGCGTGTTGGTACGTACGGCGAATAAAAACCGTAAAACCCGTTCAGTACCGCTCCGCACCCACAGACGCATTATGCGTGGTATGAGTGTGGTATTTGTCGCGTTTCTCGCGGTTAGTAGCGGTCGCGAGTGACAAACGCCGTCTGCGCCATTCGCTTCTCCTGAAATACTTCCTGGAAGAATGTGCTAAAAAGGACGGCAAAAGGGACCTGTGCTGCGCCAGGTTGGGCGAGAATTGCCGCGAGACTGTGGCACGAGTAATCCACCCATTTCCATATGGGCGGCATATGCGAATCGGCATTCCAGGGATGGTTCCCCCCCCCCCGAAGATGCTGCTGCGAAGTGTACCACGGAAATGTAAAACCAAAACAAACCGAAAACGACGAGCGGCGAGAAACGGAGAAGGGCGAATTGCTCGCCGGTCGAAATGAAATCAGCGAGGCACGTTTCACAGCCACTTGTAGCTCCGCGTCTCTTCTTCGAGACGACCAGCGCCACCCCAAAACAGAGTGTTGCCAACAGTTTCACGATCATGTGGTATTTTGGGGTTGCTGCTGCTGCTGTGTCTTTTTTGTCTCCTCGCTTCTAGCTCTCGTGCCTCTCTCTCTCTCTCTCTGTCTCGTGCTCCTCCGTCACGGTTTCGTCTTGACCGAGCCGAGTGTCTAAAAATAGCCACGACACGCATGACCGGTATCGGAGCGGTACGATCACGCGAATGTTGCGGTTTCAACGGCAAACATATATTAACATGCGCCACCACGAACGATGCCGCGTACGGCGGCGGATGCGGTTGAGAGTGGCGTGTGATATTGCTGTTGTTGCTGTACTTAATTTGTTATGCGTACAGTAAAAACTCTACAATATCCAGGCAGCGAGCACACCATTCTCTCTGGCTGGGCGCGAAGTCATCCTACCGCGTGACTGTGGCAGAAGTTACGGTAGGTTTCGGTGTGGCTATTTCGAAGCACTCTGTTCGGTCACACTGTTTGGTTTGTTTGCGAATCAAAGCGCTCGTACACACACCGCATGTGTTATCATTTTGTTAACGATCTTTGTTTTCTTTTTTGGTCACCCGTTGCAGCGGAGTTACAAGAGCAGCTTATGTTTTTTAATAAACTTTTTCAGATGACCGCTGAAATTTTGATGACTCTTTTAGTGTGCTTTTACGAACACAAAGACTGGTGAAACCTTTTTTTATTACTATTGCAAATACCGATGTGTTGTATCTAATTTCTTTTTTTTGTGAATCCTATTTTTATTATTGCAAATGCCGATGGCTTGTATCTAACATCTGTTTCATAATCATTATTCAACAATTTTACAAAAGAAAAATGATATTTACTATCGTTTAACATTTCCTTCCAACTCCACATACTGGAGGAAAGCGTTCACAAATAACGTGAAGAAAAATATTGTTAGAAATTCTATCCCAGCAAAAACGTAGTCGGCTTTCCCTTAGAACGCTTCAAAATGCTTGTTGTCAACGGCACACGCTGGTGTATCGGTTACGAGGTTACCGAGAAAATTTGCTGGAAAATCGCATGACCCAGACTGTAACTTTGTTGCCGCGCGCGGAAAAACGGCAAACCGTAGGGGGGTGGTGTACGTGCACACACAACAAACTTCACCACTAGTACGCCACACACACACACACTCATTCAAAGACACACCACATGCCGGTACACGTGACGGAAAATTTTCGCCACCCTTACCCCCGTCGGGCGGTAGAGAGCTGATCGCGAATCGTGCGGAGCAGCACCAACACACAAACACACACGCAACACACACGACGACCGGGTGTGAGCGGAGATGCTCGACACTTGGCAACAAGCAGCTGGGTGGTTTGCGTTTCCAATGGTAGCTAGATTGGATTGGGGCCGGATTGATAAGTTTATATCGGATTTTTAGTGGCGTCTAAGAATCTTCATTGACGTCGAAAGTTAATTAAATAATTAACAGCTATTCCTTCCTCAAGAATTCTTTTTTTTTTTGCTAATTAAATATCATTACTTTTCAAATAATTAAAGTGAGCAGTGGACAAACGAATAGTAAAATACCACCTACGTCAGCTCATGTTCCAATTCAATCGCTAACAAGCAATCGAAAGGTCAACTGTACACACATTTCAGTACCGGGCGCGCATCGGGCCGTGGCGTGAAAAAAAAAGGATAAACATAACATAGCCTTCCCAAAGGACCCAAGGACTCTGGGGGAAAACCCCTGCCCCGCACACCGCGTTGGTCATTGCTCCATTTTTACCATCCACCAAGTAGCGTCGGTGTATTTTTAATGTCGATGGAAAATAAACGCCCAACCCACATGGCGGAGGGCCACAATCGCGTGACGGAAACGTGACGCAAATAGTGTGCACACGAATGACTCGCCAATGATGCCGGATATGTGCTAGGGGCTGCGATGGTAGCAGCAGCATGCCGTCAGTTGGACACAGTTGCATCGTGTTTTTTGTTTTCTTCTTCTCTCGCACAAATATCATCCGGGTGGTGTAAGGTGGTACACCATACGTTACATGGTTTGCGTGCTTTCGCTGACGTGGTTTTGTTTCCTAACCAAATGTGTATAACATTTAGCAGCACCCACGAACCAGAAAGTTTTATTCGTTATCATATTCTTAAAAAAAAAACCCATTTTGGTACGATACGATTTGCGTACACATTACTGCCTAAAAATAAAAGCACGCAAAATAATTCGATGGATGTGTTGATAAAAAAAACCCGCCTACTTGTTTACACGTCACGCTCGTTTGCTCAACTAAAAATAAATGTCATACGGGCGGCAGGCAGGCAGGCAGGCAGGCAGGCAGGCAGGCAGGCAGGGCGGTAGAAGTGAGCGGTTGTGGGTTGCGATGAAACGATGCACCAACCACCCATCGATGATGACGAAAAATATGTTCCCACTGAATAACCAACAACGGTCACTTCCACTACAACGTGAGAGTCAAACCCAGCACAAAAAAGACCATTAAATTCCTACGCGTGTCGATGAGCTTCTTCCTACAGGAGGATTTAAAAATAAAAATCACAACCAATCGGGAGTTGGAGCAAAACAAAAAATAAAAACAATCAGCCTCTCACAGCATCAGTACACAACACACCACACCGGCTGCTATCATCAGTGTTGACCTTTCTTAGGCGGCGAGCGTATAAAATCTGATCCGGTCTGCGTCAGCGAATCCTGGAGTGGTTGCTGGTGGTACCAAAGGCCAGTTGCGATTCGGAACGACGACGAATGTTCCGAAACCCAAACCAGAACAGGCAAAAGAACGACCCGTATGACCTCATGATCCACTGTATGACGTAAAGTTATTGCTGCCCCCAAGTACCGTGATCGTCTCCGTGATCGACCAAATCATCCTATATGGAAAAGCGCGCTTAATCAGGAAGCAGAATGGGAGAGCCAGTAGCCGGAGGAATATAGAAGACAAAAAAATAAACAAAACCCAAACATCGCGGCACGGATGACAGGACAATTTCGAAGATTCCACACACGCGCTCAGATTAGGCTTTGGGTCGGATTTTCGGACAGCCGATTCGTACCCTACCCAAAGTGCGCACGCTCCGCCCTCTCGAGATTCACGTTAATTTACTTTGTTTGATTTTCGTACATTGTTTTATTTGGTGTATGTGTGTGTGTGTGTATGCGCGATAACTGACACACGTTGCTCCCATTATCATAGTACGCTGTTGCTAGGGAAGGTCCGGTATTCGGTTGGTTCCAGTTTGGTCGAAGCGGTTCGTTCACGCCATGTACCGTCGTTGATGATATGGTGGTCTCGTCGTCGCTAATGACTTCTGTACTTGTGCACGACTATTCCTCCGGTTTTGGATGCCGGCGGACTGATGGAGTACGCGTATTTTACCAGTATTGCATTTTTGTGCCTTTAACTGATCTAGGAGCAAACGAAACCTCGGCGAGAATTTCGACGAAAACAAATGAATAAATCTCACACCCACGGGGCAACAACAAAATCGCGTAAATTTGTGGCACAAATTTTTTGCGTTTGAATTTGGATTCAGTTGCTCAGTGCTACCACCAGCTGGCAGTAGTAACGGACGAAAAACGCACACGATCACCGCGAAAGTTTGTAATCTCTCCGCCTCACCGTTTTATGCTCGATCGAGCGAATGCGTACAGAAATAGCATCCGCGGTTAAATATAACAGTTATCCCTTCCCCAAAACACATGCTGAAAAACTTCACCGCCCGACTGCCAAACAATTAAGTCAGCTGTAACAAACGATGAAATGTTTTTTGGTCGCTTTTTTCGATGCTCGCTTGAACGAAACCAGCCAGAACAGAAGATAGTAGAGAAGATTCTCGGCGTATACTAGCTTAAAGAAGTTATTTAACTACTGTTATAAGTCACAAAGATGAATATTAAACTTCAACTCGAATATTTTTCCCATCATCTCTTAAAGAAAACAACCTCAAAAAATAAGCATGTATGAGGATCGGCAAACAACAATTCATCAAGAGAGCAGCAATCCATCGACAATATTGGTAATAACCGTTCTTTAATCCGGTCTACAGACCTAAACAAACCCTAAAGTCCGTCAAACTCTGACTTTCCCTAAGGAACTCCCAACAGGAGCTTGACAAGTCGTAGAAAAGCTCACAAATTTCAGACGAAACATGGATTTGAACACATTATCAGCTCACTGCTTACGAAACTACTGTATGGAAAAGCTTAATATTTCTAGCGGCTTATAGTTAAAGCGTTCATATACTACAGCCAGACATGAACCAGTGTCGACCAGAGATAGCCGATAACGAAATGTAGTTTAAACCGTGTTCCCGCCTACTCTTATCTATCCTATCGAAGGCAGTGGAAAAGGGCATCATCTAAATTAAAAAAAAATCAGCAACTCGTTTCGCACAGAACACAACTTATCGTCCCGATTGGCTTACAAGCTTTTCGAGCGTTATCGAACTGGCACACGTGAGAAGGAGCACTAACAGAACACTGCAGGCGTGGGAAGGAGAGAGAGTGAGCGAGAGGGAATGGGTGAGGAGGGTTTGTGTGTTTTCACAATAAAGAACCACCTTTCGAACCACGCATAACATCGATAACAAGTGAATCCCCTCGCCCGAGACGAGGCGATAACGACGACGACGCGTTTGTGTGTGAGTGTCGTTACTTCGCACCGCATTTGTTGGGTAATCTTTGTAAAAGCTTCTGAAATAGCGCGGATGCACCGCGCGGTGTTCATTTCGGAATCAGTGCTCCGAGGCACGCGAGTTAGCTGCCTATTATGAGCCTGTGTGTGCAGCAGGTCGACGGCGTACCTTTTGCGCCGTATCTCGCGACTTCCTCCTCATGGCGACGATCGAGAGACGGCAGCCATTTCTCGGGTCGTCGTGGTCGTCCTCTACCAGCTGACTCATGCTGGATCACGTGATCAGCAGGGTGTAAATACGCGGCAGCAACAGCCAGTTTGCACTGCTCCTGCGCCGTCTGATGAGCCCGTTGTTGTTGTGCCTGCTGCTTACGACGGCGGCGTGAGTTTGTTGGTGCGCGCGCTTTGCCCCTAACCTCGTCGTACGGGCGTGCCGTAATCAGTGAGGGAAAGATGTGCCACGCACACAAGCACCGCACGACCAGGATTGGGTACGACCAGGTCATCGTAACCCCGTGGCGGCCAGTATGCTAAGTTGAATCTGGGTGCGTTTCTGGAATATCATTTGACTTTATTTAATTTCTTCCACGACGGGCGGGGCCCTTGTTTGCGCACGCGGCATCGCCGAGGACAAAGTTGGTCATTGCCGTGCCTCAGATCATCGCCTCTACTTGCACTACTTAAGTGGATGTCGAGGTCATCAGCAGAGCGGACCGGTAAAACTGCACCCGTCTAGGTTGTCGAAATCGTGAATAACTTCACGTTTTTGCACATTTTCATTAGGAATAATGCATCAAATCCTCTGGTTCTTCCAAAAAACCCAAACCGACAACAAAGATCAACCGGAAACGAGGAGTTTCCTTCGCGCACCGTTTCCTAGATGCACTCGTCAACAAGCAAGCAAGCCGGAGATTGTATGTGACCCCGTAAACAAGCGCGCACTGCCACTTTGATTGGACACACTGTATCCCTCGCACAACAAGCACTTGATGGCCTGCTGCTGCTAGTGCGGCCTGGATCACCTGACACGATGGCGGCATGTGCGCGCTTCGAAGGCATATACGCATACAAAACTGTGGGCTGTGAGGAGCTCGGCGACAGCACACCATTTTCGGTCCCGGTTTTTCCCTCCTCGAGGCGAGCGAGCCAGTTAAATCGGTTGCCCCACCCGCCTGTGTCAGACAGACTCATCACACACACCCTCCCTTTCTTTCTGCTCGTCTAGCTCGCGCTGTATCGCACCCGCCTGCCACACGTGATAACACTTTCCATCATCATGTGGGTATGCTGTCCGTGTGTTTATGTGTCGATGTTATTGTTGTGTTGTGCGGCGACGAAAGACGAACGATGGTTTCGTTGTGCTTTCGCTCTCTTTCTCGCCCCCACACGGATGCGCCTGGAGAGATGAACTCTTATCAGTCGTCAGAAATAGCATCATCGTCAACATGATGAACTACCCCAGCAGCAGCAACCTTTCCGAGCGACGATCCAGGCCTTTCCGAGAAGAATGTACAATCGGAACGCGATGCGGTTTAATTTAATTGTGAGATCGATCGAATAAACAAACGCTGTGCCAGATGTGATTCAGCTGGCTCGGTTCTGCAAATAGGTCCTCCAGGATCCGGATGAGTGTATTACAAAGTAATCACGTAGAAAACGGTCCCTAAATTCCAACAATTGCCATCTGTAATTATTTTATAAGGTGTCTTTGGTAGGTGTTCTAAAAAATGCTCCATAGCTCAGATCACTATCTCTCCAATTGTATCTGCAAAAGAACTTGCTGTTCATCATAGGTCAAACCCATCTTCCAGGGGGGGTCTGTCTAGTTTCCATGCTTCAGAACTGCTCCTTTTGCCTCCACAACCAACTGCTATCAGTCACCGTTCTAGAACTCACCTTTTTACCACAGCCAAGATTACCATGTCTGCCTTGCCGGAGTTTCCTAGTGAGGTCGAAATCTCAAAGTCTCCGATGCGTACGTGACAAAAGTCTGTCGCTTTCCGAGTTAGACAATTAAACCGCGATCCAGAATGCGCTCGGATCGGAAGGGGCACCTGTCAGGGGTCAAATCATACTGAGATTAGGCTGAAAAGTAGAAGCACGCAGCACTCGACCACGTTTCAACCATGGTTGCCCTTTGTATGTGTCTGTGTGTGCGAGTTCGCTTTACTGCTGGCACGCAGAAACACCACCCGGTTATCCGGCTGATAACAACACTATCGTTCGGCGCCTTTGCTACCAAGCGCGAAAAAACACACCAACGTGAAACCAGCAGACCGGGGTTGGGACTGTTCCTCCAATCCCGGTGTTGGTGGTCGATCGCGCCTCGCGTTATCGACGCGCCTCTACTCTATTTGTTTGCTTTTAGATTCACATTCCTTCCCGACCGGCGACTCCCATCCATCCCATCGGCGACTGAGCGGCTTGAGTACGCTCTCCAGACTGGGTGTATAGAAGGTTTTAGGGGCCCGGGTTCGGGTGGAAGAAAAATAAAAATCATTTCGTTGACACCTGCAGACATCAGACGCGAACGCTTTTAGCACGGCCCGGTGATTAGCACCGTTCCCTTTGAATGTGGCGGAATATGGAGGGTGTTATGTGGATTTTGCAAAACAGGGAAGTACGCGAAACGTAGCAGCATCGGCGCTGTACGTTCCGGGCAACCGTGATATGGGAGAGCTGCTTTTTTAATCCTTTTCTGATCACACAACGTGTTGCGTCAGGCAGAGGGCATAGGACTTGCTTTGAGCGGAACACTTCAGCGTAATTTGAAGCTTAATGTCCGCAAAACGCTCTAACTGCTCGATCCAGTCGACAACTCGGATCGCTAGAATCAATACTCGCTACTAGTAGGATCGCACATCAAACACATCGGGTCTCTGCTGTTTTTGCTCCTCGAGAAATAGAAGATTACCAAACAAATACTTCAACCTGGATGTTGTGATAGTGCTGCTACCCGCCTCAAGAGCTTATGCATAGAGAATACCGAAACTGCGGAGTGCAGCAGAACACCTGCATTCCCGAAGCAAACCGGTTCAACAGTTAAGCGACCGTCGAAACACCTTCTCGACTAAACGGTTCTCGCGCGATGCCAGTGCAACCTTGGCAGAGGTCAAGAATTTATCCGCGATTTATGTTTGGTGCCGTTTTATTTAGTACACGGCGCATACTTTTCCCTCCGCATTCATCTTCTGTCGGGCAGCGGCTAACGTGAGGCACCAACCATCGTTGGCGAACGATAAATATGTGCCTTGCCCCCAAGCAAGCAGTACGATCGGGACCCGCAGTTCGTCGAGTTTATTTTCTCTCCTTTCTTGCGCGAGATACATATACATGTTCGTTGTTCGTTCGCGGGCAAACCGGGCGAACCGTTTCCCTCCTCCTACCCCCCCCCCCCCCTCTTCCTCTGCCGGTACTTACCTCTCGTATTTCAAAGAATGCGCTGCATGACCATTCGCTGCCTCCCAAGCTGTGTAGGCTTCCATGCTGTGTGTTTCGAGTGTGTTTTCGCTGTCTGTGATCGGGTTGTGTGTAGCGCTGCTCGGTGCACAGAACGATCGTGACGTGCCGGGTCCACCCCGTCACCGGTTCCACTTCCACCACAACACGCGCGCACGCACCTTCGGCTTCTTATTTCCGGTACACTGGATTTTCCACAGCGCACTGCTCGAGCCGTGTTCTGCACACACGCGAATCTACCCAAGGTGGTGGGCAAAGCTCGGGATCAACACACTAGAGGCAGGTCGTACACAAACACACGAGATCACCTGATCTGGACGGGACGAGCCACGTGAATCTTCCTGGCCGATGCACTGTTACACAAACACCACCAACCAGATCGCAACCCTTCCTGAAGCGGCGATCTCCGGGTCACAACGCACACAACGCACACCAAAATACACCAAACGCACACGATCTCGGCCGATGGGCCTCGAGGATGCTTCAAACTATGCGTCTTTTATTGAGTTAGTTAATCTCGGGGTCCCTTTTTGCACTTCGGTACAGCCGGTACACGCGCGGGACGTTCGAGATAGGTTTGGGCCGGTTTCTAAGGTTTTCCACCGATGACGATCGCCGACTGCTGCACGCGTGGCTTCCGAAACGACGACGACGACAACGACGACGACGACGACGACGGTTCGTGCGGTGTTTTCCTCGTACCGGACCGTCCCTCTATGATGTACCAGACGGAGCAGAAGTGCGTGTAGCGTGGCTTGCGGAAAAACGAACGGACACGTTTGTTGTTGTCGAGCAGGAGCGTATTCTTCCCGGTCGCGGCCGCTTTACACATGAAATCCGTTGTGGGAGAAACCGTCGGAATGGAAAACAAAGGTGGTTGTGAGGCGAGCCCGGGTCGCCACGAAAACGGGGTCCAAATTCGAAGGGGCCGTAAAGCGGGTCGGCTACGGTTGCGTTTGCCCTGTGTTTACCCACTACCGCGCACGCGGAAAATGGGCTTATGGTGGGGTGAATGGGAGGTTTTTTAGGTCCTCTACTTCCTAGCACGCACGCACGGACGCACGCACGGACGGACGCACACCCACTGTCACACGATGCACGACACGCGGTTCTATTTGATGATGTACTTTACACTGGAATTCACGAAGAATTTATACATGAAGGCGGTTTTTGCGAGCGGGATCGGTAACACGAGCGGGAAGGCTATGGTGCCTTCTCCCGAATGCACTGAAATTGCTACTGACGACACAAAACACACACACACACACACGGGGTACACACTGCTAGGTTACGCTTTATGTCACTGGACTGCAGCAGTAGTAGGCTGTGCGCTTCCTTTATTTTATTTTTCTCCACCCGTTTTTTTGCACTCGTAGATCACCAACTCTCGAAATGTTCCTTGCTTGTTGGCCGTCGTCGGAGCTGGAACACAGCGGGGTAAATATTTCTTTTATTAGGTCGCGTATCAAAACCCGCTTCCTTCACACGTCTTCCGGCCCGTTTTCTGGAACCCGGACGAAAATAGACTCGTCGCACTCGCGCTGCCGGCACGTGTGGTTGACTTTGTTTTTTTTTTAATCAATAATCACATCCACATGGAATGGTTGTTTGCCCTGCTCGCTTCTTCGCAGAACCTCGCACACCCCGTTCGGCTGAAGGTTGGGCTTGGAGTCACTTAAAATGCACTTCCGTCGCTGCAACTCTGCGGCCGACCACTCGCTTCTCGCACTTCTGGCACTTGACTTGCCTTCGCTGCTGCGCTACCCCTTTCTGCGAGCACACTTTTCACCACCACCCCCTAGTGCGTATGTTTGAGCATTTGGAACTTCTCGCACCGGAAACCGATTCACATTCGAGCCAGGCACAAACAGCAAGTGGGACAAAAACAAGGCACAGAGCAGGTTGGATGACTAGCCGCGGTGTCTGACGCGCTGACGAAATTGAACTTTCCTCGAGGAAACCACAAGCGTGCACTACGGCGGAAGGGCGGCGAATGAATGTCGAAAAGAAGCGAGAGCTCGCGACTGTCATTGTTAAAATACTCCCCAGCACCACACGCACACACTGACACACGCATGGGGTGCGGGCGAGCGCGCGCGCTCTCGCTGTCTCTCTCTCTCTCTCTTTTTCTCTCTCGCGGGCGCCTTTGTAATCAGCAGGCCTCTACATCGTTTGTATGTTATTTGCCCGCTCGCTCATTACTTTAACAAATTAACAATTTGACAACGTGTTTTATCGGAAGATTGTGAAGAGTGGAGACAAACTTTTCACTCGATTCACTTCCGCTGAAAAATCCCTTTCGCTTCAACATCATCGCTGTGTGCGATTTACCGGCATTGGGAGAGCCGCGCGATGATAAAGATCCGCGCGCGTGTTTGTGAGCGGTAGTGCACACCACCAGTTTGCTCAGCCGAGCCGACTATAGTCGAGCGAAAAACGTGCGAGAGAAGGCGAGACGGCCCGTTTGCTTTGGCACCGTGTGGAAAATAACGTGACTTTGCACCCCATCCGACGGCGCGGCGGTCCGTTGCTTCCTTTACCGCGCACACGTTTCCGACCTCATCGCATCCACGAACACGCACACACACACACACACAGATACACACCCGCAACGACAATCACTTGGAGCTTGGAGGGTACGTACGCATACCAGACCAGCCCGACGCGAAATCATTCATTGGTCGCGTGTGACCGCGTGTCACGTCGTTACGTGGACGCATCCGGGGTTTGCTTGGGGTGGGAAAAAGAGGAAACTGGCGTGCGAAAAGTGCTTAACTGCGTGGCTGCCCGGCATCCCACCCCACCCCACCAGAGCCCACCTGTCTGGTACGGCAGGGTGCGCGATATGAAGCAGCCGCAATGAAAATGGAGAAAAAATCAATTCTTTCATTACGCGCCGTATCTCGCCGTCTCTTTTCATTTCACCGTCCAGATCACGTGGATCACGCGGTCGGTTCCATTCTGCCAGGAGCAACACATCGTCTGTGTAGCCAATCATGTATCGGCGAAAGGTCAACGGAACGTCGGTAATGTGGTGGTAATATGCGAAGGTCGCACAGGTTGTGACAGATATGAGGCGGCTTATGCGAGAAATTACAAAAAATATGTGAAGATGTCTTAATTGGCGCTGTTCAAACTATCCTCGAATCCTCGGGACAAAGTGCGACCCGAAGAGTTTTAATAATCATAACTTGCTTTCGGCATAATGCGAGTGCCATTGGAGCACTAAACTAACCTTTTCAAACTTCAACCCATTTACGCACGTGGTCTGTTTGTAGACAATCCTTCCGATGGCGTGTCACGGGTTTTTTGGCTCAGCGAAAACACATCTTTCTCACCCGCTATCGCCCAGTCTAACAACCAGCGATGAGTCAGTGAATTAATTACGCTCGGTCATTAGAATTGTTGCATTCGAACGCTTGAAGCGATACCCACCGCCGGAGGGATCCACCTGATTCAAGCGTGAAACTATGATTGATGGTTCTTTGTTTTCTCTGGTTCGATGTATGCAAATGCGGAGGGAAAAGAGGGGGCGCAGGAGAATCTTTCGGAGAATTGTTTTCAGTAAAATACGACCCGTTTCATCTCAGGCCCGTCAACATCGTATCGAGCGCTTGGTAAATACATACCACTCCATCCGATAGCTTACAGATTGTGGAGCATTTATCGGCATTACTAGGACGTTATCAGCCGACGCACTGTTTTTCTTACCGGTCAATGTACTTAGTTTGTCCTGTAGTGATTCACCAGCACACACGCAACCCTCCAACCTTTTGCACATATCTATCCCGAAATGCCGTTTGCGCTCGTCCTCGCTCGTCTTGGCGCAAATTAATTGCACTAGCACGCGTGATAAGGGTTTCCAATATAACACACTCTCGGCAAGCGACCACCACCGAGTGGGGTTAAAACGTGAAGGGTAATCAGAAATGGAAGCTTCAGCCCCTACTCGAACCGATCGAATATCACGTTCGTGGCCCGGTGGAGTGTTTTCCAAGCTTTTCCTAAACCTTACCCAAGACGTCCATCACGTGCCCGCGTGATTGGCTTGCGCCGGTTTGCGGCTGGGTGGGGGATGACTGGGGTGGATTACGAGACCACGGATGATAAGGACGGGCAGCTTCGAGCAGCCGAGAGCTTGCGAACTTCGTAGCCACCTTCGAGAGTTTCCTGCCTGTTTCCTCCTGCTCCGTTCCGGCCGTTCCGGCGATGGATGGTTTGTGCACGTTTGACATTTGAACACCGGCACACCCGGCAGCGTGACCGGAAAACGTGCGCACCATCGTGTTCGAACAGCTTGGCAGGTGGTTGCGTTCGGTGGAATGGAAGATGTCCGGTTAGTTGACCGGTTACGGTTATGCTAGTTCCAGCTCATCAGCTTAACCCAGCGGATTTTGACGACTTTGTATGCCGTATGTAATGAAAAGGTAATGTGCAAATGTTATAAATTCCTTTTTTCATTCCCTAGCAATAACCACTCGAGAAGCTAGCGCTCTTTTAATCAGCTTAGCGCCTATCCTACAGCCAGTCCCTATCTCATTATCCACATCTTCGGGCTCCCAACTAAGACAACATTGTTCTTGAGCTGGCCCAAACCAACCAACCACATGTGGATTCAGAAACCATCACCCACCGGCAATCGGTACGTGGTAATGGGCGAAACAAGGAAATTGTGAGCTACGCGCGAAACGGCGAAACTGCTGACAAGAAGGAAGGAAAAACAACAACCCCCAAGACGCGCCGCACCAATATGGCCACCCGGCACCCGGCAGCGCACGTGTTCGCAATGGTGCGCTGATCGTGCGTTTCGCTTCATTGTTGTACGGGGCGCGCGCGCACGAACCTTAGACCGACCGATCGTCGGACGCTCCGTGACGGCGATAGCTCAACCGCGAGCGGGTGTATGGGGCTTATGGATGCGATCGGTAAAAACAAAATGTTGAATCAGTGCTGGTGGGCACCGGCGGCAACAGCAACGGGCAACACGCTCGCCAAACACGTTCTTTCAATGTCACGGAATGTCATTTACCTCTCCGCGCGACTTGCGAATGCCTGCTCCGAAGCGGTTTCTACCGTTTTCGATCGGCGGGAGCGATCGGCAGTAATATAATCCCCTCTCCGATCGGACCCAACCATCGCGTGTGCAGGCGATGTGAGGGGACTCGTAGTCCGTAGTCGATGCAGCAGGAACTTATTAACGGCGGCTGGCAGTGCTCAAGACTGGATGAACATTTAATCATCGTGCCAGTAATGGGTTTGAACAACTGACAACGTTTGGCTACCGGTATCCGGTCTTTGGACTTTGGGTCCGGGTGCTGAAGAGTTTATTTCAGATATATAATAAAGTTCCTTACATTAGGTACCGATTGGATCTAACGATCATCATAAGCGTTACATTGTGTGGATTGCATTAATTCCGATGATCATTTTGATTATGTTACTAAACATGCATGTTTTACTTTGTACAACTGATTTTTCAATCTTTTATATTACTGTTTTTTATTTGTACGTTTTGCAACATGGCACAATGCTTAAAAAATTCACTGTAATTTTAAAAACTCCTAACTAACAATTCCGTTCTATTTTGAGTTAAAGTAAGATGTAACTTAATAGCTAATAATAAGTATTAATCAAATTACTTGTCAAAAATTACTGATAAAAACTTTGTCAAATGATATAGTGCGAGATCAAAAGGGTGTTCCAAGCACCGTTTTAATAGTGAACAGCCATTAAATATAAAGTAGGCGTAAATCTTGCCCTTACAATTATCTGCATAATACTATTTGCGACGATTTATTCGATTAGAAAGAATTGATTAAATATTAATTTGATGTGTGTTGAATAACCTTGCAAGCATAACATTCGGTATGAGAAAAAAAAATTGATGCAATTATTGAACCAAGAAATCGCACGATGGAAACATGAATGAAAAACATTAGTTTATTTTTTAAATATTTTTCGTGCAGAACCTTTTTAAAGCAATCTTTTTAAGCAAAATGGCCCGAATAATCCAAAAGTACAAAGCAAACAAGCTGTAATAATTAAGATCATTTTATTGTGGAATAAATTTCAACAATTGTTACAACTCTAAATTTTAGCAATATAACTTTCAATAGAAACCTATGCAAGTGTTTCATTTATTCATATAAATGTATATAAATAAAGTAATATTATTTGAGAATGTGCAAATTAAACCACTACCACTAACAAATTAAAACAAAACAACCGCGTAAATTATCTAGAAGAAACCAGATCTTTGCCAAATTCATGTGGGAAACCCAGATTGAACGATTTTGATAGACGCCGAAACCACAAATCACACAGAATACTCTTCTAGACTCCCGAAGCCCTAATATTACGACCACAGCAAATAAGGAGCAAAAGTTGCTGAATCTCATTGTGTACATACGACCGACCGGGGGGATAATCTATTCACTCGCATCTTTGCGTTTCTATTTTTTGTTTTCGGTTTTCCCACACGAAACCGAGATAACCTCACAGTTTTTTTTTTTAATTTTTTTTGTAGAGGCAGCAAGCAGACGAGGCTATCAGCGATAAGCTCATGGGGGTCTTGTTTAGTCAACGGACCGCAATCTCTTGCGTAGAATGGAATTGCGACTAATGAAGAGCTCGTCATCACGGCTCCGTGGCATGCTTCTTGTTGATTGTGTCAAAAAAAGTATAACAGAAAATATTAATAATTATTTTCATTTCTTTGATTTGCGAGACAATCATGCAATGCACAAATTAATTGTATTCTATGCACACCTACGGTAAGAATCGGATTTATCTGTTTGAACAATAATAAAGTACAGGTTGAGTTGTGATCGCTCCGATCACTTGCACACAATATTACACTAATTATTCATCACGCTAATGCGAAATCATGACTGCAAACAAAACATCGTGATAATAACATGCAACTTTTACAATCGATTTCTCGTCGGCTTTCGACTCGACTACAGACGGGAATGGAACAAGGCGTGTTCGATAGCGATCAGGGTATAGTTTTACGTAACATATCCTACGTAAGGCACGGCTTAGCGATGCTTAGTGCACACCGTTCCGTGCCCTCGCACAGGTGGAGATTCTTTAGTGTATGTGAGGACGTTCTCACCTTGGCAAGCGAACAGTGTGCGCTACCGTGTTACGAGACGGGGCCAACCTCGTGCCATTCCACGTTCCTGTTGAGCCACACCGGTCGACACGCTGTGCGACACGCGAGGTTCACCACGTGAGTGTACCACATTGGTTCCATTCTGGCTGCAAATATTCGGCCCAATAGAGCCTAGGTTTGGCGCATTATTATACTCACCTCACCACACCGGCTCGTGGTTCCAAAACTCAGTCCGGAAATATCGATACATAACCGTCGCTCGGCTGGAACTGATCACGGTGCAGCAAATGTGTGTGCCGTTCCTTGTTTTACCATGTTCCAAGACTGCCGCCGCCAAATGTCAAACGGTCTTGCATAGAGTGTGCGTTGCCACGTGCACGTGACGTCAAGTAGGCGCTGGTAAACTTCTACGCGAAACTGAAAGTAGACGACGTTTCTCGAGCCGAGCATTGTATCTAGCAAGCACTTCGTTTTTCGTTTACTTCACCGACTACCGACGACGGTTCCGGTTGATTCTATTTCTCAAGCTGAATGTCACGCTGCTGGCGGCGAGTGCTTGGTGGATGGAGTAGAAAACGTGGTAGGCCATGCGGTTGGCACTTGTTGCCGCACACTTATCGCATTCGCTCGATGTTCTGCTGGATATGGACGTATTCTTGTCTTTACGTAAGCTGACGGTGTAGGAGGGCAAATCGACCGGTCTCTGAATACGATGCGTATGACTGATCTTCTTCTATTTACTATTTATACTTCGTTTTAGAACTACAACACGATATTGTTTTGCTATTTATGTTTTGGATTGAATAGTAAGAAAACAGTGTAAAAATATGGATGTTTAGGTTATGTGAAAAATTTTCTACTTTTTCCAATTCATGAATATATTATAATAAATATTGAATAATATTATTTAAATAAATAAAATTAAATAGTAACAGCTTAGTGAGTAGTGAACACTCCACTTTCGGGATGTAAAGAAAGAGATAATATATCACACCTTACGCCGATGGCGATCAAATGGGTTAGTAGTTGTGAGAAACTTTCACTTAATTTTGTATTTCTTTCGCAAACTAGTTTTAGAAATTTTTCCGCCGAGATCCCGTTCGTTTCGTTTGCTTGTACAATTACGACTGTTTATTCGAGTGTCGATTCGAGTTCAATATACAATTCGAGCAGTTATCTAGTCTAGCAGTATTGGCGTCCATAATTCGTTCAGTTATCAAAATATAATTCTAACTTATCTAGGTCACTAACCAAGTACTAATTTAAATTGACCGTTAATTCCAACAGTAGTGTTTATGAAATATGTTATTCTAGTATATTCCGAGAAAAAGTCTCCACGCCACAGAATGTTAAGAACATTTTTAATTTCACGTTATTGTCATCCACCTAATGGGCATTTAGTGATTTGTTTATTTGTTCCACTTATCTACCCGCTACCAGCTTATTCCACACCTGGTGTGCTTATTTTTATCATTCACGCTAAAATACGTCAGCAAACCTGTCAAATCGGGGCCGGTATCAGCAATCACGCGAATTCCTTGTCCGCACCGAAAGCCACCACGACCTTCACGAAGGTCTCCGCAAGTGTGTGAGTGGGCGTGAACTGTCCCGAAGCCAAGTGTGTTGACACTAGCTACCGATCTTATCGTACAGCTCAAGCCGTCATCATCCTGTTCACGAGCCCACGAGCTGGACAAGCTGGTTGGTCACGAGACACGGCAGGCTTTGCGAACGAGAGCGTCACAACTCGACCGATAAATGCTTTTAACTGATATCCAGTTCGACGATTTGGCCGTAGCGTGCGTCTCCATTGTTTGAAGTCAAACAATATTTTCTTTTTCCATGTTTTCATTTTTTCTAGCAACTATATTTTTTTTACTGTAGAGTTGCCTCCATCGTGCGGAAATGAATCATAAATTTCGTTATCTGACGTTTATTAATGTCGGCAAAAAGAGCTTGTTAGAAAAAACGAATTCACACGCTGGGAAGAAAATTTAAGGCACGAAAAGTGCCTAACTCAAGACGCTGACGTAACTCAAGACGCTTCATAGTGTCTATTTGCCTTATACTTGTCGCCAGACGGAAGAATTATTTCGTACATTCTGCTCGCTTGTTTTACTAACCTAGTCCATTCACTGGTCATAGTTAAATTGGGCAGACAGAATAAAAAAACAAAACACCGTACCGCTCCCCATATCAGTAGCGTGTGTGCACACGTTACCATCTCTTATCAGCCACGTACCCCAAGCGAATGGTCGGCACAGGAATCTCAACGGTAAGATTACACGTCCGACGTTCGTTCGTCTGTCCAAACTGGTTACACAATCGCTCCCGCTCACTCGTTCGAACCGCGGTCAATTGCAAAAACTGCCTCGTCAGCATCGCATGATCGATTAAGCACGGAATTTGAATGTAAAATTGCTTAATTCTCCATTGCAAATCCTAGAATGCATCTGCACACTACAAGAAAAATGCACGCATCAAGAGCCAGCAAAGTTCTCCACGGTTAACATTTCTCGCACCCGGTCATCACGCATCGCAGTAAACTGTTTACTTTCGTACAGTTTACTGCGATGCGTTCGTTACTTGCTCCCATAAACATGCTTTTTTTGCGTTGGGTGTGTGTCTTCGCTACGTAAGTAGAACAAATAAAGCAAATGCCCTCGACAAAAACATAAAACTTCTCGGCGTATTTTGTATACAGCGTCTGTCACGTGTACGCCCGCGTTAGAATGTGCATTATGGCTTGCATGGCAGCGACAGACGCGACCGCTCCAATTTCGTCCCACCATCGTGCCCGTCGGTCGTAACCGCGAAAGCTTTGGTCTAGGCTTCGGAAAAACGCTCCGATTTCCATGTGCCGATAAACGTGATGTTACGGAGGAATAAAACTCGACATTAGCATCGGCGTGTCGGGTAGCATGTGTTGCCAGGTTTTGCTCTCCTCCAAACGCCTGCTTTTCATACGTGTCGGGGTAGGTTTGGTGCGGTACCGAACACGTGACGATTAGGATTTAACCGAAGTCAAGAACCTAAATACTTCCTCCTAATGTTCCTTATCGAATGCAAACGTTTTGAAGTCAGCTATTGCGATGTGATTAGTACCTAAGCATGAGTCATAAGCGCTGAACGTATTCATTGGAATGGAATTTAGTTCTGAAATATTGGTACTGTTTGCCTGCTGTTCTGAACTCATGGAATGTATGGAAAGTAACGTTTATTGAATAATTATCGAATGGCTAGCCATGTAAAGGTGGGCAGGTGATTACAACTGTGGAAAACGGAAACGCATTGTGGAATTGTTTCACACGAACACACACACACACATATTCACATGGGAGGTGGGAAATTCCTGACCTGACTTACACACCTCTCTGTCCGATCAGAGGCAGGAAAATGGGTGGGAGAGAACCATCGTCGAAGCGTGTCAACGGCGATCACAATCTCATCCAGCGGCATGTGTGCGTGTGGTACCTTCGTTCGATACGCCATCACCGAGTACAGCCCTTTAGGACCTATTCAGCCCGACCAACTACACAACACGAGCCATAACGACCGGCACGGATCCTTATCTGGTGAACATCGTCAGCATTGTTGGTGTGACTGCAGTGTCGGTCGCGACGGATGAAGTGGTTTTGCGCGCGGCTTGGTTCCTAAAATAGTGCCCCGTACTGGGAGCGCGCGCGGTGAAGTGGAGAGATTACTGTAGGAACTTTTAGAGCGAGACGTGTTGGCGGGTTCGCTGCAGCCCAAGTGTTGGTGCGGTCTGGCTTGCGATAATTGTTATCAGCGTTTCATTCTCAGCAGCAGTCGTCCAAGTGCCCGATAAGCACCGACAACCGGGTATAGTATATGTGATGCGGTCGGTGGGATTATTCGTTTGTCGGGAAGATTATTTTCCCTTTTTCTGTTAATTATTTTCGAAAATTTTATAAACTTTTGACACTAATGGTCACTTTTGACACTTTGATCAGTAAAAAATGTAGTAAAATTTTCGCTCCTGCAGATTGATTTTGGGACAAATTTGCATTCTTGTGGACTTGCGAAAATTTGAGTCTTTTTTATAAATTTGATTTTGCATATTTGATGCATGAATTGTGGTAAACGATTCATCCTTACGTTCCCTTTCTCTCGATCATCTTTATTTTGAATAAAAAACTCTCATATCGTACTTCATGAAAATTTGTTTCAAACGTTGGGTCTATTCTCGGCCCGTTCTCTTGTTGTTGATATAAAGAATTGAAAAAATACCTCTGTTTTGGTTTTGATATCTCCCGTGCTCCCGGAATGAGATGCATTCTCATTTTTTCATTTCATCGTTATTGTCATATTTAATATATACAACACACGCCAAGCGTTGCACGACTGTTTTTGTGTAAATGGTATTATTATAAGGTTTTTTTTTACTAACTTGTATAGTGTATATTCTTATAGTGTATATTCTTTTGGTTTTTTGTGCACAACATGAGTAAAAAAACATGGAAAACAAAATTAACAATTACTTTTAATTAATTTTGTAAACAATTTTTTACTCATTGAATCTAATGATCTAATCCCTACAAACACTTTGAAATACTAGAAAAAAAAATGGAAAAATATAGCAAAAGTTTGCAAAAAATCTCGATTTGAAAGTCTTAATCACTGAAGGGGGTGGGGGTGGGGGTGATAAATTTTGTCCATGGTCGTTCACGCTGTGAATGGGAGAGATTGTCAAGTGGGAATCCGATGGTCGCTCATGAGAGAGAAATGAAACTGTTGAATGTGTTGGTGTATTAAAAGTATACTCTCAGTATTCAAAGTAGATATTTTTCTCTCTCGTTTGCGCTCGAGACTGCAAAGGCAAACAGAGAAAGGTAGCAAGTTAAAGCTACTTTTCTTAAAAGCACAGTTGAAAAGAGGTTGTAATAATTTCATACGCAATAATCCCTACCAATCACATATTTTTATTTGTTGTATCTTAAATTTCAGCCCATTAAAAGAAATCTTTAAATGGCAGCATTTTTATGATTTTCATGCGTCATACTATTTTTAACAAAAATATAATAGGCCTAAAACCTTTTTTCATTCTGTTACCAACTTTAAACAATCATATCCAAAAATATTCAACGAGCATCAATTGTGTTGTTAAAAACTACTAATTGGTAAAAGTAGACAAAATAAAGTAAATCTAAACTGGACTGAACATGAACTGCACACTTTATTTAAAAAGTATTTCACTATCAATGAATAAAAGAGTGCGTTTGCCATTATTGACTGAAATGAGAAATATGTGGTACATCTTGAAACATCTAGAAAAGTTTCCTCATATATTTCATATCAAGACGGTTTCATATGCGTTGACATGCAGATGCCATCATTACTTCATTACTTTGCCTTTACCTCAAACGTACTGTATCGTCTATATCGTATCGTTAGCGCATATTTAATCTGGTGAACCGTCAAATAAAGGATTTTTAATAAGTTTCACTTCAAGATTATTCCACAGCTACTTTTTTACTAGTAAACTGGTTGTTCTGGCTTCCCAAAACTCGTACGAAACTATTTTTCTGTTTCATTTTACCTAGAGCCGTTCAGCCGAACTTTATCAACATATTTTCTTTAAATCATTTTCAAAAGAATTTTACCAAATTGCAAATTTTACTCAAATTAGGACTTGCCACTTGCCTTGGTATTCATAAACATAAAATTTGTAAAGAGAGACAATGAACATCCTTAAACAACTTTGTAGGTACTATCGCAACAGAAAAGCGATGATTGTTATCCGCTTACAACAATAACTCGCACAAACCCTTGTTCTTCCCAATGCCGAAGCCACCTTCAATCCTTTCAAACCATACAAATGACTGGATGATTCCAACGATCCAGGTAAGCGGGAGCCGACCAGCATAAAGTTATGTACGGTCGAATGACAGTGAAAATGCCACGAACAAAAACCAACAAATCTCGCTCACGCTGTGCGCTCAGTGGAAGACGCGCATCAAAATGCCAAGAAAGTGGGATGCTTTGTGTTTCACCCGGGTGCGGAAAGCGACCATCCTCCTTTCGTGTAGTTTAAATTTGCTTATCTAGCTAACCACCTTAAGCTGGTGGGCGATGGCGGTATCGGACCTTGTGCGTAGTCGACGGCGCTAACCAGCGAGCAATGCAGTCAAGGAGCGTATCGCGAGAAATTGGGAGGCCCGTATCTAAAGCCTTAACCAACGGCAGTGAGCAAAAATCAAGACAACAAAAAAACACACCAACAAACAAAACAACAACCTGACCAAATCATGACTACGAAGCGTTATGAATCGGTGTCGGCCTCCTCCGACATCGCCAACGAGGCACATCGAACGGGAAAAATCTCTCAATGAAAAGCCAGACGGAGGCCACTTCGTCCCTGTGGGTGTGTTGGTGCGTCCCAACGGTTCCTTTCGTGAGACAGGTTATAATTGTGTGGAGCTTTCACACCGAACACACCTGGTAGCATGAATGATGAACGGCGCACACTAATGCATATGGCCGTATGTGGTGACGTTCTGTTTACCCTATCCGACACACACTTGTGCCAAAACGTACGCTCACAGAAGGGGAAGCAAGCGAGTAAATGCGTGTGAGTATTGACAGCCTCGCTAAGGGTGAGCATAATAGGAAGGAAGAGAGCGTCACATGATATGCATGTCGGAGCCATCCCGTTTGCGGTCGGAGCTTTTGAAAGCTCTTTGAAAGCTTGTCGAAAGCTCCGCCTCTAATGGAGCAGCCTGGTTGCTCACGTAAAAAATTCGCGAGAGACGATAATGCAAGATAAAAATTGAAAAAAAAACGCATGAATTTAAATAGAGAAATTTTACAGGTTGGGCTAAACACTTGGTCGCTTCAACCATGCATTGAAATTATCAACACGCTTCCACACTACGTACCAGTTTTCTCACGCTCTCCGAGCTTTCTTTCATTCCTCTCGCACACCAACACATGCCCATCCGCTCACGCGTCAGATCGTGAAACGGCGTGGATCACGCTGGTGTGGGTGAACACGGTCAGTGTGTCCTTCCTGTATGTCGCGAACTATTCGCATACAAAATCACACTCACACACACACATACACATAGACACGAAAGGGCCGCGAGCGTCGTGTATTGTTTGCGCGGGTGTATCTGTGGCTCGGACCCCAGGACACGTTCGTGCTGGGGAGCGGTCCGTTGGCCTCGAACAAACGTTGGCCACGAGCAGTCAGTCTTGCGTTGCGATTCCCATCCGATGCTCGTTCCGTGGTCGCGCGAATATCCGCTCCGGTCCGTTTCGTCGTCACCAAATCGCTGTGTCGCCCGTCGGCCGCTCGTTGCTCGCCTCCACCACCAGCGCCGCCAGCATCAACGACCGTAACGACGCCATCGCCACTGGCACTGCGAGTATCGAGTGTCGCGCGCGTCCGTGTATGTGTGGCGACGTGAGTGTGTGCTGCAAAAACCAGCACACCTGGAAGCTTGGAAACCGTCGTGAACAATCCGAGGTGCGATATTGCTCCAATCATTTACAGCCACTTAGAAATCAAAGTTCCTAACACAGACGCCCCGTAAGATCCGTTTTCAACGCGGTTGGAATGGTTTAAAATCTTCGTGAAATTCATTGTCCTTAATCCTGCTCCCGTCTTGGATGCTGCTTACTCTAGCATCTTAGCCCTCTAGGCCATCCTGAAGGGAGTATCGCATTTACAAACTATCCAACACGACTTTCGTCCTCGGATTGCCTTTCATTAGCGAAACCGGAGCTCCAAAGTGACCTCTCGAAAGCGTGTTCGAAGTTATCTAATTTCTTACCACTTCGGGAAGGTGTCCTAGTGGGAGGGGTTTTGACCAAAGAGAATGTTTGTGTGTGTGTGTGTGTGTGTTTTTCTAATTGAATTCCGGTGTCATGTCGATCAGAGTGTCCGCGTCTGGATCGACCTTCCGACTTCAATCGTACCGATCCAAATTGCAACGGTGCGATCTCTTTTAAGCGCGCCCGTGTGTGTGTGTGTATATCTGTTTGCGAGTGTTCTGAAGGTTTGGTTGTGTGCGTTCATTTTTGGCTGTATGTGCCTGCGCGTGTCCTTTTGTATTTGGTGGGTGTGTAACTCTGCCAGCGGGAGTGATTTCTCACCTGATGATGGTGATGATAAAGATCCGCGTCCCAGCGAGGGCTGTGAAAAGAAATCACCGATGTGATTGAGCAGATGACTTGCCACGACAAGACCACCGGTGACCTCTGGCAAAATGGATACAGTAACGGATCAGCCAGCACTGTGTATGAGTGTGCGTGTTCTTTTTTTTGACAACCATTCACGTGTAGCGCTGAAGATTTCTTTGTACAAAAGGAAGGGCCGTCTACGAATGATTGAAATGTTTGGCACCCAAAACAACATGGAACTACATCCAAGAAGTGCACGGAAAATGAGCTCGAAAAAACTCATCTGTCCCACAACCTTTCCGAGAGAAAGTGATTCGGTTTGAGAAAATCACGAGGCGAGAAGAACAACAACAAAAAAAAACACGCACACACTCTGAACGCGCTATGGGTTACACAATCAGTTTTTCCCGTCACCCTTCGAAGTGCGCTGCTCGGAAGACCTGGTTCGAGCCTGGCACCGGCCAGATGCTTGCCCGTTTTCCATTTCCGTACGTCAAAACCGAAGCTCGGCTGCCAAACCATCGAGTGCATCGTTAATCGTCGTGCCCTTTCGGTGATTTTCTTTGTTCGTCGGGCTATGTTTCGGTGGGCCGAACGGGCTAAGTTTCGATGGGCCCGGGTGTCGCCTGCCGTAGTGGGTCTGGTACAAAAATTTGATTAATTACCGCGTGTCCACCGGGTGCCGTTGGGTGCTTTGATGGAGCGACCGTGCGGACGACCGCATACGAAGCTATTAGATCTTTGTATGCGGTGGCAGCCGGGTACAGAACAGACGATAAAATTCCATCCACATCTATTGCGGGGTAAAAGCAAACGGTAGTAAAGTAAAAAAAAACCTCCCGTCCTAATGACGAAGGGCGAATGACGCGCGTGCCTGACACGCCATGCAAGCCGTATCGAACGGATTGACGCTTGCGGGAAGCCGATTGTAAGCTGTTGTTCTTAAAACTGCTCTAATCTCTCAGCGCTTAGTAGTGCTTTATCGACACTACTGATAACGCTCTCGTTAGAATGGTTTCGGATCGATTTTCCTCACGCCGGAATGACGTCCGTATGTAAATACACTTCGAATCCAATGCCCGGTAAGATCCTACCGGAAGAAGGTGGCGCGAGATGTAACAAAGATATTCTTAACAGAAGTAAAACTTCGCCTTAGACTGCCTGCGCTCGTGATTAACATTCCGATGGAAGGCACATTTTTGCTTTGATCCCTGCTGGCATGGCATATTCATTCTTTCATTAATCCTTTCTGGGTGGGAAAGTTTTGGGCGGTACTAGTGCTCATTGCATCAAATGAGATCTTTTTTTGGACCCCTTTTCGCTGCCGCTGGCTTTCTGGCTCGGGATGAAAGTATTGGCAAAGTTTCACATTAAAAATTTGATTTTGGAGGATGTTTTTTCTGTACTTCTGTAGCAGTTGAAGGAGAAGTTTGAAATGTTGGTATCCTAGTGATATAAGCGTATTTCTTACAATGACGATAACGTTGCTGTAAATTCTTTATACTTGAAGCGAAAAAATGCTCAAATGTATTATTTGAATCTTTATATTTATAATACCCCCAATTATTTCAAGTCGCAATATATGCTTCATTCATATTATTCAAGACGCAAGACAGCTTTGAACCATCAGGTGATGCTATAAATTGATTTAATAATGACTATTTATTCAAACTTCATATTTATAGTGGCAATAAAACAGCCCCAACTCGTATCGTATCTGCTTCCAACAACATTGCTTCCGGTTGGACACATAGCTTATGCTAAAAATAACATCCCAGAATAGTTTTCTTCTAGAAATTTCGCGACAGTTTAAATAAAAAATAAAGCCCAAAATGCTCCGCAACAAACTGAGAAAAAAAAAACATCAAAAGCCAACGGGTGCAGCCAACGGAGTAAACGGGTTGGAATAAGTGCAGCATAACGGAAAAATCAATAAAAGCAAACCAGCTCTCCCTACCAGCGGGCGAGCTCTAGGGTAGGATGACGGACGCGAAATGGAACAACACCGAAAACGCGAAGAAAGGCAACGAAGCTATGCGAAACCGTTCCCGCTAGTGTAAAGAGTGTGTAACGGGTTCGGGCAAAATGAACGAGCGGACAAAACGGGCAACAAAACTTGCACCGGCGTACACAACGTCCTACCCCGCGATTGGCAGTGCAGCTCATCGTCTCAACGCAATTTCTATTGCAATGGGTTTGACAGCTCCGTTGATAAGGCCAGCGCCAGGAAGTGCACGATCGAAGCAAACCATGCTGAAAAAAGAGCTTTTCGAGCTGGCTGGGCGTGTGCTGGCCGTGTTTATTGGTTACGAGCGTTCGGCTGAAGATTGAACCGACGCTCGGTCGGGGGAATCCTATTGTATATTGATGTATAGACGCTTCCGTACGGTGTACGGTGTGGGGGTAGGAGAAAATTTATTCATTTACCAGATTACAATGAAGTTAAAGTTTTCACGAACACCCTTCTAGCTACACATCGTAAAACCCTCAAAGATGGCTGCTACTGACTGATAAAGCACTTGGAAATGGGTGCAAGGAATGTATCGTGCAGAAAAGGGGAATTGTGATTCTGCTGCACTGCTGCGTTATTCGTTCTCTTCGAAGCTCTACTTTTTCAAATGCATAACAATATCTGCATCTGTGTAGAATAATAACAAGTCCCTAAATAAGTATACTGTAAAACCAACTTAAAAAATCATACAGTTCCCATTCTAATTAATTGGAACCATTCCATTTCGTAAATTCGAAGCGTTCGAACAAAAAAAAAATAGAACGACAAGTTTCATAAATACACCGCACAAATTAGGTTAAGCCATCTCGAAATGCATCTCGGCAAACCTAATCAGCATCCAACATAAATAACTCCCTCGCTCGATTCAACCGAACGGTGCAACCCAATTCTGTCACGGATTCTTCCAAATCAAATCGCCATAATCTAATCATCGAACCCATCGTTGTATTTTTGGCCCCGAGCCGGCATTTTTCTAATGCACTTTTAATTGTGCCAGGAAGATTGGAATTTGTTGGCTCCGGCGAACGGCGAATACGAGAGCTTGAACCAATTCGGTCAGAAAATCGACAAGTGACAGTCGAACGATATTTACGTTTGTGTTGATTGCTGGTGGAACTATCATCCGTGGGCATCCGATAGAGGATGAAGCTGATGGTAATGAGCATTTCGAATCCACTTGGAAGAATGTGTCATGCGTGTTTGATAGACATGCTCTAATTTTCAATTATTTTCCAAAAAAATTCCAACATACAGTGAAGATAAGATTATATGTTTATTGAATATATTACAGCTGCGCCGTGAATTTGTATTTGCAATCTACGCGAAGTATCTTAATTCTTCGTGAAACTGATATCCCACACTTCGTGGACACTTCACTTCGTGAACATACCACACAGTATTAGTAAATGATATAAATATGTGTTGTAACAGCCGTTATTTATAATTATGACAGTATTCTGATAGTAATCTGTAAACATCCGTGAAATCCTAATAAATATGTCATTACCAGTATGTAAAACTGAAAAGACATGAAATTCAAATCGAGAGTAGTAGTTGTAATATTCGATTGAAAGGTGGTGTTATAATTTTTTCCCATCACTGTTTGAGACGTGCATTTTTTGCTGATCTTTATATTACACAATTTGCTTACATATTTCAAACCAACCAAAAAAGCTATACATCTATAATTCAATTAGTAAAAAAGAAAAGACTTGTTTTAATGTTTTACAATATACAATATGCTCAGTACATTGAAAGCAGTGAGAAAACCCTTTTACACTGCTTGCTTTCCTCGCAACCAAACGACCAAAAGCAACTCACTGTGGGAGTGAAATATGAACGCAGAAAAAAAAACACCACCATCCGCAATAAAAGCAGCTGCGACCCACAATGAACCATCCAGTGGTGCTGAGGGGGGGGGGGGGGGGTGGGGGGAGGTGCTGATTAAAAATGTATGCCTCACTGCGGTCAGTGACAAATGGAATTGCCTTCGTTTTGGGGGCGATGCTGCACGTGACATTTTAAAAGCTGTGTTTGCTTCCCTTTAAGTAGGTGCTATATGAATTGTAGTGAACAGGTATCGAGAAATAATTTTGAAACCGAAAAGGTTGCCGAAATAAATTAAACGTTTCATGCTCAACTATGTTTCAGTGGTAGAAAAAAAATAGTGTTTTATTGTGATTTAGTGCATTTTAAAGCTATTCAACATGTTCGCATTTTTGGCTGAACGTTTTAACCATGCCCATACAATGAAAATCATCACCGGTGCTACCACAATGTATCCCTTACGTAGTCCCCTAGTTTCCTTTGCGGTTTTTCCGAAGAAAATATATTTGACTTGATAATACAGTTTCAACATCTCCGATCTTGTACCGCAGACTCTAGCTGGGTAGAAATGCGTTCATTTTTCACATCGCCTTTATCCCTCCGAGGGTTCCCCGGAAACCAAAACAATGGATTATTCATCCAACGCTGCGTGTCCGATGCAGTCCTAATGGCCCGACGGCAACACGATTGCACCGGAAGGAGGCCAGGAAAGAGTGGATCGTGTGGATGAAAACAAAACCCCCGAGAGCCTCGAGCCCCGAGAAATGGGATAGAGAGCAGTTGGTAGAATAATATTAACAAAAAAACAAACACTGCAAGTAAGAAAGCATACCAAGAAAGGTACAGACATTTATGGACCGAAAAACAAGAAGTGGACAAGAAAACGGACAAAAAATCGGATCCAAACGGAAGTGCCACCAATTGTGATCCGGAAGAAACACTATCGACGGTGTGCCTCAGCTTTCTGGGGTAGTTCCTGTAAGCCGACGAATGGGTGCTTTCGCCGTATGGGTGTGTTTGTGTGGGTGTATGGAAGAATATAAAAAGAGAGATGTGTGAACGAGAAAAAGAGAGAGAGAGAGAAGTAGAGAGAGAGAAAGAGCAAGCGAGGTGAATGCGATCGAACATATGGGAGGCATGTGATGGAAGCGGGAGGCAACCCAGTGTCCGACCATTTAGGTGTTTTGGTGCGCCTTTCGCAGTTGGCAGCGGCGATGCCAAAAAACGGGCCATGGCAGAATCATAAAATCAATATAATAATCATAAAAGAAACGAGGTTATACATCAGCACGAGGAAAGCACGGTTTGACCAACGGTGGACCAACCGGTCCGGGCGTTTCATGGCTTGTGGGTGTAGAATGTTGCTGTATGCTTCTTCCCACAGTTCGTAGCGATGCAATTTGACTTTAAAAAACGGAGCACTCTGCTCGTGCCGCTGAATTTAAAGCGCCCACAAACATTTCCCTTCCACGCCCGTGGGAGAAATCACGAACCATCGCCCGGACAGAAAAGACCTATTAGCGTGCAATTAACCGCGAGGGGGAGGTGGCAAACGAGTGGGTGTAGAAAAAAGGTGCATGCGATCGTTTCGGGGCACGGTAGGGTGTTTGCCGCCTCGGCTTCGGGCGGGGAGTAGCACGACCGTAACGGCGGAACCGTCTTCTCCAGAAGCGCCATTAATGAAATCAAACCTAAATTGCACGTTAATTAACTGTTCGACGAAGGCGACACCACTTGGCGGTCGTGTCTATCACCGTCGGACGCAAGGACCACGGTCACGGTGGATCCACCAACAGCCCCGAACCCCGAACGGCAACAAATCATCGTGAGCGACCAGGCGTCCGCTTTCCGTCCGACTTTGGACTCTACACAAACACAAACGCATCGGCGGTTACTACGGATCCGCTTCGCTCGGATGCTTCTTTTGGGTTCGATTGAATTGGAAAAATAAATAACAAAAATAAAGAAAAAAACCATTGTCGCAAAGGAAAACAAAGCTTTTCCGTCGCTTGAAAGGGTGTGTTTGGGTGTGCGCTTGTGTGGGTGTGGGGATGCTATTTTATTGTTATTTATAAGTTTTCTTTTCTTCTCTCCATCAATCCTACGCTGCGTGGTGAATGAAAGGATATGAAATGAGATTGTGCCTGTCAGCTACTAACACACTGCAATCTATTCCGTTTACAGCTCTACCAACACAAGGCGAACGAACAAAAGCGAGAGAGAGGGAGAGAGAGCGACCGAACGCGAGAAGTTTCAAAGCTCACCCACACCCACCACGAGAGAATGGACGTGAACGAAACGGAACGAAAGAGCGCAAGTGAATAGAAAAGCAAAAGTCAAGCGAAACGACAGTGAGAGAACGAGTGTGTGTGCGTGTGTGTGCGTGTGTGTGTGTGTGTACAGAGAATCTAGTCGCCTACGCCACCATCAAACGCCGCCAAAGCTCCCGTGCGTTTGTGTGCGTTTACCTCGCCACGTTCCGCGTCCGTTAGTGTGTTGGTGTGTTTGCGAAGCGTGTGACGCCAGGGGAAAGGGAGTCGGCCAGTAGTGCGCGACGCCCAGAGCCTGCTGTGTCGAGGAGACAACGATCCGAGCAGAAAGGAGCCGCTAGGTGCTAGGTGCGGAGTTTTGCCGGAGCCGCCGTCGTCAGCTTCAGTGCCGAAATGATACTCGAAGGCTGACCAGGGAAGAATAATAAAAATCTGTGCAAACCATCACGCGCTCGTTGGGTGGGAGGAGAATGTGAAGCAAGCGTGTACGCGTGTGCGTGTGTTAGTGCGTGAGTGTGCAAGTATCCTATTTGATCAAGTTGCTCCAATGTCCGCATATGCACGAGTGTGTGATTACCGAAGCGATTAGTATTTCGCAAATTCTACCAGTGTATCGTCCCGTATGAGATCGTATGAGATGAGTTAAGTCTAGGCGTGGAATGGGAGATTCCATTTTGTTTTTGCGTGTGGCCTTTCTTCCTCGTGTGGAAGCACGTGTGTGAGCGTGTGTGGTGTATGTGTGTGTGGAAGAGCTTAAACAAAAAGAAGGAAAAAATCGCAGCAAGATAAGCAGGTGCAGCGACAGCAGCAGCAGCAGCAGCAGCAGTAATAGTAGAAGCTGCCGCATCAACCTTCCCTCGAGTACCGGGGCCACGTCCACCGCGACCAAAACACGGCTTGTCCTTGAGGGGGATGTTGTGGATCGTAGGTATACTACTTCCACTGGCAGCAGCAGCAGCAGCGGGTGTACTAGCGGATGAAGCAGCAGCGACAGCTGCGCCTTCCTCACCGTCGTCCTTAAGCACCACCGAGACACCGTCGTCGTCGTCGTCGTCGTCGTCGTGTTCGTCGAACTCCGCGAAAGCGGAAGTTGCTACCGCCGGAGCCTGGTGCACCGTCACCCAGCAGCCCTCCTTTCAGCCGCGTCCCGCACCACCGTCCGAACCCGTCCGTCCGCGACCCTGTGCATGCCGGTGTGATCATGAGGAGCGATAGTTCGGAACTGCTGCTCGAGCAACAGGCCGAAGAGCTACGGAAGAAGAAGCTGCTCGAGCTAGCGGCGGCGAAGAAGGCGAAAAATGGGCCGCCGCCGAAGCGATCGCTGCGCGAGAACGCCTCCTTCTACACGACGTCCGGGCTCGCCTTCCTCTCGGTGACGGCCGGTGCCTCGCTGCTGTTTCTCGTGCCACTGTACGTCGATCCGGCGATCTCGACGCTCGTCGGCGACTTTGTCGAGCGGCCGACGATGTGTGTGACGACGCGGCGCGAAGACATGACCGGGCTGTTCAACTGCTCGTGGAGCTCGTGCCGGGAGGGCTGCACCTCGGACGTGTTCAAGTGCACCCACATCTACGTGACGTTCATAGACGATCTGAACTTTACCTTCCCGTTCAACGCCACGCCGGCCGAGCTGTTCAATCTGACCGACATCGAGCGGTCGGACGAGGCGATCCTGCTGGTGAACATCAAGGGGTGCGGCTACCCGCCCACCGTCAAGTGCAAGAACTTCACCGACCTGTACGGGTTCGAGGGGGCCGTCTTTCCCTGCTACTACTCGAAGCAGAACAAGACGGTCGTGATGACCGCGTACAACCGCGAGGACCAGGTCAACACGATCATCCACTTCTTCGTCATGCCGTTCATCGTGACCGTCGTCTCGTCGGTCTTTCTCTGCATTATGCACTGTGATTGTAGGTGTAAGAAGGAGCGCCGGCGGCACCGGCACCGACACCGGCGGCCTAGGATAGAGAATCTCAGGTAAGCGGCCAGGCTGGCCAGGGGCGTCGCGCCTTCGGGTGCCCACGCCATAACATTAAATTTAATTAAGCCACGCGATGCTGGAGGCACTAAGGGGCCGCGAACCGACGCGCACCGTAATGCAATTTGAACGATTCCAAAAAAGCACCAAAAATAAATTTGAAAATTATCCAACAAGCCACAACACTGTAGGGAATGGTAGACACCTTTTGAACCGAAGTGAGCGTAACCCGCTTACACTTACACCTCAAGTACTTTCGAGTTATATGTGAGGCTATGCAACACACGTTTGTTTGCAGTTAATCCCCGGGCCTATAGGTGTTGTCAATTGCATAATCCAATGTTATTAGAATTGACATGCATAGGTCCGATTTGGTGAAAATTTATGAATGTGGAACCATCAGCAAGCGTGAAAAGGTGGGCAATATTGGTAACAAAAGCGCATACCAATGTAATCTCAAAATATTCTCAAGAGCTGTTGGTATACTCATACGTTAGAAGAAAACATTCAAACAATCTAATTGTTTGACACATGGCAAAGAACCCATTGCTTTAATGTTCCGCATTAAAACCTGTAAATAATCGAAAATGTTTGGTTACTGTGCAACATATACTTTGATCCAATTTGCAATGGTCAAATAACGAAAGGTTCTTCGAACTAATCTGATAAATTCGCAGTGAACTGTGATTGATTGCAATTAGAAGTTAATTTCATTAAATAAAAGTTCATTTTATGATTGAAACCTATCCTTAAAATAGTCAATATGTTGGGAGTTTATACTTGTCTATCGAATTGAATATACGACACCAGTTTTTCATAGTATTTTAATGTGTAATTTATAGGATATGTTACATTCATTGTTTGTGAAACAAATTTTAACTACACTCATATTTAAATGTGATGCATATGTGAAAAAATAAATCCACTATTAAATTAAACGAATACTGCTTAAGTTTCCAGTATCTTAAGCTCCAAATTGTCAAGTTACCGTTAAAATTAACTCCTTCCAACCGGGTTAATTAACGCGAGATAAACTCTGGTAAGATAATAATGAGTTTGAACAGCAGCCGTGCATGAAAAAAAAACATGGCACGAATAAAAAAAGTCACGTAACGAAAATTAAACAACTTTTGGCTTCTTACTGCTCGTTACGGTGTCTGCGGCTATTTCGACAAGGTTTCGTCGGTTTCCGCATTCGTTTTCGTGTGTTTTTTTGTTATATTTTTCACTGCACACGTTAATCATCATCACTGCATTAAAAAAATAAAACAATGAATACAGGGATGAGGTTTCTCTCGCTTCGGTACAGTTTATAGCAGTTCGTTCGAATGGACACACTATGGAGAGAATGAAAAGTGACGGAAACCGATGCAGCGATGCAAAAAGAATGAACGATTTTTATTGGTTCCGAAGGATGACCGGGCAAAATGGGAGGAAACTGCTGTGGTCGTGTTTAAGGTCGTTTATTAAATGTTTAATTTGGAGGTATCTGTAAGAGACAGAAGGCAGCTTTTTAACTATTTATATGCCAATGCGTCAGAGCAGAAGGTGTGTATTGTATTGATTATTTAACTGGAAAGACGTTTGAAAAATGCATGATTTGCGACATTATATGGACATCAACATTTTTTTTCATATTGTTTACACAACCAGAGATTTTTGTGGTTGTAAAGTTATATCGATGAAGGTTGGGCCAAGTTATGAGTTAGCTTATTTAAATATGGAGACATGTAACGCTTTACTGTAGGTTTTCAATACATTGTAAAAACATAAAGAAACATCATAGAAGTAACCGAGCGAGATGTAAATTACTATTTTATATTGCACCAAATTATTATGTGATTTTAATGACGATTTCTTCTTTAGAATCAAGGTGTAAGGGAAAATGAAATTAATAACATGTTCGATAACTTGACACGACTAAACATCCGATGATATTTAACAATCTCGTCCCCGCAAGCACTTCACAAATGTGAACCTCGTGTAGATTTCGTGTGTTCGGCTCAAACGTTTAACCTTTCAGCACTTTGTGGTTCGGCAGCAAGTGCTTCGTCGGTTCTAGTTGGCTGGGCTCCAATTACGAGATCCAAATCGTGGCCTTTATTAACTTTCTCCAGCCGTCAGAATCACGAAAAACCGTACCGAACGCCAACGCTGCGTAAAATGTACACACGTAATACACGTGAAATGCGACTGTATGCGTGTGTCTACGTCAGTGGGCGTATGTTGATGGTAAAGTTCAACCCTTCAGCCGAGCAAATGAAGTATGCCCTCGTTGGGAAAGAGTTTTTAGGAATAATTTTCGATACTTGCCCGTCGTGCACCAAGGTGTAGAACTACCTAGTGTGGAATTAATTATTTTAAACAAGTTTCACAAGTGCCTTGTGCGAGAGTGTGAGGGATGCAAAGTTCGCTCGTCCTTCAGTTTGCGCTCGACCTTGGCGCAACTGTGCATCCGCCCGAGCTCGCCCGATGAATGATGTAACTCCGGTTTACTTCGTTAAGTAATCTAGAACTTAAACGCAGAAGTCGGCATTAGATTTCGGCAGCAAAAAAATGTGCTTTCAGTAAGCATGAACTATAGTATGAGAGATGACAACATTAATTTTCCGCCAACATTATTTGCTATCCGCTATAAAAGTATAGAATCGCTCACATATTTTTTCAAAATCTTCGTCATAGTGATGGTAGAAACCTATTTATTTAGGTAAAATTAATCATCAATGACAAAGGGTATTTTCCTAATTTTCAATTAGTGTAGGACACTCCATTAAAAACGTTGTAAAAAATAGCTGTGACCTAGTTAATAGCTGAGACAAGCGTACCTTGTAAACGAATAGCCTTTTCGTTTGTAAACGACAGCAGTGTATAGCCTTTTTATCACTCTACCTGGACGTATTGATTTCTGACCAACAATAACCCACAGCAGCAATAACAAAAGGCTTCGTTCAAGCTCTATTCCATGCTTTCTAATATGCCAAGCTCTCTAATATTGCTGAGTTGTCGATTTTAAGAAGAAGGCAGAAAAAAATCTAAGGGCGATTTTTGTTCAAAAGTGCTCTTATGCATTCTTTCTGCAACATTCGCCGACATCCTGTAGAGTGTATGAGAAAAATGAACCCATGTACATGAAAGTGTTGTGGAAAATGGAAAGAATATTAACCACCATTTGCACCAACCAAATGATGATCTGAATATGATTTCAATGTGAATGCATTTTATACAAAAGTAAAATAATAGATAGCGATTTAAATGCTGTCCATGTTTTTTTGGAATCGGGAGATAAGTAAATATTTTTATAAGATGGACTGTAGTTTCATTGCTTTTATTTAGAATTAGAGTTAGTTAGAAAATTGAAATTGCTTCTAAAAGCATGTAAAATTTCAAAAATATCTATGGTTCCTAAAATACATTCAAAAGCGTTAGCTACGGCTTGCTAGCCAACTCCCAATCTTTACTAGTCATCTTAATCGTTTACGGAGGAAAATGACAAACAGGAATCAACATCAACATCAATTAACAGCAACATAAGTTTCATATCAGTTTATCGACTATTTCGGTTGCTACATTTTTCGGGATAATTTTGGAAAATTTGCGCCAAAACGAAAGCAAACTGCAATTCAAATGTCGATCACTAGAAGCTTCACAGTCCTCAATTAGGTTTGTCAAATGGACGTGTCATTACGGGAATCGCTTCACCACACAGCTTTCCACCTGCATCCTCTTCACTCAGAAGTGCTGCACTTGACCCCAAACCACGAGCATCCAGACGCGCCCTCGACAGCACTGCTTGTGCTTTTGGACCGCCGATTTTCCACCGATGACAAATACGCGCGATTGACAGCACCGCATACGGTGCAAAGTGAAACAGGGAAAACTTATGGAATACATAGCAACGCTAGGAGTAGCGGGCGCACGGAACATGGGTGAAAAGGTCGACCTTAAGGTTAACGTCAACGGCTCAGGGTGGGCGGGAGCGGTCTGTTTGTTCGCTTTTCGCTTCCGTGTTTTAGTGTTGTTGCTTTTTTCTTTCAACTTTCTTTGATGTTTAGTTTTTTCGTCCGTGCTTTTCACCTCCCTCACCACGTCAAAAAGTGGATGACAATCGCGTGACACTTCCCTATAACCGCACCGAAAATGAACAGCAGTAGCAGCAGCAGCCGGCAGCGACCCATGCAACGTTGGCGGGATTATTTGTTATTTCATTACGGTTAATAGGTGTGCGGTGTGAGTACCACTCTCACCGGTCAGTGTGGTTAGCTGGCGGGCAAAATACACCCCACACGTCCTCGTCCCTGAAAATCGGGCTGGCCCGAAAAAGAAAAAAAAAACAGTCCGACGACCTTCACGTTTCGTTTCCGTTCTTGGGACACTAAGGATTTTTTTTTCCCCCGTAACGTATTGATGTCACCAACCCAAAATTTCATGTCGCTTAGTATTGTGGCCGCAAGTGCTTGCGGGCGTCCCTCGTCGGATTGCGTTTTGGTGTACCTGGTGGAGTACCGTATACCTCCCAGTCGAGATCATAACTCTCGGCTGCGTTGTCGTTTGTACATTTTACCGGCCGTACGTCTGCAACCTGCAACACTTTGGCAGCTTCGGTTGCTCCTTGCGGTAACGTGAGGAACCAGAAAACACGTGGTTTTGAATAATGAAGCATTCGAGTATGGTTCTAGTGGCTGTTTGCGGTAGGGTTCGTGTTGAAACATAATATTATTAGCTTCGGAACGGGTGAGTGTGTAGATTATCGTCGTGCGCAACCGCGCCTATACCCGAACTTGAAGCGTTCAGGCGTAGAACTGCCGGCGCAAAAAATTAACCTGCTCCATATAATATGTAAAGTATCTGTTTCGGGTTAAAAAAATAAAAATACAGATCAAGTAGCTCGGAAAAGCTTCGCTAGAAGGAACGCTGCTTATAGTCTATAGTTATAGATTAATTTGAGCTATATTTAAGCGAACGTTTCCGGTTATGAATAAATTTTGACCACCCCTATTGAGGCAGATCGTTGTTGTTGTGTTAGCGCGTACAAATGTTTCCAAAATTTCCCAACAAATCCAAAGAAGATTGTAACAATACATGAAATGTGAAAAGAATTTTAATTTGAATAAGAATTGTTTGTATTGCTAAGTATTTTAACTCGAATTTTACATACAATTATGATTTTTAGCATTGGGCATAAGAAAATGTTTTTTTAGATTTGACAAAATGCAATAAGATTTCACAAATACTAATTTTGCATATAGGCTCAAATAGATAAATATTATTTTTAAAAGAAGTACTTCTCAGAAACAATTCCATATTGTTTTACGTTCCCGAATATGTTTGCCAAGAATACATAAATAAACACGATATTTTGTTATTAAAACTAACACCAACAAATCAAAGTTATTTTTGATGGCCAAACAATAATCAACATCCAAACCAAAGCAAATAATGTTAACGAATCAGAAGAATAAAAATTGCATGGAAATTTCATTGTAAATATGATTATTTCGTAACAGCCAATGCAGAACTAGAGCGATTTCGGGTTGTTTTTTCCCCGGTACAATATAAGTAACCAATGTTTATGAAGTGATTGTTTACTGAAAAATCGTTCAAACGCATCACCCCGAACCGAATACTTTGAGCGCGAAACGAATGCTTCTTCCCCTGCGTGACCCTTTACAACACTCGGCAAAGTATTTAAACTCCTCAACCAATGTGAATGTGCCGGACGTGCTGATGGGCTGCTTTCGCACATAAACCCATTTCAGCACCGATTAGGGAAGCATTTTATCCACGTACGCAATGAAAGCAACAGCAACGTCACTTTCGGTGCTATAACGTTCCCCATAAATGAGAGACCCGCCGCACGTAGAAGCTAAACAATCGGGAGCATCACCATTTGCATCACTGTTGAATCGGTTGGAAAGCCATGGCCCCTTCAAGACTGCATGATGAGTTTAAGCAACAACAAAAAAAGGATGCTGCAGTAAGAGACATTTAATTTATTCGCATTGTTTGCACGGCCGTGCAGGGAGAGCCTGGGAACGGTGGTGATGGTGAAATTCGCAAACATGGGATACTTTCAGGATGGAAGGGAACCTCAACGCGGTTAAAATCATAAAATATTGGCTATCATCAGTTAGATGGACGGGTGTATTTATACTGGCCCCTTCCGAAGTATGTCTTCGTAAGGCGAGCGATTCCGTTTCCTCTTAGCTACCAACGCCATCGCCATTCATCGGAATGTTTGCAACGTGGGGAAGACTTCATTAGAAATTCTTCGCCAGTACACCGAAACTGTTCCGCTCTTTCAAAGGGAAAGAAAGAGAGAAAGAAGAAAAAAAATATCATGACGGAACGATCACGATGATTATGTTGATGTTCATGTTCACGTACTGGTTAAGGGTGCCTCCTAGCTGCCTCCGCTGCTGATGCCGATGATGAGGATGGTTCAATAACGTGCTCCATGCGTTCTTAAAAGCCTGTAAAGAAATACGTTTAGCTCGCATGGGAGAACGTTGCGGAAGCGTTACATACGAGCGGAGTGATGAAGAAACATCGGATACCAACGGACGGGCGTGCGAAAGGTAGGCGTCAGGGCAATAATCGAGAGCTGAGTAGGCAACAGAGCAAAATAGGGAAAGGGCAAATGATAACACGAGCGGAGACGAGCAAGAGGGAATTTTCGGTTGCAGTAAAAAAGCCTGCTTTAAACGAAAAGTGACGAAAAGTATACGACAAAAAGTGCGGATGCGGTGCCTTGGGTGGCTGGAGATGGGCAAGGTCCTTTTTAGAATTAATCTCTCGCAGCGCAGCGGTCTAGCAGTGGGGAAGTGGTAACGAGCTTTGATGGTGCGGGTGATAAATTCGATTATTTTGCTGTTGCTGTTGATGCATGTTTGCCAGCAGTCGTTTTTCCATCGCCCATCATCGGAACCCATGACAAACGTGTCTGCACGAGATGAACGAAGCAAATTGACGTGGAGAGAAGGCATAGCCATATCGTACTACTCATAATCATACACCACTTCTCTCCTAATCCGTGCATGAATAATGTTTCGCATTATCAATATTTGTTATAGGCTGAATAACATTTTCTAGAGTGTTTTTTGTCTTTTATTGGTGATACCCAAACATTAATGTAGTTCTCAACTTTTTATAAAAAATGTAATGTTTTGAAATAAGGCTGATGCTCCTAATTTAGTTTTTTCCCAATACTATTAGTCATTCCCAAGTACAAAAAATTCGATACAAACAACAGTAAAATCAATATCATCTGTCCGTCTCATTGATGACTAAAGAAGAATGAATGAAAAAATGACTAAAGAAACGACTAAAGCTACCATCATCGTAAAAAAATACATCCGTGAAATATTTTCTGCACAGCACTCGAAAAGACAAAAAAAAAACATCTAAAACGGATGATTCTCCTGCGGAGCAAACGCATGTTTGTTCTATCCCTTGCCATATTCGGATGCTATATTTTTGACCATCGTGAATGTGACGTATGCTACGCATCATTGCGATGGGACGAATTTGCATTCCAAATGTGAAGGTAGCACTGCTGCTTCCATTTCCCACCGTTCACCGATACTCAATCTCAATAAACTCCCTGTGCGGGAAGCAAGCTAGGATAGAATAACAAGCAAACACACAAGCAAAACAACACGAAAGAGACTAGGTGGAGGTAGGAAAGAGATATGCAAAACAACAAAATGTGGCGACGAATTTCTTTATTAAAAACATATTTTCATTGGCACGCCCCGAATCAAGAACATCTTTATACCGCCGCGGCGGCAGTGGCTACAAACGGAAGCTTTATGGCGCACCGCACGGCATCTTCGGATTATGAGGCCGGTGCGAGCGAGTGACATGGGCGGACGGATGTGAAGCTTTCCTGCACAGCAAAACAGTCAGTCCCGCGACCGGAAGGCGAGCAAGTGGAAATCATAAAACACGTGCCTGAACGATGTAATGGAACATTGCATGCGAAGGTGCCATTCGGCGGGGATTCTACCTCGTTACCGCGAAGTCGCGTGGCTCGCTTCCCTCAGCGTGAGACGCACGTTAGGACATCAGTCATCGTGAGCATTTTCGCTCTGGTTTTTATTGTTGTTATTGCTGCTGCTTTTCTATGGGGAACTATTTTGGAAGGTTGATGTAGCAGTTTAGAATCCGTTCTGCATTTTATGCATACCTAACTAGGTCTAATACACCGTAATTAGTTCTCATCAGGTGACGATTTCGTGGAAAAATCTATTAAAATTTTAAAATCCGTTTAATGGCTGATTTTTTTTATTGGTGGTTTGCAGGCTTATCCAGCCATATTGGCTAATTATATGACAATAAAATACCCTAGCAGCTGTATGCGTAATTAAAATGACTAAATCAGAAGAAAATGTTCCAGACAAAGCACCTAATGTGGCTGAATGTTTCAATCCAAAGTGACTAGGTTTACGAATAAATTAAAGCATTACTTTGTTTGTCAAGTATCATCATTCACAAAATATGCTTTATCTGATGGCGTTAGTTTCTTTTATATTTTTTTTTTGCTACACGCAAGGAAGTGCAAAAACGGGTTATTTTTGTGATATTTGAACAAAAAAGCTAGTCATTAGTAAACGAGTCAATATCAAATGTACACCATGTTTCATGCATTCTATCAAATTATCACACAGGTAATGAAACCTAGTTCTTAGCCACTAGGATTGTTTGTTCACAAAATCTCTATTATGGGTACAGATTGATTTCACAATAGACCAATTAATTTACGGTTTTGTAAATATTTTATTGGCCTCGTTAAACACACAATAGTCAAACATAGAAAATGGAAGATAAAGATTATGTGGTAGAGAAATTTTACATGATTTAACGTCAAGTATTCTACGATGAGCCTGTTGGAAATGTTAGTTAACAATGGTTGGTATCAAATCCCATATCGTTCTTGATCGATTGTTTTGTGTTATTCTTCTTCATGTTGTTCTGTTATTGCAATGGTGCCCATAAATAGAATGAAATTATATAGAGACAACATAAGCGGACATTCTGCATCCTTTCCCGTGAATTGTAAAGAAAATAATAATTATGTGTTCATGGCATCCGACAAAAATTCTTTTAAAACCGTTTTATTCACGACAAAGATTCTGTGAAGTTAAACGTGAAATTTAAATTTTGTGGTTATATTCCACAAAATACTCTTCCGATCATATTCCATTTCATATCGAATCCTTACGGAATAAAACCACATCGAGTTTCGAGCGTACGTTTCCAGATTACCAACTGAGATAAGACTGAGCTATGAGTAGTAAGATTATTGGGGCACTTTTCACTGTGGACAACTTGTTGAAGCTTTTTCATCTTCCTACAACGCTACTGCAAAATATTTTCAATTTTATAGAAAACACAAACACGATGGGATTATTTGAGATAGTCTAATCTGAGATTCAACGATGATAATTAAAATAAATGACTAAAAGTTTAATAAAAATGAAATAAAAGTGATATTTAATCTAAACAATTGAGTGTTTTAAAATGCATTTATCTAACTCGTTTTATTTCTTTTCCATCTTCTTTCTCTCTCTTCCATGCTCATCTAATATGCACGTCAACGCACCCAGTGATTCATCAATATCGACGCGAGTGGACATGCTGACACCAGCGATCGAAGTGTACAAGCCACCCCTCTGACACAAGGATGACACCCTCGAGAGCAACCTCGGCAACCCGTCGACCAGCAGCGACCTATGACGAGGTATCCTTTCGTGCCCGCTGCCGCCACTATTCCACGACGTTCCACACCGTTCCCTCCGACCGCGCCACGGTTCTGTCTGCCGGGCCGTTCTCGCCATACTCGCCGGAACCGTCGTCATGCTCGTTCCATCCCATTCACTGTCTGTATTAACGTTTGCATCACTGGTCCTGCTGCTGGTGGCCGGTCTGTTCCGGTTGTGCTCCACACAAGTATACGAGCTCATCGTGCGGGGTCATCACCGATCGGGCCAGCAGCATGCGCCTCTGCCAACTGTGTTAGTTTCTTTCGTCAGCGTTGCATCATAGCGATAGTCAGTTCAGAAATGAACGACCAGTCTCGTGAAGATTGTGCCCCGATCATATTTGTCCTAGGCATGTGCTTGAGATAGTGGCAAATACTGGGTCGCTCATCGCTGGACGATGTGCGACGATGGAGCAGTAAATTAAGATCACCGTACCGGTCGCTGAAGAATGCGAGGTTCAGGAGCATCTCATTGCCAGGTGATTCTAGCCGATATTTTCTTTTCAAGTGAAAGGATATAACATAACAGCTACAACGACATCCTTGCTAGCGTCTACGATTGAACGATCTTCAAAAACATATGAGCAAAGAATATGAGCAAGTGGCAGCATACTGAATACTTCAAGCCAGTCTTAAACGAGTCCATTTTTTCGGCCTGTTATTTTGTTTTATGGTTTAGGTACCATAAGGATCAGTAAAATATAATATGATTTCTCCTATGTTGCCCTGTTTGTTTCCTTCACGGTTGACCGATCACAAACATTCCAAAAAAGCACACCAAAACACGCGAAGACCCATCGTAAGGATGATTTTCATAGTGGTAGCAAAAGCACTAGTACCATAGAAAGAGGCTTAACCTGCTCCGAGAAAGCAAAGAAAGCCGGGTCTGGTTTGCAAGCGACGATGGATAGTTTGTTTATTTGACCCACTTCACGGCAAACGGATCCTCATCCGTTGTTTAGTATTTTCGTTTTCCCTTCGCTAGCGCTTCGGATGTGTTGCAACCGTCCTAGCCACCCAGTTGGGGGGGATCCACAACAAGAACCATATTCTACTGGAAGGCAGCTGCCACTTTAGATAGGCTGATAAGTATCCGCAAACGGCGGCTCGCTGAAGGTCGTATGGCAAATATCTGCCGTGGTGTTACAGCAAGTGAAAGGAACCGCTTTGTCGGACACGCTCACACGTTTGGTCAGTTTTGTGTAGGGTTAGGTGGCGACAAAAAAAAAACAGCGAAATAGAAAGACGTGCAAAAAAAACACCAACTCCATTGTAAAACACGCTCAGCATGTGTTTCAGTTTTTCAACCTCAAAGCAAAGAAATTTTTATCAGCGTTTTTTTATGCTCTCCATCTGTTCGAGATGCCTTCAAAGACAGTAAACACGACGGCAAGGAGTAAGATACGACCAGCGAAGGGCTGTAACGTGTGCTACAAGCAGCCATTTTCAGCTCGTTACATAAAATCAAACACACATATTTCACCCATCGGCGACGTGAAAGTGACCAAACGTATGAAAGCATAGACGAGAGAAAACATGTAAAAGTATATACAAACCAACGTAGTTTCGGCTATGATGCTTTGACGATGTAGTTAAAACAGGAGCAATAGTACTAGCGAACTAATTTTGGGTAGGTAAACGGGAGGTAGCGAAACGGAAAACAAAACTCTCGTGGAATAAGCTAAGCAGCGGGAAAAAACAACACGACTAGGACACGCACGGCGAAACGATCTCTTTAGGGTGTCAAATTATTTAACAGCAACAAACACACAACACATACAAGTAAACCCCTAACTAGTGCTGGAAAGACAAAAAGCACCAGAGAATGAATGAAAAGATAAAGCAAAAAAGCTACACACAAAATTACGGCAATGACAAGCGAACAGGATAAACCAACTTTAGCTGTTGAGGAAAGCACCCAAAACAGTTTGTCGAAAAACGTAAGCACAGCATGCAACCGAAAACAAGTTATACTAACACGATGAAGGTTGGCATTAGCTTTGAGGCGCAAGAGTAAGTAAACAATTAGTTAAGTGATAATTATAGTAGAAAAACTCTTAAACTGATTAAGATTTAAAAAAAAAACAGCAAAAAGCAGAAAACAAAACAAAACGATAAAAGTAAGTAGGTAATGGAAAACGTAAATGTTTGCAAGAAAATATATTGTTAACGAGAGCAAAACGTATGGGATAGAGTTTTTAAAGTGGTCAACTACGGTACGCTTTCGCTGTTAAGGTGATTGTCGATTGCCGAAACGTGTTAAGGAAAGCAAAGAGTCGTAATGTTAAAGTGGATAGAGCAGTGATAGAATGTTTGTAACATGATTATTTTTTGTTTATTTCACTAGTTTCCTTACAGTATTTTCTGTAATAAATGTTTATAGTTGAAATCATTTGCTTCCTAGTTTGGTCATAGAACAAATGGAAAAGTTACTTGTCGCTTGATGAGTAATTTATATTTTTGTAAAAAATTAGTTCTCCAGTCCAGTGTGAGAAGAGTTTGGATTCGCCGACCAAAAAAATAACACGCCATAAGAATTATGATCGTATTGAGATGTGTCACACTCGGGTGGGCATGACATTTAGTCGCTAAAGCTGTAATGTTTTTCTCTTCCTCCTCTACCAGCGCCTACCGTGAAAATCGATCGCTCGAGTTCGTTGAGGTCGACGAACCGAATCGATATTAAAGATTCAACAGCTACATACAAAAAGAGCTGGCTGTTTATTTTGCATTTGTTTTGTCTCGTTGGTTACAGTTCCTTTATCCAGCCAAAGTAAACCTCCTTTTTGTTTGATAATTGACAGCATTGCGAAGCGATCTGGTGTGTAATAAAATCATTTTAAAGCCTGTAGAAGCAATTTCAATATTGATGGCAACATAACTATATGAGCTCAGAAAAGATAACGAGTCTAATTTTGTCTAAATTCCTATTGAGCGACTGATTTGAATAATTTCATCGATATGCTTGCTTTTGTTTTTATAGTCAGCCGTTCCTGTTACGAACCATGCTCCCGTCCTTTTAGTGCGTTTATGGAAGTGATTAGAGCCAATTTGTCATCCTCCATTCTTTAAACCATTACGTGCGGTTAGTCAATCGTTGCTGGTATCAAATTTTGCGACAAACGTCCGAGGCGTTATAATTCCTTTTGTTTCGCTGATGAACAGCCCCGGCAGCCATCAACATCGGCGTCCCGAGCAATATGTTTTGCGCTGATTTTCTCCTCAGATAATCATGGTATCCTCCCCGAGCGAGAGCCCCCGAAGTGGAGCAACAGTAATGATTGCTTTTGTTCCCGCTAAACACGAAGTCTGAACCGACGACAAATGCGGCGGGGTGAGTGTTCGGGGAGGAAATCATTTTTCATGTCCTATAGCCCCGAGCGGTATCGCAAGGGCAACGTTTCCTGGAATCTTGGAAAGAATCAATTTAGCGGTCAATTGTTGTTGCCCCGTCTATGGCTAATGGACGGTGTTCATATTTATTATTTCATGGCTAAATTTAATTGCTCAGCAACAAGATGTTTGTTTTGTATTTAAATAACAAGTACATTTTTTTTTTTTGATTGCATAACATTTTTTCCGCAAGCGTACTTCAATCACGCTGGTGAGCTTTGGGCTCCAGTAAGTCAACGTTTGTTTGCCGAATAAAAACACTTTTTAATGGCTTTCTGCGCTCGCTTGGTTCGTACGATTTGGCGTTTCATGCGGTCTATGCCGTCGTGGCCTGTACGACGACCGCATGCTCCATCATCGTTGTTTCGGTGAGTTTATGTTCCTCCCGAGAGTACACAGCCCGTATGCGAGCCTATGGAGCCCATTCTGTCGAAACAGAAATCGATGTCATTTCAAATCAGTTTAAAAATAATTCTCAACTGCCACTATGGGACTTGCGATAAGCTTTACGCAACAACCTGCTTGCCACATAGAACGGCAAGCCTTTTTTCCGATGCTATAGAGGGTAACTATTATTTTTAATAGGTCTCCATAGACTCATACGCAGACAAGCGTGTGGATACGATGCTACCGGTGTGACTAGGCCTATGCTCATGCTTTTTGTGCATAATTAGCTTCATTATTATGTTTGTTTTTACGATGCATATTTTACTATAACTTTATTAGAATAAGTTGCAAACTGCAAATAAAGTATAAAATAATTTTAGTGCCGAGTAAATTCTACTAGAAACAAGATATTTTGTGCATGACAATATACAGAGTAACACTAAAGAAAATGTCTAGGTGTATAAAATTAATACAAAAGAGTAAAACTAGCAAAACAACAACAAAAAAACTACCAAAAAGCAACACGATAAAACTCATACAAGCTCCATTCAATACGTGCGGTGCGAAATAGTGTAAAGACAAATCTGATCATCTTAAGCCTAGCCGAAGACTATTTAGAGAAGGAGGGATAGTAAAGCAGAGCGGTAGAGAAAAGGTAAACAAATAATGTTCAATATTCAAAAACGCGGTCAGGATAGTCGTAATTAAAAACATGTAACTAGTGTAGAGGACAAAACGCGCCCAGTGCGATGGAGACGCCTGGTGGCTAGTAAAAAAACGAGAGGTTAGGTATTGATTTGTTTGCATCGCATGCTTACGCTTTCGCTTGCTTCTTTTTTCTATTTAAACTAATTTATTTTTCCTATACTTTTCTGTTACAAACGTCGTATCATTTTTATCGTAACTTTATGTTAGTTAGAGGCACTTTTGTTCTGCAATGCTTGGACACATGAGGTGTAAAACGGTACGTAAAACTATTACGTACCCAGTTTTGTGCTGATTCCATGTTTTGGTAGTGAGATGAAATTACTTTCAGTTTACGTAGAATGCTATTTCAGTGAATGAATGGTTTTTGTGAAACGTTCACAATATTGTTGAGCGGATACAACGGATAAACCAATGTTCACCAGACATTCTGAAACAACAACAGCTGACATTCCCAGTGAGATGGATACACCACTCTCGTCGCTCCCGTCAACCATGCTGTGTGAGCAGAACTACCTACGCCTCCTTTGTGCTTTGTGTCTTCCAGTGAAGACTGGACTTTCAATGGCCCGATGCGAACCATTTTGTTTCAAGCGATTCGTATTAAAGTCGGCCACACAAACGCACGCACACTGCACCGGACGCTAGTTTGTGAATGCGGCCAACCGGAAGCTATTTAAAAAAAAGGGCAGCCACACGAACCCAGGTCAACTGGCAGCAGCGTGGTTCGGGGTGAGAAGTTCCTCGAGTCAATTTGTTCAAAACAAACAACAAAAAAAAGCCCCCCGCACCAACCCGACCGATGGGCTGGGTGGAAATGAGAATGGACGGCGATGACAAACACAGCCGATTTGAGTCTGAACTGAAGTCGACAAACAGACGGTTTCTTTCAGATTTCTTGCTAAAAGCTCAACGATGGGAGACGTCGCGAGAAAGCGGAAAAGGAAAATAGAGGCAAGTGGAACAAACATAAGATTTTCTGATTTCCTGTTTTTGTTGCATGCGAATGAGTTGGCTCGTAGCGGCGTGAGCCCGCGGTGGGAAGAAGCAATGCCCGAGGCTCGTCTCGATGTCTTCGGGTGTCGGGTGTGGCGTCGCGCTTTCGTCAACTGAAACGCAAATCCAACGTTGCATCGTTGCCAACCAGCCATCCTAACGACCGTACGGGTGGGATTGGGAATGAATATGCGTATGCGGACCAAGAAATGTTACACCCATCGAAATAGGTCACATAACCGAGGGCAGCCTCCCATGCACATACGAGTGACGGTCTATCAAGCTGGCAAGCTATAGCTGCTTCTTAAGAAACAGCCATATAGAGTCATATCGCATACAAATTGAGTCGTGTTTTTTTTTTTTACATACAAAAGAGCGTTCCTTTCATTTTTTGTTGTTGTTGTTGTTGAGACCAACCCACCCCAAAGTCCGATTCGGTGATTGCGTGTTTGCATTTGCTTTCCACCCTACATAAACGCACACATACACACACCCACACACGCGCGTAAACCAACCACGGCAGCAGTTCCTTTTAAGTAATTTTCAACCTTTTAAACTTTTTCGACCACAAACATCCTGCACCACGCGTGCAAACGACCGCAAAACCCCGCTGTTGGTCACCCGTGTGGTTGGTGATTTGTTTACGATGGGAAGTTTGCTGCCTTGGTTTTTATACTGTTGATTTTTCTTTTTTTTTGTGGAGGTTTTCGGCGTTTCTTTTTACTTCATTTGATCACCGCTGCATTTTGTTTGCCGTGGTGGATAGGAGGAATACATTATTCGACCATTATTTTACTGCCTCAGTGGTCAGTCCGACCGGGAGTCAATTTGATCGCTGAGAAGCTACGGGGCGGGGTTTATGAGCTTTGTTTTAGGCAAATGGAATCTGTATTTTTTTGCTATCTTCAGGTTTTTTTTTCAAGCAAAGAAAATGTGTCAAAGTTGTGTGTTTGGTTCTTTAATTTCAAATTTAAAGTTTCCTTTCATAAGCTCTGCATGAAAGCTTTTCTTTTCATAAGCTTGTCTATTTTCCAATGTTTGCTTTGTTTTCAAATATAATTAAAAATATGTTTTTACTACTTTTAATTACTTATTTTAGGGTTAGAAGGCAGATTTTGATCCATTTTCAAATGGTTGAAATGGAAATTTTCAACAAAAATTGAAAACCTCTTTATAAATTTAATCAACATTATGGTTTAACATTATTTCGAAACCCTGTAAACCCTTGATATTTCCCCGATGTAGCATCTAGGAGGCAAACTTTGTAGCCGTGTTCGATGTTGTTGTTGTCGCAGGAAACAGACAAAACCCGCACGCCACGTTCAACCGTACCATGAGCGCCTTGCTTCAGTGTGTGTCGCTCAACCGTTTGCGTGTCTGAATGTCAACTGTCCAAAAGTCATCTGCTTCCGCCACCAAACCCTTCACACACCGGGGGTTGTGGGCGCTCCTTGTGGTAATGTTCAAGGCCTGACTGCTGGTGCCGCTGCAGCCGTGCCTGGCTGCACGACACTTGCCGGCGAATGGCACGACATGGCCGTCGGTTTGTGTGGGGTGCGCTTTTAAAGCTGCCCTGTTTCATTCAGCACGCTGATATTACCTGAACGAGGCGAACCTGAGGGCGAACCGTTCACCGACCAGCGGCGTATTTGGCAGTGGATGTTTGCGAACGAACGTAACAACCGATCGGGAATGTTAAACCAACAAATTAAACCATTCCACATGGTCCAATGCGAGCACGGCGTTTCAGCGTGCGTCGATGCTGTTGTTTTAGTTCTCATTGTTTTGGGGATGGTGTGAGTGCGCAGAGTCGAACCACGAAAGGATGGCACCGAATGACAACAAAACGCGTGATTGGCAATATGCGGACGGTGTATCGAGATTTTTGTGCCGTCTCGCGATGATCGCGATAATTGAAGGTGAAAAGGTGCACCAGTGTGAGCACCGTTAATTGAATCATGTACATTTTATGTAGAATTATGTACATGCTTATCGCATTTGGTTTATCTCGGAGGCTATATTTTTATATTGAAAAATTAGTTGAGCGTTACAATACACAAACAAAGAAATACTTGTTGTGTAAATAACTTTCATGATCATTTTTTAAATTCTCTCGTTACACGATGGATTAATTATTCATTTTATTATAAATTGAGAGCTTTACTAGAAATATACATTTTAATTCAATTTTAGGAATAAACAGTTTTATGGATATTTCTCTTAATTCCGACGAAATATCAATCGCCTTAAGAAAGCATCACTTTCATTCAACATCACATTGATCAAAATGTTACATTTTTTCGCTTCTTACTCTTCGTTAAGATGCGCAATTGCTTCACTAGTTTTTACCCTGTTGCAAAATTCAATACTTCTGCTTTAGACAGATTAATTATTGAATTTAGATAAAGAAAACTGCTAGCTAAATGCTAGCTGACGAGTATTTTGAAACGTCCAAAACTAGTCAACTGTTCCAACAGTCCTTTCTGGTTTGATAAAAGACGGCGTAAAAAAGAGGTTTTACTTTTATTTAATTCATGAATTAGATCAAAAGGATGGATACATGTAGCTCTTTGACACGGTAAATTTTTTGATGAACAAATATAAATGAAAGCAACGTACTTTTTGGAGCAGTACAAACTCAAACTTCTACAAAGCCGCTCGGTACGGTTTCATTGCATAGCCAAATTTAAAAAAAAAACTGTTTTCATGCAAAACTAACCGATCCAAGCAACCATTTCGTGACTGGCGTTACCCCTTTTGGCGTTTCCTTTGCGCAAAACGCCATCTTGCATGTGAAAAGCTCACAAAGTTCAACCCAAAGTCCAAAGACCAGCTCGTATCGAAAGGCGTGTGGTGCGCGATGAACGCGCTTACTTTCGCTAATTTTCCGCCCATAAACCACGCAACCACGCTGTTGACGGCGTTCCTGTTGCGTCTGTTCTCTTCCTATTTGACGTGCTCAGGTGCGAGCGCCCAGGTAATGACGCTACTTCGTTGACACTAGTTTACGATATAATTGAACTTTTCGAAAGTCAATTACGAAGTGCTAATTCGGGCGGCATTATCCAATTGATGTATCATGGAAATTATTTGCCATGTTTGCGATACCGGCACGAGCACGTTAAATTGCCAACAGTCGACATCAGAGAAGTAATTTTGATGAATATTCCAATTAATGGTAACGGATGTGTTTGATTATACATTGATCAGACCGTGGGCCGTGTAGCCACACCGGTGATACGTATGATTTTGAAACACACAGTCACACAGATACAAGCGACAACGAAATAATCATCAACTTCTTTCCTGGACAGGACGCGTTTCCGGTGTCTCCAAACAAAAGTGCGCGTGAGCTCCAAATGATATGTAATTATCGTCGAGCAGTGACCAATCTGCCCACTAAGCTGAACCCCGCCTGTTGTAATTCGGTTTAATTGGAAGCACCTTCTCCAGCGCGATAAAGTAACGAAAACAAAAAGTAATAATAACCACAACCCAACGCGATAATGCTATGGGCGGTCGAACCGATCGAAATTTGTCACCGACCGACAGACATGTTTTTCGTCTTACCCACGACAATCCGGTGCGATCCGCGCGCGCTCTATGAAATATTCAACCCATACCCATACTTTCGGCGGTGGTGCTGGTAGTGGTGATTGAGACCAGCCGAAGACCGAACGTGGTTGGATGGTGGCTCAATTATTTAAGGCTCGCGTACCCCCATTAGAGTTATTGAAATCGTCTTTCATTTCAAATTGGTGCTCAGTTCGATGACTGCAAAAGGGGCTACCTTTTGCTTCATTGAACGTCAATGACAAATAGCATAAGAATCGACCAATGACAGACAGCCCATGACAATGCAAAATTATCAGAAGCAGCAGAATCAGTCAGAAGAAAACTGTCACTGCATCTTCGTAGGGTGAAATGGATCGAATAGTTTCATTATGCATATGTTGGAGTGTATCTACAGCAAGATTGCTATCGTCACCAAATTGCTATTCCATAGCCATTTAGTCCATAAAAGTAAAATTTCGCTTAAAACGATATCAAATAAATGTATTTTTGTTCTTTACAAATTAATTTATTAGGCTAATGTGTGGCATTGATTTTATTTTGTTTCGCAATATACGGTTCGTCCGTATTTTTTTACTTCATTTTATAAAAGAAAAAACTGTAAGAAGCAAGAACCAATTTTCAAAAAAATAATCAAGCTTAAAAATATTCAGTTTTTTTATTTAATTCAAAAACTCTCTCAAATGAGCTGGGGATGGAGTTAGGGAACATAGTAGAATCTCAAACTAAACAAATTTGTAAAAAATAATAGGGAAAATTACTTCCCGAATCGGTGGGAACATGTCACAAAGATGTACACCAATTTTAAAAATGAATTATTTAAAAAAATTAATGTATTTATCAAAATTATAAGAAGATATGTCGAAAGCGCTTACCGTTTCAGTATCCAAAAACGATTGAAGCCCTATTTTGCAAAAGAGCCAATTGACACCACATTTGACCGTTAGTGTTAAACGCTTGCGATGAAACCCCGATAAAGGATCGGACTTGACCTGGAGCGTTTGTTTGCTCGCCTTGCTTTCCATTTTTAGCAACAACAAAAAAAAACACACACTCACATCAAATCCCAAGCAGAGAAGGAACGGATTTGATGCAATCAATACCGGTAGTAGGTTCGCCGACATCTTGGCTTGGCTATATGCACTGGGCGACCTTCATCGTATGTGCATTTGTGTGTGTGTGTGTGTGTGTGGGTGTGTGGCTTAAGTGGCATTGAAAGTTTTGTTGAAATACTCAAGCTGCTCCTTGACCATCGTGGACCTGCAAATCGGTAATCGATGGTTTCCTCCGGTGCGGTGTTCCGATATCGGTTCGGCTCGGTGGTAGTGCACCTCACTGCAGCTATTTTGACAGCCATACCAGCAGCAGTAGGTCAGCCAGCACCAAACACTGTGTGCTAACCTCGAGTGACCTGCGATTGGTCTTGGGAATTGACTGACGAGTCGATTTTACTGAGCACGGTTACAAACACACCCGCAGTCAGCCACTTTCAGCACCAGCATCGCATGCTTTGGCCGCTTTAAGAGATTTTATTTTTAGTTCGCGTAGCTCCATTTTAGCTTCCAATGCCTGGAGGGAGAAGCCGTCCAGTCGTGCAGCTTGCACACTGTATTATTTAACCTTCCGCGCCGGCTTTGTGATTTCATCGCTTTTCTGGTGGCTAAGCGCACCCCATTCTGGTGTTCCCATCTATTATTGCCACTTTTTCGGAAGTATTTTTGGACGAAACGTGGGGTGGAATCGTTTCGCGCGTTAGATGATTGTTTTATTTCACATCGAGGGGCAAGCTAAGTGGAATCGGAAGATTTTGTATAATTCAGGAAAAGTTGTCGCCAGAAAATCCCGAGAGAGCTTTTAAAATCGTATGATTTTTGTGTATGTGCTTTTTAATATAGATCATACGCACCCTTATTGTCCTGACCGTGCGTTGATGTGTGTGTGTGCGTGTGTTTGAGAATATTTTTACAACAAAAGAAAATCGAACAAAACACCTCCTTACACGCTTGTATCCCGAAGCAAAGCGGTTTGATCTGGTGGGTGGGGGGTTTAGTGCACGAGTAGCGGGAACGTTTATTTATATTTAATAGTGGCTCTAATTTAATATTCACATTGCGTGCCTCGGCAGCTTTTGCCGGGGCAGATATGGTCAACTGGTTTAAGGAGAAGCTTACGCATTGCCACCAGTGACAACTGGTTGGCTGCTTCGGAGGCAATGAGCACAGGAGGTTCGATCCTGGTTCGGAGGAGGAAAAACATCGACATGTTTCCATTATTAATCAGCTCACCATTACCACCAAAGCAGAGAAAAAGAGGTTCGGGTTCGGCCTCACACGTTAGTCGACGGGGAGCAGAAAATAAATAAAACAACAGCAACAACAAAAAAAAACACAACCCTCTAAAACAGAAAGCCCGACTGAACGAAACTTCCAAACTCGAACATCAAAGTCATCCGTTTGCATTGCGTTTAGTTTGCCGTTTTGGTTGCCGTTGCGTTACCACTAGGATCTCAGGATTTGTTTTTAAAGCGATGGGTGCCATGCCGAAATTTTTGGTAAAGCCGATGAGAAGCTTTTACAAGCGACCGCTCCTCAACCGACGCGTCCTTTTATTGCCGTTTTACAGTGCAATCGTGAAGCAGTGAGCGCAGTAGGAAGCAAATCCCTCTCAGAAACATCCACAATTTTATGGGCCCATTATGAGCTGTGGTTTTGTGCGAACCATTGCGTGGTTCACACTTTTCTCGTGCGGATTTATGTTGCTCTTGTTGCTTCGCTAAGCCATTCTTGCCGCAAACCTGTTCGAGCCGTAGTGGGCGCCTTTTTGTGGCGGCAAGCTGTTGTGGTAACTTCCGCCAGTAAAAAAGAAACAAAAACAAACTCAACATAACAAGCCAAGCTTGCCCGGTGTGAGGAAACGTATCATCAACTCCACTGTCCACTGTCAGTTTTTGCTTTTGTGCTTGGAATCACATTTCGATTGGGGCTACGATTAGAACGACCACAGCAGGAAAAGAACAGAGCGTAATTAAATTAAATCGATACGAGGTGCTGGTGTGCCAACGGAAACGAACGGACGCACCTCGCCAATCAACTGTCAAATGGTTTGAAATTTGATTTGCGATACATCAACAACACTGCCACCAGCAACACTGACGGTTGCCACGGACGACGAGCACGCCATGAAGGATTGAAAATTGCGATTTTTTTTTCGGCCATCTGAATTTGAACATTCTGAGCTGAAGGAAAGATTCGATATGCGGGATAGGGATGCGAAAACATTCAAATCACATTTCACATCGAATGTTCTTTTTCTAAAAAAAAAAAAAAAACAAACCCCTTTATATCTCGTGTGATCCTTGCATTGACCCATTTCATGCTTTTTTACACTCAATTTATTCATTTAACTGGAGTCGTGTTTCGCTAGATACTTGTGTTGTTTTAGTAATTTTATTTTTAAAAGCTGTCAGGACGGAGCAAAACACACATAGAACACCATAGTGCTGAGACAATGTGTATGATATGGAACGAGTCCTAATCTAAAAAAAAACATCTCGATTAACTCTTATATCGTAAAATCCCACTGAAACCCTTTTAGATCATTTCTGCAACGAACTATTGAAGAGTTATCGTAGTGTGTATAATATAAATATGTGCGACCATTTCCGGTGATAGTCGTTATTTATTTTATTTAAAATCGAGCTATATAGAACAAAATTAGTAATATTGTAAAATAAACAATCATCACAACGTTTGCGGTGACGATTTAACTTTCCCCTTTCCCTTTTCTCATCTCCATGAAGAATCACACAGAACAGGAAATAAAACAGTATCCCACTGATCGTTTGTCAAGCCAGACAGGCCGAAAAATCGAACCGTTGTTGAGTTATAATAGGAGTCACCCGCAAAATAGTTCACCAAAACGTTTGTTTCAACAACAAGCAACAGCGTCACTGCGTCATAACTTCAAACAGAACGTACCAAAGATACAATGCGAAGAAAGATAGGTAAAAACACGATCGAAATTGGCCTTAAAAATACACATTGAAAAACTAATTGCGAGCCCATTTTTTGACACGGTGGCTAATTGGCGTGTTGCTCGCAAGGCGCACGGAAGAAAACTCCGGAGCCACAATTCTTCTTCCCGAGACAAAACAAAAGGCCGCACATTTATTAAGCACACGTGAATTGTAGAAATTATCCTACCCCACCCTACCTACGGATGGTAGGGATAGGAACGAGAAGGCGGATTGCACAAGCTCATGCCCTACCCCACACTGGCACGCCCATACAGAGACACATTTTACAGTGTAATTATTAGCGGGGTGACGAGAGATGAGGTTTTTTTTCCGAACGTTTTTAAGCAATTGCACGACCCTGCGCGAAAGGGCAAAGCAACAAGGGAAGGATGAAAGGGAAGGATGCGCAAGGAAAACCATTACAGGGGGAAATATATAAATATAAAATGCAAAGAAACGGCAAAAATCAGGAGCAAAAACAGAGAACAAAAACGACTTTTTTCTTAAAACTGACTAGTGAAAAACGTGAAAGTGAGCGTGTTCACTTTGAGCAAAATGAAAACAGGCGAACAAGCAAAGGAGAAAGAAACACAGAAGCAGCAAACTGATAGAAAACTTTTTCCATAAATATGGTCGCTTTGCTCATAACGAGTGAGCTACGTTGGTTTGAAACACTGAGCCAAAAACAAAGGAGAAAATAAAAATAAAAATAAAAATAAGTAATGTATAACAATGCAGCTCTCGTGGAGAGCAAGAAGGACATACATACACTCACAAACCAGAAAACCGGACGAGCATACGAGCATGAATGGTACGCTGTCACCGGTACACATCGTAAGCACAACTGCCGATAGTTGGATAAATTAACGAAACCCAGTATAAGAAAAATAACAGAAAAAGATACACCATTTAAACGGAAAGCTAGAACAACATCTCATGAACTAGAAACATTCAACAATGTACTCAACCGGATGGGTGGATATGAGAAGTAGAGAAAATGTGTACGTGCGTGCGTGTGTGTTTGCATGCAGGTAGTAAAAACTAAGCACACACTCTCAAACACACACATACAATTCATTTCTTGTTACCAATGCGTTAAACAGAGCGTTCCGGAGCGTAAACAAAAAACAATCTCATATGATGAGCACACGCACGCGGCTCATCATGTTATTGAATAAGGGTAACACTAAATGCTATGTGCGATGTACAAGGCGAAGTAGGCGAACGGTGTTGATGTTGATACGTGATATATGTTGTTGAGCGGAGCGACACCGCGGACACAAAAATGGTGGTAGAGGATTAGGTTGAGGCAAGGCACTGTTAGTAGAAGCAAAAATCACAAATACTAAAACTTAAAATGGAAAAAAAACATTCACCCACACACACAAACTATGTAAACTCTCAACTGAAATGGCCTGGCAGACGTAACACGGAGTCAACCGGATGCGGTGACGAACAATTAACGTACTAAGTGCATGTGTATAAAATTAAACTAGAACAAACAAATCAAACGTATATATATATATATATATATATATATATATATATATATATTTATATATATATATATATATATATATATATATATACAAACCAACAAACACACTCACATACATCTATATACATACATATATCGGTAGTAATGGCGTAGTGGATATCCTTTATCACCCCGATCCCGCGGTTTGCGTTCGTGTTGGCCGTAAAAGTCGCTGAACAAGTGAACCAAACGCAACCGTGGCAGCTGTTGCCTAGTTGAAGCAGAGCGCCTACTTAAATCCTAAATTCATTCCCATTAGGTTTAGGCGAAGCGAGACAAAAAAGCGAACACACACCACAAAAGCAGGCGTTGTTCCTTCAGCTCTCACCCATCCAGCCGGTCGGCAGTGCGCTTGGAAGCAGTACGATAACCGATGTGGAAAATCGCACTAAATAGCATATACTGTGCTAATCACTTGTCAGACAGGCCGGTAGCAGCTTCCAGTAGGGTCATTGGTTGAGTGTGTGTGTTTTGCATGGTTTACGGTTCGTTCAAAACCCGCTTAAAAATCGGCAAATATCCATCCAATTTCTTTACCAGAAACTGATCATAGCCTTACTGGCATCTGGTACCGCTGTCGAAACATAGAGGACAATTCGAACCGAAACCGTACCGGTGTAAGTGGGTTGTTGGCAGCGAGTTTGGAACGCCGCGTAAATGCCAACCCAACTTGTTTGGGAACTTGTCAACTGATTCCCATTTGCACGTGCCGGCTCATAGAGTGGTACCGCGCTCGGACGGTGAAAGGACACGCCACGAGGTGGTGGCTGTTTGTGTGGTGACCATACGTTTTTAGTCCATAAGTTAGGATCCTTTTTTAGCGTGCGCGCACGCGCGCGCGTCTGTGTATGTGCCGTCGTCGCTCGTTCTTTTGTAAAAAACAGAAACCAAACAAAACAACAAATTAAGGCGCGTACTGCGTACTGAAAGGGGCATCTGCGCCGGGCGAGTTACGGTTGCAGTGAGCGAAACCAGAAAACAACAACGTATTTCTAAATCGATTGCGCCGACCGGTCGCCGGTACGCCGGGCAATGGCGGAGAGTGCTGCAGAGATAGCACGGATATGATGTGCAGGTGCAGGACGCGAGAAACAGGCATAGAAATGAAATTAAATAATAAAAACAAAATAACGATAAAAAATCAATCAAAGTGTTCGCGCGCGCGTTGTTTTGCGTGGGTTAGTTTTACAATTTCACATCCGAACGAGCGAAAGAAAATCGAGTTATCTTAAATTTGTTTCAGTTGCGTCACTATCGGTCGCAGGAAGGTGAAAGGTAAGTTTGTGGCAGAGAAGGTGTGAGTGTGGATTGATAATCAGAATAAACCACTCACTGTTAACGCTCAAAAAAACCCGGAAATCTAGTAAGAACTCAGTACAACAATTTGAGCATTTTTTTCTAATTCAAATTGCTATCGTGTTTTAATTATTATACGTGCATTGCTAACCATTAAATTTTTTATTTTTTTCTGTGAGCTATTAATTCCAAAAACATCTAGAACATCTAGAACTGCGTATGATTTATGATAAACGATCATAAAAATTTTAAATTTAAAAAAAAATATTTTTTTTAACGATTACAATTTTTTTAATTTGTCTTTAATTTAAAAATTTATATTTTAATAATTTAAAAAAAACATTGATTTTGAAGAGCAGCCCCGTCTATAAAACCTCATTAATAGGGTGCTCAAGATAGAGGTTTATGTGTGTAAAGAACTTTACTTGTTGACTTCTCCCCAAAAAAATACTAAAGAAAAATAAAAAAGCTCCTCTAGCGATGTACTAAGCTTCTTAAGATGTAAGGTTGATCAATATACAAGATTTTTCCCAAGAAAAGCAAACGAAAAAAATAATTTTGTTAAGTAATCTTTTCTTATTAGGTTCTTAAGCTATCTGATTTTAGTACAAAGATAGTTTTGTTTTCAGAACGGAGAACGTAAATAAGAAAAACAAAACTAAATTCATAATTTATCAAAATTATCTCCACATGACTATGACTATTCATTAAGGAACGGTTGAATTCATCAATATAATTTTCAAATTAGGAGCAGCTAAACAAAACAAAAACTATAAAAACTATACTTTTTATTGCCTTTAAACACTAACTTATCACACACAATTAAAATTACTCTGTCCTTAATGGCGCTTAAAAACTTGTACGGTATCATTTCGCTGGCATGGCCTTTCGGTGGAACATGGTATAGTCTAACTGAGTATTCTGACAAAGTGGTGCTAATAATTCCAGGATGATTATTCCTGATACACAAAAAAATAGTAATTTTTTTAATTCAATACATCTCATCGCACAGTAATGAGATGTATTGCCTTTAAACAACTTCACTCATGTTTAAATTTAGCTTTAATGAGGTAAATGTTTCAAGGACCACAAATTAAATTTCCAGCGTCTATTCAGTACATCACCTTAATCAATTTGGTATCATTAATTTGGCTTCGTCTCAGAGCATCCGTACCACCGATTAATCGTAACAATGAAGGGACTATTTTCAAAGCTGCCCGCTCGGTAACCCACGAAAACTCAATAACGTGAGTAACGACGTTCGTATAAGTCACGATGAGGAATTCGTAATCACAACGAATGATTGCGGTAAAATGACCGTTCGGTGGCATCGCGCTCGAGAATGTTGAAAACACACGATTCATAGCCGCACGATACTCTGGTGACATAATGCTGATGGATGATCCCAAACGAAGGCATTGCTCGATTTGTTTCGTTTAGTTGTGGTTCGTGCTTTTGTCGGTGCTTTCCGGTTCCCTGTACATCCATCCTAGGAAGGATTAATATTTTCTCTAATTTTCAGCCATCATTTCAGACGCATACCCCCCCATTACCAGCCACTTACATACCAGGCGCGGAAAAATACATTTTCCTCGTTACTTTTGCGAACAATTGCCATAATCAATCTTACTATGTGCAATTTATCTTTTTTTCTCTTTGTTTTACTAAATATCAAGCTCTCGCTCCTAGTGTCCAGTCCACGTAACGCGATGAAAAGAGTGAAGTAAAAAAAGAAACATGAGAAACGTGAAATTATTAACACCCATATTAGCAGCGTTACTGTGAACGAGCTGGAAACGAACGATCGAGATCTGGTACGGCTGGTATGGGAAATGAAGACAAAGAAAGTCATTAGATTGGTAGTAATTAAAAAGGAGGAATACATTACACTTTCCCGCGCTCGTTAAGACACCACGTTTTGTTGGTGTTACTTTTAATTGCTACACCATAAAACGTTTGCTAACAGAGAAGAAGATATTAGCAAAATTATTTGTATATTTTTAATAAACATTACAATATTTAGATCAAATACATCGCAGCATGCGTTGAGACAAACGTGAGTATTTTCTGAGCTGAAGCGTAAGCTACAAAATCAATACATATGCACGCTTCCAGGTCGCTCATTTTCAATATTCAGTTGTTTCGTTTTCAAATGGCGACTCCGGATAAACTTTAATGGCAATTCTTATCGCAGCTGTACACATCCTTGCATATACGAGGCTGCTGGTAGATTCGTTTTATACTACATTATAAAGACGTCATTGACTTCAGTACACTTAAAAAATTGTTTGAAAATTGGTACAAATGTTGTACAACGCCTCTAAAATCGCCAATATGTCCAATTCCACTACAGCTAAATTCCATTTATTCGAAATCAAATCAGTATTAGAACCGATGAACCGAACCGATGAACAGAACCGAACTACCTTATCGACGATAATCGATTATATATGTTTTACAAACTTTGACTGAACAATGAATACGTCATACATATTCTATTAAATGTAGTTCTTTTACACATCTTTTCTTTCGAGTAAAAAAGCTATCAAAAATTGTACATAAATAAGCAACTTCACAAATTTTCATCAACATTTTATAAAAAAAGCATTCAATTCGTCAGACAAAGGCCGAATTTACAGATACTTTACCTCGTAAAACATTCTATATCTGTGCCGTTGTTAAAAGAATGCAATGATGTTTCACTTGTACTGTCTGAAAGCGTGAACACTTTTCACCCGTCAGACTCAGAACTCAGACTCCATTTAGTCTACTGTTGAGTGCGACTAATACCTCGCACCTTTTATCCCCCTTTACGCTCCTTCCAGAATTCTTCGTACTCGAGTTAACTCTTGCCTGTATGGAACAAGCAAACCTGTTCTTTTCCTTTTTCAACGTCAATTTAATTCTTCTTTTCCTTCCATACTCGACGGCATTTATTCCTTCCTTTTATCACTCCTATTTCGATACATGCATCTTCCTTCACTAGATTCTATATCACACTATGTTCGATGTTTTTTAATCTAGTTTGTAAGGCTTTGAAGTTTGTTTGAATATAAGATAGTTTTTAAATATTCAATCTCTAACCTCAGCCTGGTGACATGCATTTTGTTTATTGAATGATAAATACCTTGTAATACCTACTGTGAACAATGTTTACATAGATATTCTTCCTCCTATTTGCATTTACCGAATTTCAGCTACATACTTTTTTCAATATTTTTCCGTTCAGTTTTTTTAATGGTTTACTATTGAACGTGCTCGCTAATCAAGGATAAAGGCAAATCTGCGTATCCTTTACGCAGCATATGACGACGACCACATTCCCACTCGCCAATAGTAAAGCGCACAATACGGCTGAATGGCATCTGTCGCATACGATAAGAATTTAATAAAATTTAATATGTACACATCGATGCAAAATCCAGCGCCTCTTACACTCATCGCACAGCTATGCATACTAGGTTGACTCGCTACTAGATGTATTGTCTAGGGAGGGGAGGGACGAACAAGTGTGGAACGAAAAATACCCATCGCAGCAGACGGGTACATTGCGGACGGCAGCATACATGTCTTGTGCAGCATCAGCAACGGCAAACGCGATATGACACATTCCGGTAGGGGAAAAAACTGACGATAAGCAGATTTCGATGCATGGAATTGAAATACCGGAAATAAATACATACAACGAGCCGGAAAAATAACACCGACAATGCCGGTCGATGCATGGAGGGATCGTTTGCAATGGTCGTTTATCAACTGCAATCATGTGGGGCATTACCATTGAACCAATATTTCGTTTACTACCATCAATTATGCTGAGGACGTGTGTCAGACTCACGCGTGCACCATTAGGATCATCGTTTTATATGATTTTACTTTTTTTCTCTAGATTATAAGCCACAATAGCTTATAAACGAGAAATTTTGTAGACTATGTGCTACTTAAATCCAGCGCGTTCATCCTTCTGATTTTCATTTTCTTTATTAAAACTACGCTGCATGCTATCCAACTGCTTTTTAAAACAGCATATCCTAGCTGACCCACTTCGGTGCGGCGTGACTACGCATTAGTTAGCCGCGGTTGAATATTGTACGCTAGATATCATTTACACGCTGTCTAAATACTGTGTGTGCAAACAATTGCCATACGTGTCCGGTTTATGGAGCACACGAAATGTGGGCCACGTAAATAATCTATGTGCGACTTATTCCAAACCATTATCGCCGCCAACTAGTCCGCTGCGATCCAACTGTTTGACCGACAGCTGCAGAAAATGGTACCCCAGTGCGGGCTGAAATTGGTCTCCCGACCTGGCCCGGTCTGGTGAATACTGGCGGTGATAATCAATTGGCCAATTCTAGCAGCATATATCAAAACGTGGCTAGATATGAGGGCATCGTTCCCACGAGGGCGCACGGTGACGCTAAATCAAACTTGACCTTCCCCCATATGTACGCGGGTCTCTGTGTGTGTATGCCTGGACGTCACTCAACTCTCGTAGGCCCGATTTAGTTGCACCTAGGGAAAGAGCCGGTAAATCTTTTCGGTTCCCAATGCCAAAAGATAAACGGAGTGCCTCCCAGTGAAACAAAGCAATACAAACAATCCGGAGAACGGTGCGGTGCGAGTTTTGCACTAAAAGTCACTTGCTTGCCCGGGCACCGGATCCAGGTTCAGGTTTGATAATCGTTTATGGCCACCTTGGGAGCGTCAGTACCACCGCGTGCAGGACACTATAGACATGCGACGGTAATAAAACAAGGAGAATCTACGTAATCCACGGCACGTAACGTTGGTACACGTGGTACCGAAAATTGCATGCAAAAATTCACTGGAAAAGTGGATGGCGTGCTGGCCGGCCACCATATGGTCAAGTGAAACTGTGGCACACAAGCTAGCTGCTATCAATGGGAAGCGTATTTGGTTAGATATGTTGAGACTGCATTGAGCAGCTTATGTTGGATATGTATTTGGTTATTTTGTTAAATTTTCGAGCGTACCAACGAAAAAAATGTTGATATTTTATGAAAAAGAGGTAGTAAAAAACTTCACAATCCTTTTCCAAGTGTTTTGGAACAAGTTTTTCAACAAAATCGAAAATTTCTTTGTTTCATTTCATGTCTCATTTCATTATTTCAAAATAACTGCAAGTTTACTTTACATTTTTCATTATTTCAAAATAACTACTAGTTTACTATATATTGCATTATTAAATGAGAGTTATATTGGATAAATTAGTCTATGTGATACAAAATTTCGATGAAACTCACCAACTTTTTATTCAATACTATCCTGTCGCTGCTTGACTACCGGCAGACGTTACAATAGTTTGTTAGAAGTTTTTTCCGGTGGAAATCATTTAAAAACAGCTGCAGTTTAGCATCCCAAGGCATTTTAAGTATAATATTTTTTTAACGTTCAGACAACTATTCAACCGAGGAAGCCAATCGAGTAACCGGAATAAGGTCAATTAGAGGGATGAAATGCCCTGAGATTAAAAATTTGTTAGTGCAAGTAGGCACTGACAATACGGCTACATTAGCCGTAAATACTGTTGAAATAAAAAAAAATGTTTATAGTGTTCCATGTTCCAAAATAAATAAACTCATAACGATCAAAACTATTTGATTAAGGATTAAATAGCTGATTTGTGACAAGTGGCCGATTACGAATATGATTAGCAAAAAGTATATTTTTTATTTGAAACAATTGCTTCCCATTATTGCCATAAAAAACAAACTTTCTCTCACATTCTACCTTCTGCAAATGATTTTCTTCTCTAGTGTGATTCCAACGATCTTCCCATTAGATAATAATCAGGAACGAAAGGCTGTTTCGCATTTGATAAATTTCCCTGCAGAGTTTGTTCTGTCCGTCATGCTACCCTCCGGTGGCGTCGTGTTGTGATTCTGCTGAATCAAAAAGTACACAGCCCTGCTGAACGGCTCATCGGTTCCCTTTTCCTGTTCGGCGTGAAAGATATACGCGTTATTTGCGCAGTGTTGCTGGTACACCATTACGAAAATTCGGCAAGAATGAGTCAACTGTTTTACCCTTTCCGTAACTTTTTTCCATGTATTTCTCTTTTCGTGACGGTTCGTGTGCTGCGTCCATTCAACTCGTTGCTCGTTGGGGAAGAAGACCAAAGAACCTATTTCCCATGCGACTTACCGATCCCGAGCAGGGGATGGGAAAACTTCAATGAAAAGTGAAAACTTACCGTGCCGTCCCGAAAACCTAGTGGTGCTAGTTTTCGGGAAAGGGGTAGAAGTTTTCGTGCCACATCGCCCACAATCCTTCGTGAATGACACGCTCACGATCCTTCGTTTTTGCAATATTCGTGCTGAGCACAGTTATCATCGCAGTGTTCAGTGAGCTAATTAAAAGGTGGTTAGAAGTTGGACAGCTGTTGTTTGTTTAGTTTCGTTTTAAGTTCATTTTTTGTCGTTTTTGGCTGGTTAGGCTTAAAAGTTTTGAATGACTTGTTTTATTTGCGGTAACGAAAAGCTATCCTTTGCTAATAAGAAAATAAAACAACGAACTCTACTGTTCATTCTCCCATTCGCTTTCAATCAATGGAAGGTGTGTGACTTTGCGATAATAATTACACACATGGATCGTGTCGTTGCGAACCATCAAATATTTGCCTAATCACTATCTAATTAACTTTCAAAATTTCTCTAATGGCCAACGGTATTGTCATGAGAGATGGGTTTTCCTTTGTTCATACATTTTAGTGTCATCATGTGCACCACTCCCTTGAAGCCTGACAAAAGAAATAACACAGCAGAGCATTTGCAAAGCTTCATAAATTATTGTATATTGTCGCTGCTCTTCTTAACCATTCTTAGCTAAAAAAAAAATTATAGGCTGCACCGTGTTTTTTGTTAATAAAATTTGATAACGTTTCGAGTTTTACAACCATTGCACTATTCTACTTTTTGGCAGTACTATAACTTTAATATTTTAAAGACATTAAATAACGCTTAGTAAGGTACTTTTTCGCGATATTGAACCCCGTATATCGTGCTTACCGCTTAAGAGGATTATGCTGAAATATTTGTTCTTATACTTCTTTACTGTTTCCTATCGCTAAAGCCATTCAAGTCACCAAAAGTCATAAAATCAGCAAACATATACTCCCAAATGTTTTTTTTAGCGAATCAGACATATTTGCATCGGATTCTAAATGCTTTGATTGCATAACTTTTTACAAACTCGGATAGGATTCAAATTTGATGTTATAAAACAGCTGCCGCATGGATACCATCATGAAAGATGTTGAATTCTATACTAAAAATACGTACTGCAGGATACGTTGTTGGTGTAGAAGACTGACGCGCTTCGAGAAATCGGAACACGGATTTGTGTGTACGGGCTTTTGCCGCAACTTTAGTCTACACTATATTCAGTCTATATCTCTTCTGAATATAGCTCTCCAACCCCTAGGAAACTTTGCTCTTGCTAGCCATCCGTTCGTTGTAGAACCGCTGCCGCATGGCATCCAGCTGCGATCGACGCAAAGTGCCTGGCACCTTAAAGATGCTCTTCATGAACTCGTGACAATCCATCAACACGTTCGATTTATCCAATGACCGAAACAAACCAATCAGCGTGGAGATGTCGTCAGTCGCAAGCAGTTCCTGCCGGAGCCGCACGACGATCGTTAAACCGACACGGAGCAAAATTTTGTTACCTTCAAGGAACATACAATCCCATATCCGTAAGACGGTCTCGGTAGGAACGACTTCGGCGTACATACAGATGAACCATTTTGTTGCTATCACAGGCCACGGCAGTCCTACAGGAGTAAGAAAATAGCCATGGAATAAATGTTCAAAAGATGAAGGCATTTTTTTCAAGATGTGCCTTACCTAAATCGAAAATATGTCGATGCACGTCTGGTGCACGCAGTCGAATTAGTTCACTGAGCACATCTATATCGGTGATTAGATTATCCATCGTTTTGGTATGATATAGCGGCACAATATTCTCAACCACCACCTTCAGAAGCCAAAATGAAGATACTTCGTTTTTCGTCACTAGCAGCAATAATCCTATTTTGAAGATAAGAAAATGTTCAATATTTTGAAATTCGAGAAATTAAATATTCTTCGTCTTACCAGCTATGTAATTTAATCCCTGACAGTAGCCTACTGTGCGGTTGTGGTGGGCAAATGCGATAAGCACATTATAAAGGCTCAGATGATACTGCTCAAAGTGAATGTTGTCCGGAAACGTTCTCGGAAGATCCAATTTTATTTGATCCGCTACATTTGAAAGGAAAATAAATGTTTTAAAAAACCGACGTAAATTTCAAATCTACAAGTAGCATACATATTTCCTGGTCATACTCGTACGTCAGCAGCGTTTGGTACAGATTGGGCTGTTGCAGCTGTAGCTCTTTAGCACCGGATATTTTCATCCACACTTCCTCGCGGAGCGATCCCGGGACCCCTTTCCGGACAAAGCGTTTCAATTTGGAGCGATTTTTTAGCATGTCTGTACTTTTGAGAAACTTTTGCCAGCGCATGCTGCGAGTCGTGAGCACCGAGAGGTAGCTGGACATGATGTTCTCGTACGACTGGTAGTCGAAATCCTCTTCCCGCTTGAATCCGTACTCGTCCACATCACTGTAAATATTTTTAAAAGAAAATAATTATCAAAGTAGTGGAAGTACAAAAATTCAAAGCAATTCAAATGGATGTACTTTGGCTGATTCGGAAAAAATAGTTAGAGTAAAAATAAAAAAAAAACAAAAAAACACTCTCATGTTTCCGCCCGGGTTCGAACCGGGGACCTTCTGCGTGTGAAGCAGACGTGATAACCACTACACTACGGAAACACCTTGCCCGCCGACACGCTACAGCAGTAATTATTCTTTGGCTCGTCACCTTTACACGGCACGCAAGCAATTATGCACAAAGCTCCCTACGATTGTTCTGCGTACACCCTCAACTGCAGAAAGCAACATGCAGCATGGATTGACGAGGCGCCTAACCAATTATATTCAAACCTGTCTCTAATTCTGCGTAAAAAGGGCATTGAACGTGATTATATAATTCACCATTATTCATTGTTTGCGATAAGTGTAGTCGGGGGGTTTTACTGAGGGGCACCGGGAGTGTAAATTGGTTGGTTTTTATCACACATTATACAATTGCAGCCTCTCGCAGGGGTGTACAATCCATGCATTTGTACTTGCGTAAAGTATATGAAGTGAAACAGCACGAATGGTCTTTTATTTTTATTAGTATAAATAAGCTATAATTATAATAAAAATACTAAAACCAGCATACATTATGCATTTCAAGACTCACCTAAACTTGGACGCGGCCATCCTGTGTGCGTGTTTTTTTTATTTGTGTCACCTACGCACGGCACCACACTGAGTGAATTCTGCAGTTCACCAAACGTTGTTTCAAACAGGAATAAGCATAGGTATGAAGGATAATTACTACATACAGTTTTTCCACCTCATTAAAGCTGCACAAATTTCATTAAAAAACCCAATCGTCTATTATTACACCATATTCACAGATCATCAGCTGATACATTGATAACGCACAGACCAAACACCATAATCGATTAGAGGTCCATTGAATTTGTTTATTTCCACCAGGAAAACTGTTTGGAGGGAAAGAATACTTCACTTTTGGAGTAAAATTCTGTTTTTCAATAAAACAGACCACCAGCACCGTACCGGTTTTATCACAGACAAATATTGTCAAAAATGTACTTTATTCTACAGCAGACGCAAAAATAAATAATAAGCAGCACCCCCGCCGTGCCAAATTTTCCAACGAATGCTCGGAGGGTGCAAAAAATGTAAACATTCGTTTGACAGTTCATGTTTTGAAGTTTTGCGTCAGCTGGCGTTTACGTGTCACTTTGCGTGTTATTCGGGATCAGTTCAGAAAATTGATAAATTTCATAACAATTTGGATGATACAACTAAGATAAAAGTTTTGAACTGTAGTGCTAGGGTGCCAGATCGTGAAAAAAAATTCACCACCATGGAGACGCTATACATGCAAACAAATAGCCTAATTCAGGAAACACAGCAATGTTTTCAGCGTCTGAATGATTCTCGGTATGATTCGAGTGAAATCGAGCACGATATCGAAGTGAAGATCACCACCGTTAATGGGTAAGACGCAGTCAGTTGGCTTTTTAACGAAGTTGCTAATTACGCTTTCCTACCACCACACACGACACCAGCAATTGTGACCGATTGGACGTGCTGCTCTTTAAAGTGCCCGTAGCCCAGCGACAAAATGCGAAAATGCGTGTCGATCAGCTCAAGTACGACATTCGGCACCTGCAAGCCGCCCTCAAGCTGCACCAGGACAAGAAACAGCGCCGAGCGACGGAGCTAGCGGAACGGGAGAGTCTGCTGAACAAACGGTTCACTGCCAACACGGAAACGTCGATCGATATCGATTACTCACTGCAGCACCACAACCAAATGCAGAACGCGCACCGTGGCGTAGACGAAATGATCTGGACGGGTTCTAACGTGCTAGATGGGCTACGGTCACAGCGTGAAACGTTAAAAGGGGCACGGAAACGAATACTCGACGTCGGTAACACGCTCGGACTCTCGAATCAGACGATGAAGATGATCGAACGAAGGCTGGTGGAAGATAAGTACGTGATGTACGGTGGGATGTTTGTTACGACGGTTATTATTTGTTTAATCATATACATTTGGATTCTCTAGCGGTTTACAATAAATCTGTGCTTGCTTTTGGCTTTAACTTTGTTGGATTTTTGTATATTTTATTTATGTTCATAGCGAATGTTATTGACCAATATGAAATCAATCAAAATGTGATGAAATTTTCAATTGCATTTTCATTTGTTTCGTCATCTTCTTTGAGATATTTTACCCACTTAGAAGATGTGGAAGCGGGTTTAATTTCAGGTTCCGTAACGTCTGTCGTTTTGAAAACCTTTACTTTGTTAAAAAGATTTTCTGACAATTGATTCTCCGTGGGTGGTGCAGCGTTAGTTTCGCTAGTAGATCGTTTTCCGAAATTCATCATCGGCGGTATAGTAGAATTAGCTTGCTTTCGTTTGCAAAGCGCCTCAACTGCTTTTTGTTGGTGTTGCAACCGCTCTGGAGAATTATATTCAAATCTTTTTGTAGGAAAAGTCCCCGAGCGATACGGTTTACGATGACAATTGGATAGTTGCGTTGCAGTATTTTGTAGTTTTTGTGTTTGTGACGATGTTAAAGATAGGTCAACTTTATCATTCGCAAAGTATGTGCCTATATTAATATTAGATGAGCTTCTTCCGATAGCGCTGGTGTCCAATTCTGTATTACTCCATTTTCTTTTAACGCCTGAAACGGGCGTCTTTTGTGGACAATTTATCCTTTCCCTATCAAATGTTGTGCTGGAAACGCTATCTAACGAAATCTCACTCGAACAATCAACTTGATCGTCGTTTTCTTCCTTTACGAGAAAAAATTCCCATTTATTGGGTCGCTGAACAACAGCTGGCTGCTCGGTAATGACGTTGGCCATTACCGCCTCTGGTGGTGGTTTGGAAATCTGTAATTTGTTTTGTAACACTAGATCAGCAACCTCTGCTTCCTGCTGATCCAACACCGCGTTATGCATCGACAGTTGCTGAACCATGCTTCTGCATTCTTTGCCAGAACCACGGAAAAACTCTCTTGCCAGCGACTGCTTCACTCCACAAAGTTTGCATACCCATTTGTTGGCTTTCTTCACTATATCAACCTAAAAAAAGAGATGTACAGAATGAAATATTAATTCACACATAAAATATGATATTGTTTACATCTTACTTGATATTTTAAGCACTGAAAACATCGTACAACTCGCAACTCTTGCGGCATTTTTACCGGTCTTCGGAATTGTTTACAATGAACTCGATGGATTGTTTAGTTCGCGATAGCAAGATGACAGGTCAAACTGTCAGACCAATCAAAACAAAGCGTATTCCAAACCTGAAACACACGAATTATGCGCTGTTTTTCGTGACGTTTTACGAAACCGAAATTAATCGGGAAAAACGACGAAACGCAAAAACCAAAAACGATGTTTAAAAATATTTTTATGTATATGTGCACAGTTACGAATGGTGTTAACTTCGCGCATTGTACAAAGTAATGTAACATTCATGATTCATCCTTTGTCGATGTTTAAACTGAAAGAATTTTAGGATACTCACGAAATTTCATACAGTTAACATATCAGCGCTATTCTCATTGTTGCTTTGGTTAGACATTACAGATATGATCCTCAGACGCCCATATTATGTAAGTTGTGATTATCTTTGGTAGATATTTAGTCAATTTTAAAGATGTGAGTCACGAGGGTTTTTATTTCATTCGCTCTGCCATGCATTAAAGTTACTCATTGATTTTGAGCAGATAATAAAAACAAAAATTAATTTACCTGCGTCCAAAGCGCAATAAATTTTGAATGGATGTGCAGCGTTTCATGAAATACGAAAGAATTTATTGAATAATATGAAAGAATAAGCACTGTCAGGGAACCGACGCAGAGAGGAAACTTTGCGCTCAGTGTGAGCGAAATAGATATACAAATAGCGATTTATCAACGAACATTTCTGCTTGGGCGATGTGTGTTGAATTGGTCAGTGCGCGGATAGGTCGCGGATGTTGTTTCTTCCTGCAAAAAGACTATTTTTCGCTGGCTGCTGGGAGAACAGAAATTTTCGTTCTTGTAAGATATTTATTCCCCAGGGGTGTAATGTGAATTCTTAAGTGAAATGCGAAGTCGGTGGTTTGGGCAACTATGAAAAAAAAAACTTTGTCCACAGGATCTTATGCAAAGTGTAAAAATTCGTGATGAATTTAAGTGATAGTGGTTGCATTTCTAGTGCATCGTGATAAAAAAGCATTAAAACATGTTAAAGTGAGTGAGCTTGCAGGAAATAAGACAACACCGAAAATGAAATGAAAATGTTCAAAGCAATATATCTCAGTTATAAATACAGAACAACGTATTGCACCGTGTGAATTGTTTTGCTAGCGTGGCTGCCTCCGAAACGGGTAGTCTGAAAGAGCGAGTGAGAGAAACCAAAATTCTTCATCTCCGGTGCGCCCCAAACGCATCCAAGCAGCTCGGGTTGATACAGTAGTACCAACAACAACAACAGCGCAGCAGAAGCAGCAGCAGCAACAGCTCATCAAACACAGACGGCTACGCAAGAAAAAAAAAGCGGTCTCGGGTGGAAAGAATCGCCACCCCCTTCGGATAGCCAAGCTGGATAATTCAATCGTAAATCGTTACCTGAGCGCCGCGGACGACGAATTCGTGTACTTAGTGGACCTGGACATCCGGCGCTTCATCGAACGGGCCAACCCAAAGGCGTAAGTATCTAGGAAGGGGTTTACAGGGAGCGACCAAAATAGACTAATTCATTCCGTAATGGACACCGGTGGCATATTCGGTCGTCCAAAATCTAGCGATCCTCCGCCGGCCAGCTCAACGGAAGTAGTCATCCCCTTACCTTCCCTCTTATTCGCACGCCGTTGACCCAGAACGCGGATAAATATCGCGCGCGCGTAGCTCTGCGGAAGGTTAACGGTACATTTTCTGTTTTCTTTCTCCCGCCCCGTGGGCACGATTACCTGTTTTTCTCCCGTTAACCGTTCGGATGATGTTGCACCAGGAATGTGCGAAAAAGTATTGTACTCTGGGCTTGCTTTTTATTACATTGAGGGCCAAAAAGAAAAGTTTTTTTTATTGTTGAAGTATGCTTTGTACATATTTAATAATTTATTTCACTATGGCAATAAAGTGCGTATTATGGCGGTTATCGTTTTGATTGAACATATTAAGGTTGATAAATAATAATTAATTAAACGGAGATCATGCATGGGAAAAGGCACGAAAAGATAAAATATATTTTTATCAAATATATAATATGTTGTGCGAAAAAGTAACGCTATGTTTTCAAGTTGTTATGTTAGTCATTAGTAACCGGTGATCGTACAAACTCTATTATTGAACATTCTCTTCGTTCTAATTGGATAAGGTTTTGCTAATATATCAATTTCAAATAGTTCATATATTTACAAAATACATGCCACACTACTACTGAATAATTACAATATAACACGCTACTGCTGAATAATTTACACTTATTGGTTCATTTAATTGACGTTGATGCGTGATTCATTCTTACTTCATATTCGTCTGAATTGATATTCATCGATCTTCCTCAGTTATTTTATTTCCACACGTCTTTCAATTGATGAACATTATCATCGTAAGTAAAAACTATACAAGGAAATATATTTCGTTTGTTTTGCAGGAAAAAATATTAAATGTGTTAGTGACTCATGAAAAATTTACTCAAATCGTCAAAACACCCAAACATCATATGGATTATTGGAAGTGTGGCTTAAATTGCTATTAGCGTTATTAACCTTTTGGGGGGATTGGAATATTTATGCGATTCTACTAAATTACTTGAAATATTTTCTCAAAATTAGAAAAATACTCGCCGTAAATAAAACCGACGTCAAAAGTGTATACAAACAAGTTTAAATGTCATATTTCTTGATTGCATTTATGATATGATTTTAAATTTTGATTCTGTATTTTTTTTATTTCAAGGTTTGCAATTGATAGACTTTATCATTTTAGAAATAAAAAGTCTTGCAACTGACGTGCAATTAACGTTGACGTTGATTAACAATTTAGTAATAATTAAATCATTAAGAAAAACTATTAGAAAATTAACACATGAGTATTAGTTTTTCCAAGATTTAATGGTGACAAGTACAGATCTCTCAAATTGTACTACGGGTGATTGATTAAAAATTGGTTGATTTCTTACACGATAAAATGATAAAATTAGTATTTGCAAACCTTATTTTAATTTCAGTTAACAATTTTAATATTACCTCCAGGCCAGGTACGATCTTCACCTCCTGGGTGGATCGTCCACTGTCCGTTCAGTTATAACCTCATTTTTCATCAGCTACGCATGCTCGATGTGTGATGATGCTGATGGATTACGAATGAAACAACAACAAAAAACCGTATCAAACAACAATTTTAGTGCAACAGTAAAGCAATCGAACTAATTTTTCCGAACTATGTTATGTGTATGGTCCATAAGGTTGCCTTCACGAGCGAGCGATGCATTGGCATCGTTTTTGAATCATTCGCTTTGTTATGGTTTTTGATCCAATTTTGTGCACAACTGTTTGTTCGGCTTCGAAAACTGGTGGTCCGAACTGTTGCTGTCCGTTCGTCGATGTGAATCTCCAACGGAAGTGCGCTGTAGTTAGAGAAACTTTGAACGAGCGAGTGTATTTGTTTTTGCGAAGGATGCAAATTGGCGCAAAATTTGCATAACCATTACCGCTTGAAAGTACCATTTAGCTCAATTGAAAGGGATTGTAGCGCCAACGGAAGGTCACACGGCTAGGAGGCGAGCGGCACACGGTAGCCAATATGGTTTTAACTTTTTCGTTTCGTTTGATAATGGATTTTGGAAGTGGAAGAGCTGCAAGAGACACCGTATATGATAGGAGTAATCCTGATTCCTTCTTTGAATTCGGTTTTGCTTCGCTTAAATGAAGGATAAAGTGATTGAATAGAGCACAATAAATATAATCACTTTTGCAGATTAATCGTGGAGCGGGCATGAAGTATAGGCAAATTGTTTTACCATCTGCATCATAATAGCACCATTGCGCCGTATGAAGATCATTTCGTCGAACTCAGCAGGCCAAATTCGAACCTTTGGTGCTTTGTTTTTGCGTACCTCCATGCTCGTTGCAAAACCGATTTCAAATAAATATTTATAACGTAAACCACGTGGTGGTGGCGCACGGTGGGCAAAATCGTACGTACGTACGCCCCAGCGAATGGAATCTTCATACCATTCGCTCACCGGGTAAGCCGCCGCGTTCATTGCGCTGCCGTAAGTTGGATGGTGAGGTCATTCGATCAGCAAAAGAAAACAGCTACTCACCGGTCCAGCAGCAATCGGGTCGGGAAAGCATTCTTAATTAGGTGCTACCGAAGTAAAAGCACACGCGTTTTTGGGGTCTAATTATGTCTCACCGCTTGACGGCGTACAATTGTTGCTTGTACGATCGATGCACGATTGGAGGCAGTGCTAGCTCGTTCATTGCTTCTCTCACTACAATGAGCTATGAAATATTCCTTTTTTATTTAGCGAAAGGTGCCTATTAAGAGAGACGTACAAGCTCGCTCGTAGATGCAAGGCACTAGAAAATGAATTTAGGTTTTTTTTTTTCATTGAGAAGAGTTATTCAAAAATATTATAGATAGGAGCGGTAGAAGTTTTATTGACATAAAAATGAGGTCTTATTTTTATAATAATAAAAATGTATTTCAAGACAATCGATTTTGTTTTGTCGATTAACATTGGTTATTACAATTTGTAATTCTTAATGTATTTTTTGACGTATTTTGTCTATTTAATTTGCTCTTATCTGCTCCACCTATAGTGATTATAGTTCTACAGTGATAACCGCCACAAGTTTGCACGAATTTTTTTTTATTTGTTTTGTTTTAAATTATCATTCTACCTTTATAGTAGCTCACATTTTAAATTTACATCTAACTACGGAGTAGATTATGTTCTTTACATCAAAATTTCTATCTTTTTGCCCTTTTCTATTGTTTCTAGCAAATAATATGCAACTGTGTCAATCATTCGGGAATTGTAGAAAAACAAAATTTGGGACTGGAGAGTTGAGTAGCAGAATAAGATATATTCCACAGATTTATAAGAATTAAAAATTAAAAAATATTATGAAAGTTCATTATGCTATCTTCTAACTTTAATGTTTATGGTAGTGCTCAAACTTCTATCGTTAAAATCCAATATAATCACTGATACACTAATGTCTACTTTCTTTGCGCTCGCATTATTCGCAGTGTGTTGATCTTCCCTCCGTTCAGCAGCTACCGCCGTTTTCTGGTCCACAAGGTGTGCGCAAGTAAATCGTTCAGCCAGCATGACATCGTAACGTTCTCGATCGGCGTCTGTACCGAACGGCGTACGGTCGTCTGCTTTCGGCATCAGCTGCTACAGGACGTCAAGTCGACCGTTGGCAAGAGGTAAGTGATGGCCGCTCTTTACACACTTTACAGCCCAGGAACCGAACTTCAATCCAATCGTAAGATAGTGTGTAAATTCGCTGACGCTGCTCGGAACTCGAGCTATGCCAAGGTCAACGACCCACACCCACTGCCGGTGGCGGGTAGTTTTTCGCGAGACTCACACGCGCTGCGTTGCTATATTTATGCTAGGTGTTGTAACTATTTTGGGCAACAACAAACCAAAATGTTTCGCTAACAAAACAGGGTCACTCAAGGAGAGTCCTTCATTCATAAGTCTAGAAGTCGGGAGCGATCGTTAAAATGGTAGTGAAAGGGTGAATCATCTGAAAGTAACGTCCAAATGGGTTCGTCTACGGAGACGTCTAGACTAGGGGACGAGACTTTATTTTTTAAATGTCTTATTTGTATTCTTGAAGAGAGTTTATAAATATGACTTGATTACGTTGATTATATTGACAATTGTAACTTCCTTGTAATATTTGTAAGGCAATCGTTGATGTTCGTTTTAAAATATTGAAATTTCTGTTTTAAACCTTTCAACTTAATTTTTTACTTTAAATCATTTGAAAGAAACCAGCTGGTTGGGTCGTTCTACGAAGCAGTCAAGAGTAGTGGACAAGTTTTTACAGAAATGTGACAATTTTATACGTAATTATTTTTTTGGTTGAATCTAATTTTTCTTATGGTGCATGTGAACAGATCTATTTTTAACCCCATCAAGTACATGCTGCGTTGTGTGCAAACTTCTGCAAAGGAAACGCAGCTGCATGCGGCTATTTTTTAGCATCTGTTTCTATCCGTCGGTCGGCCTTTTTGCAACCTTCGGTGTGTACAGTGTCAACAAGTTTCTATTGTATGCTACTAACTGACACTGTGAAAATTCATTTTAAAACTGGAAAATGGTTCTTAAGCACACAATTTGAATAAAATAATAAATGTCCTTGTTTCTGACAGTTCATTTCCTCTTGCTAAATAAAAACGGTAAGCCTCAGCACACACATAAACAGCACATCCAAAAACACACTCATCACAATGGTTCGCATTCAGTGCAATCGAATTAGGTCGCATCAGCGTTTTTACGATGGCTAATTTATTGCCATCAATCGCATTTAAACGCCACTCCAAAACGGTGCAAAACGTCGATTGTGGTGCGGTTTGACATCCATCCGGGCGAACGAAAAATCACCGATTCAGGTTACAAACTCTCGCACTGACACAAATTATTACGCAAGCTCTCGGCAATAAAGGATGGACTTTGCCAGCTCGCGCCCACACGTGCCATTGAACGTCGCCGTACCACCCCGTTTGCACGCAGTGCAATCGCATGCAATGTGCGTGTGTCGTGCAATTTGCCACCCCGTGACAGTCCCGCTGGCCTGGGGGTGGCTGCTGATGGCGGTGAAAGTGCCCGTACGCCCGTACTGAACTCGACCTTCAAAAAGCAGGCGTGCTACAGCAGCGCTGTGCGAGGATTTCAGTGACCTTTCTGCGGGTGTTTTTTGTTGGCCCGTTTCCTAGTAATATCGTTTTTTTTGTTTGTTTCATATTTTCTCCCTCTCTCCGGCGCTCCTCCTGTTGTCGGCCCCGAAACGATCAGCTTTGAAGAAGCGTCCGGTAGTGGCGAATTCGTTGCACCCGCGACCAAACCCCCGCAATACACCAGCTGGCGCAGGTCAACGACTCCACCGACGACGTCTACCAACACGGTCACCATTAGCGCTAGTAGGGTGATCCACGATCACGCAACGGGTACACCGACAACGTGCAGCATCAGCAGTCCGGTGGTGAGTGATCGGTGGCGAAGCGAAGACAAGCGGACAACAGCGGACGTCCCAATTCGCCAGGGCAGCATGGGAACGGAAACGATGGTGGCGGGTGGCGATGGTGGCGGTGGGGCTGTCGGTATCCAACGGCACCATTATCAGCCGCAACAGAGACAATCACACAATCTACTGCACAACAGCATGCCTCAGCAACCGTACCTGATCGATGGTGAGGCTGGGGCATTCGGAGACGCCATGAAATGTAAGTATTGATATTATTTTGCAAAATTTTTGTTTTAGTTCGGTTCTAGTACAAAGGGGGTGGGTAATTAACGACTCACGTTGATCTACTTGGGTGGAAATCAAAACAGTACGATACATAAACACGAACGAATGTTTTGTCTGTGTCTTTTGCAAATTTTAAACGATAAAACACGATAATACACTGGAACTGGAATTAAGGTATATTTCAAATGTAGTGCGTAACATTACTATCCAACCACCTGTTGTGTGAAAATATGACGATTATTTGGTGTCTGCATATCTAGATTACAGGATGAAGAGTGATGGGTGAGATGTTAACTATCATATTTTGTATTATATCTGACAAAAATTATAACAAACATAAATGCAGAAAATGTTGAAATCAGATCTTCTAAAAATACCTAGGTTAGAACTAGGTTAACCTAGAACTAGGTTAATAAAAGTTTCATAGCATCGTTGAAAAATATTTTCACAGTAATAAAGCTCATGTTTTGAGCAAATTTTGAAATTATTTTATTTTTAAACGCTTGAAAAGTGTGTATATAGCTATGCTATACTAGTAGGACAGAATAGGAACGCTTTAGTAGGACAGAATAGGAAGTAAGTAATCAGTTTGTTTATTTTGATGAAAAAGGCATGTCATTTAGAATAAGTTTGCTTTTTATAAAATTTGATTTAGTATTGATATCGGTAACTATGGTGGTAACTATGGTGGTAAACAATCAGTCTAGAAAGCCGGTAAAACGACAGGCATAGCTTCGGTCGTTACGCCAAAAAAGAAGAAGAAGAAGAAGAAGAAGCATTACTCAAGTTCCAAGATTCTAATGTTGAACTAAAGCTTACAGTGTTTAAAATGCTTACTCGCATCGAACATTCTCATGTAATTCCATCATCACATAACGCTTTCCTCTTCTCTTTTTCCTACTTCATGATTCAACACTCTTCCCTGTTTCAATGCTTCATTTGGCCACATTTCCTGCGACCCATTCGATACTGCTTTAATTTCCGTCTCCCGTTTCTTGCATGATTTTCACTGGACTGTTTCGTTTCCACTTTCGCGCTCGTAAGATTTATGTGTGCTGTTTTTTTGTGTGCAATTTCGGTTACTAAACTGCTGCCGATTAATCAGTTCGGTGCCGGCTGCACGCTTCACCCTGGGACGACTAATGCCCGATGTTCGCTGTTACTGCTGTTTTTGCTGGCCTTTTGCTGCCATTATACAATTGCGCGATTGCACAGCACCCGGTGCGCCGTTAGGCATTTCGCTTGCGAAAAAAGGTGTTCCTATGGGGTGTTTTATGGGGGCAGTGCAGCGAACGACGTTTAATAGAATCCTGACTGATGGAGCAAAAGGTGGTTCAGATTCTTCTTTGGTTCATTTTCTTTTCCTCCTGGCTCCTTTCTAGTGCTGAATCTAAGCAATAGCTGTCAACTTTCATTTTCATTTACGGAGAACGGATTGATCACTTTTCTTTTTCTTTTAACGGAGGATCGCATCTTTTTACTATGCTATTATACTTTCAACTTTGCAATTTACTTATGTTTAAGCATGATTACAAAATGAAAGAGCGTTTTTTATTGTTACGAGTCTAATTTGGAAGATAGAAAAGCCCCATTTAAGGAGGTAGCGAATGGTTTTGATAGTATTCCTGTTGATTTCGAGCGTTTGGAGTTGCATGACACTAATTCTAATTTCCGCAAACACAGCGGCTGAACGTGTTATGCAAACTCTTTTAACCAGCCGGCCCGAATTTGGCCGAACGAAAGGAATATAAATGCTGGTGGTTAGTTTGCGGAGTTGCACCGTTGGTAACCGGGTTGTCTCGAATTTATCGAGCAGTATTATTGAAAATGTTTGAAAGTCTGTCTCTACATAGTAATTCGTTTGAAACACAAAACACACACACACACACACACTTGCTTTAGACAATCTTACTCTGGTCCGGAACACTTTCAAACGGCTCAAGCACCTCTCTCGCAGTGGCGTGCTGTTGTTGTGCTGCAGCGGCACAAAGTGAAAACATTTCTTCACGCGATCAGCGATCCTACTACCTCGGTAACAGTGACGATCACATCATAAGGGGGTAGCTAGCGTGGCATGTAAAGTGGGCCACCACTTCACACATCTCGCGTCGCGCTACAGACACAGCATCGCATTACCGGGCGCGCTCTAACATATTACGAAATATGCTTGTCCCGACCGTCGATGGGTGCTGCATCGGTGCGGTTCCGTGTGGTATGTGCGGTAAGCTTTCCATGCGATTGACCCATTGGCACAGCGACACAGCCCGGCGTGGGCTTCGAACCGCATCGCTGCTTGCTTCCCTCCAACATAACCGCCTTCCCTAACAACAACAACTACTACTACTACTACCACATTGACGTTCGCGCCGTAACGGTTCGGGTATCGCTACCTAGTTGTTGCACTTTGCATCGACGCTTCTTACGACGGGCTACTTCGATGGGGTGTTCGAGAAACACTGCATCATATCGGATTATCGGTTATTATCCAATCACTAATGCAGTGGACGCACTCTTTGCTGCTGCTGTGGTTTGGTGTGTGAAAACGGGTTGGGATTTTCCTTTCTTAGCACACAGCAGCAGCAGTTGCATGCTTATATATTTACTAAATGCAGTTTGAAACTGTTTTACCTTGTGTTGTAAGATAATAACTTTTCATTTCTTGTTCCATGTTTTAATTTTTGATGACTTTTTATAACGTTTTTTAATTTTGTATTGTCTCCTTCTTATAACACTTCTTAGAATCATTTATTTATTATTAGTGTTGTGTTTTAGAAGTTTGCAGCCGAGTTTAAATCTTGCGTTTTTAATGTTTATCTTAAATTTCTTCGTGCATTTATTACATATTTATAATTAAACTCTAATATTTTAATTGATGACAGAATTTAGGAGATCGATGGTAGATTTTAATACTTGAAGTTTAAGAATCCTTTAAGCCGATAATCTTTTAGTTATTTTTTTACATTCTATCGAATGTTTTGAATAGTTGCGATTAGTGTGCTTAGTATTTTATTTTTTACGTGTTTTTATTTTATTATTTTTTCATTTTTTTATATTCATAGACGTGGTTTCAAGTTATGAAAAAAATTAGGAACGTATTTAAATGAACCATTTTATGTTTTTGTATTTAAAAAATCCCTTATATACTACCACAACAGCGCACAATACTACCATGTTGTATCTATTGTGTTTTTTTAAATGTTCCTCGCCATTCCTACATCAAGAATATTTCGGTATTAGATCGGTGCAAGCATTTTCAGCCCACCGAGCGGGCACCATAAACGCATTACATCACACGCTCGCATACAAATGCATCCGTTCGCTCGTTGAAACAAACTCACCCCCCGCCCCTAGAGGCAGTGGTGTGCGTGCACAGAACGAACGCTCCTAAGGGTAGGGGTTGCGCTGTACGTACCACCCTGTGTCGGTCGTGTTGAATGGAGGAGATTCGCACACAAACACACGGAGCAGTCCGTCGAGTAACCTAGTCTGTTTTGGGTCGTCTCCGTCGTCGCCGTCGCCGTGGACGTCGTTGAATTGCTGCTGCGTGCGAACGAACGTGCGGGGTGTGTGCATTACTCAACTTGGCGTGCAAAAGGGAAAGGGAAAAACTAAAAACTAGCCTTCACCAGCGAAAGAACTCGCTTCGAATCGTTCGCGAGCTAGTTTGCTTTTCCCTGCCCGACCGTCGTGTCGTGTCGTGTCCAAGAGGGTTCGTTTTTGAGCTGCGACCTTTCAACCTTTGAGCGAGAAAAAATATTCACCGGCAGTAAAAACCATCCCCTAATCGGTAAGCGGATGCTGTGATTAGTGAAAATTGTGCATTTTGTGTGTGTAGATGAATTACAAAGAAACTGTGTGCGCGACGTGTATTTAAATGGCTTCAAAAGCGTAAAAATAGAGAATTAATGGTGGCTAGAATTTATGTGTAGTGGTGCACATCACAAGTGCAGCCAACTTCTGCATGTATGCAAGCAAATATGTGCATGTATGTGTGAGTGTGTGTGTGTGTTTCGGTCCATTTCGTTAAGGGTAAAATGACAGAATGTACGCACGCTTCTGCGCAGTAGTGGGTTGTTTCGTTTCATACGCTACTTAGGAAGAACAAAGCGATTGACGTTTGTACAAATTCGCCATCGCGCTAGACTTGATTCATTAATGGAGGCTGTTTTTGTTTACAAACAAGTGGACTCGCTGCTGGACCCAGTTGCTGGCACCTGTTTCACTGACAGGAAGGAAGGATGATTTTTATGTTGATTTTTATTGGCTTAAATATGTTTCAAGATAACATTTCTTTGAAACGTATTCGATCTTAGGTCTGCAAATGTCTAAAAGACTATTATTAATCATGCTATTTAAATTGAAATCGGTTTTTATTCAAACGAGTAAGTTGGTTTGTGCTGAAGTCTCGTTACCTTCCGTCAACGTTTCAGCTCTATTCCGGCAAGAATAATTTAGATTACAATTCACGCTGCCATTTTGGTTTCCCTTTTTATGCATCCCAACGTTTCCGTCCGCTTCACGCGAATAAGAGTAGGAGGTTTAAATTTAGCACCGCGGTAAATAATGCCCACCAAATCGGTGCCTCGTTCGCAAGTCTATGGACTCGCGAAAAATTGGCATAAAATAGTCGGCTTCGCCGCTCACGGATTCGCGTTACTAATTACCACATTCACGCCACCATCGCAGACCGGGACCGGAACCGGCGCAACAATCGAAGCATCATCATCCAGCAGCGTGAAAAACGACAGTTAATAAAGGGAAGAAGGCGTCTAGAAATGGAAAACAAAAACGGAAGTAAAGCGCCCTTCTGCTGGTTCACAGTCGCCGGTGTGTGTGTGTGTCTGTGAGTTGTACCCACAGTGAAGACAGACGTGTTATTAAAAGAGTAGGCCGTGCGTGTGGTGCAACAAAACTCCGGAAAACAGAGTAGCCCTCCCCTCGCGCGTGCGAATCGATAATTGTGTGTGCATTAAAGGTTCGCGTGCAGCTTTGCCGTCTGCATTGTGCACAAAAGTGTTCGCGTTGCGACAGGTGGCCGATTTGGGACGACAGAAGAAATAACAAAACAGAAATTAGTTAACTATTCCGCGCGCTTGCCTTTAACACGGTTCAAATCTGTCACACCAGGGGAGAAATGAGGTATGCAAGCGGTAGGCACCGGTTGGGATTACAAAACACCGAAAAATGCTTCGCACACCAGACCGGCATCGGCTCACCCATGAGCATTTTTTCGATTACAGCATCCGTTCGGTTGCCACCGGTTGGCATGCAATCTCCCGACTGCAGACTCCCCGGCCACCCGGTCCGGTGCATCAACTTGACTGCCCATACGGCGAGTGAGAGTGAAACCGCCAAAGCCATGAGTGGAAGAAATATCACCATCACGCGGTTAGCCGTGTGTGCGTGGTGACCATGCGACAACCAGCCGCGGGTGACGAAAAAGTGAAAATGAAAAACGGACCTGGAATGCCGTTAATGTTCCTACCCAAAGGCACCTTCGTGATGATTTTTGCACTTTTTCTCTGTTCCGCGTGCGGAATGGAATGTTAAATATTTTGAAAAACACACCGGCCAACCGTTTTTCCACCGTCCATTGGATGATGTCAGCCGAGAGTAATTTTGAATCTAAATTTAACACCGGCGATGTCAAAGTTTGTGAATTATCGCAATGTTGTTTTCTGTAAGCATATTGAGTATGCGATAACTAATAAATTCTGGATGAATCCCACTAAGCATTAACAGGTGTTTTTCTTACGCGAAAATATTTAAAAACTATTTAATGTGTCTGTGGTTAGCTAGAAGAAAGAGTTTCTATTATGTGAATTTTTGTGTGCACAATCAGTGAAGTTATTTGTAGGGGGCATTTTCTGTCTTGGTCGTTCTTCATTGAAAATACCACTTATTCTTATTTCAATCTAATATCAGGGCATGCATATTGATTACAATGACTTTGAAGTGCTTTTGAGTTTTTGAAATATAAATCGAGAATAGCGATCTGAAGCTATCTTCTTTCTTGGTACGCCCAGCAAGTTGACCAAACTCTTTGGAAACCTACATGCCGGCTTTTTAGTTTGTATTACTGCGTCGCCAAATTGTGTTAAAAATTCCGAAGCATCAACACGTGCTTTACGGCATACAAAATGAGGCGCCTCGCCTCGTAAACAGTCAACGGCAGCACACGAACCGATTCCCGATCGACCGATCTCTAGCAGCAGCGATTCCACCAGCCGAAAGGAAATCGAAAGTGTTTTAAGGTCACGCCGGTTGGATAATACTTTTTTGGGTTACCGCTTTTTTCGCATTTTGTTTGGTCCCGATCTTCTTGCGTTCGTGGCTGCCATTTTGATCGTTGCTTTCCCCTCCGAAATCACACACAATGGCTTGGCCGCTCGGTGGCTTTCGGTGTCTACGTCACCGCAAGATGAAACACCGTAATGGTCGGTCGGGCAAAACCTGCCCACCAACAGCGAACGACGTAATGTTGGAAAGTCTTACAATTTGTGGTCGAATCCGACCATATTGGTGGCGCCATTGCGCGAAGCATTCGACGATTCGGTCCCAGTGACCGCATTTCGGCATAATTGCTCATTTTCCTTCCTTTTGCACGCCGTTTCGTGACGTGAGATGGGGACAAAACTTACTTTCGGTTCGGTGGCATTCCGTGGAGGCCCACCAAAGCCTCCTACGATTGTTGGAATGCTGAAGAGGAAAGCAGTGTTACAGTGGATTGCTATCGCAGCGAGTTATTGCACAATTTTGTAATCATGCCCCATTAATGAAGATGCCGTTCGCAACTTTCGTTAACGGTCGTTGTAGGAAGCATTGGTGTTGAAAAATGTACATTCACGAAGTATTTTGATTTCTGTTTCAATCTGAACGGACATGTGTCGATTCTATATCGCATACTGGGGCACGTGTAACTTGTGGAGCACTATCTCCATGACAACGTCAAACTGCAAACGATAACTGTCAAGGTACACAAACGCCACGCTAAAGCGGGAATAGCTTAGCTCCAATGTTGGTTGTAATACGGAGCATACACTACGTACAACCTGTCGCATTGGCGATGCGGTCAGTTATGCAAACGAAAACTTAACCTAAAGCACGTCCACACCCCTGTACGGTGATGGCCTTCATTTACATTAAGGTTTCGCGTGATAGGTGTGTCATGGTCAGGCCATGCGTAGTCCATACGAGTTTCATGTCGAGGTAGTTGAACGAACTGTGTGATTTGTAATTATGTTGGCAGTCGATAACTTGATTTGTAATATTTTACGATGCTGTTAAAACATTAGAGGTACATCTGCCTAACTAATTAAACTGTCTATTTCTCTTGTACCCTTAAATTATAGGTTCTTCTCCACCCCAGGCAGACGCATTTGGGCACCCTCGGCAGCAGCAGCCACAGCAACACCATCTCGCCGGTTCCCTCACTACAGGTACCGGCGTAAAGTTTCCGCCCGTGGTTGGAATTTATCGTCCACCGGCAGCACGGCGTGCACTGAGGCTTGCAGAAAGCATCGTGCACCAGCTTGCCCCACCGGCAGCCTGTGAACATCCAAACGATTATGGTCATTTAACACCGTCTGGTCAGCATCCGGCAACAGCCACTGCCGGCAGTTTAGACGTTCCGGATAAGGGATTCAGTGCATCGGATTCCAGAGAAGGCCACCGGGTGCTTGGAACGGGAGACGAAACGGGCGTGTGCGAAAAAACTGGTCCCGACCGTCGAGAGGCAGCGGTGCAACAGGTGGCTGTAGGAAGTGAGTCTTCCGGAAGTATCGGCAGCAGTAGTATTGGAGTAACCTCTCCGAGTTCGAGGTAAGCTTCTATAAAATACATTGGAAATCTTCTCTTTTTTTAATATTACTGGACATAAGTTCATGTTACTTCTATGTGAGGTTATTGGTTTCTAACCCTAGAAAGTAAGAACTTATTAAACAAACAGAATTAAACTGATATTAATTGTTTTCCTTCTTTGTTTCCCTTAATAGAACTAATCGTCCCCATCGGGAACGTCGTCCGGATCGTGCAGTTTACGTTCCACGTGCTCGCCGTAGCTTAACAACGCCCCCAGTTACAACAACTCCGTCACAAGCACCGCCAGCAGAATCAATAAGCAGCGTCAGTAAAACCAACACGTCCGATTCTCCGCCGAAGAGGTTATCGCGTACCGATTCCAATCGCGTTCAGCTTGCAGAACCAGGTACAGTGCCAGCGGAGACAGTAGCAGAAGAGGCAGCAGCCTCATCCTCCACCGAGTCTTCCAATGAACGAGTAGAATTGAAGGAGAGTAAGAACAAACCGAGGTTACCTGTAGCTCAGGCAGACGATACAAGGCAATTGCTAAAAAGATGCAATACAGACGCACTAGGACTCTGTGATACTGTGACGGATTCTTCATCGTCACACTTGCCACTACCCGAAGTTGCTGGGGTGGTTTCATTTGAAGCGTTTAAAAAACGAAGTTATAGTTTGGAGGAACAGCAACAACAGCCCCGTATCGCTAAAGAGCACCCTAACGGCGATTTTCTTGTCAACGATTGCGCCAAGCACACAGCGCCCGACGAGGTTTCTAATAACGTTGCGCCAGAGTACGAGCAGTCAGAGGTACCCGAAACACTCGAAACCATGCATCGCAACAATCAACGGAACCGGAGCGCACGGGGCCCAACCACAACTGGCTCCATGCTCATTACCGATCCTAACGATGCGGCCGAAAAAATCGATCGCGACGAGAAGGAACTGCGGCGTGCCTCGCAGGAGATCAATCGCAGCAATCGGCGCATCATGAAGCAGACGTTTAATTCTGATGTGCTCGAAATCGACGAGCCAACGCCACCGGTCGTTCCGAAACCGGTGAAAGAAAAAATAACCGTGTCTGCTGCTGCTTCTGTGGCTTCCGAGCCTGTCGAAGCCGCCGTTGTATCGAACGGTGGAAGTGCCGTTAACGATGGCGAAGAGGAAGAAGACGATTGGGAATCGATGTACGATGATAATGGAGACTGTTTGAATCCAAAAATGCTCGACGAACTAACATCGGCAGTGGGAAAGGTGTCGATAGAGACGCCCCAGATGGATTATAAGGTAAATTATGGGGTTATTTTTTTTGTTTTTAGTTTGTAGTAAAAAGGGGTTATTTATTTGCTAGGTATAATTACTTATATATGAATGACGTATTGTTTCCTTTATCTTTCTTTCCTATTCTTAGTCCTACCAATCGAAGCAGGCTGTGCTGAATGAAGAGGAGTTCCCGCACGTGCTGGAGGTTTCAAACTTTCCAGCTGAATTCAAAACCCAGGATTTGATGATGCTGTTCTCGCAATACAAGGAAAGTGGTTTCGATATCAAATGGGTCGACGATACCCATGCACTGGCTGTGTTTAGTAGCTCGAAAATAGGTGCGTATGAATTCATTTTTTCAGCGCAGATGGTCTATTAACATTTTGGCGCCTGTCTTCCCTTTTTACAATAGCTGCCGAGGTTCTTACGACTGGACTAACATTTGCGCGTGTTAAACCACTGGCCGAGGCAACGGCCGAATCGCGTACAAAAGCTCGCAAGTGTTCCAGCTCATTGCAGCCGTACCGTCCGCGGCCAGAGACGTGTGCCGCCATGGCACGTCGGATGGTGTCGTCGGCGCTCGGGGTGAAGTTAAAAACGGCCCCCGAAGAAAGAGAAAACGAGCGTCGTGTTCTGCGTGAAGCTAAAGGTAGGCACATTTTAAATGAAGGAATAATACTCGATTTAAGATAAAGTATTAAATAATTTTTCTCCCCATTTATTGTTCCCAGAGCGGAAACGGCTCGCTGCGAAACAGCGCGACGAGGTATGGGACAGCTAATGATAGCGTCGTTTCGTGTTGTCTGAGCAGCGGCAGCAGTCCTTGTTCACCACCACACATTCGTGCTGCCATCGTTGCCATATCTGATAAGCTGATAGTAATTTGGTCGGAAGTGATCTCGCCGTTGATTTTTGTGCTCTAAAGCGGATTTGGCAGAGCGCAACACTCCAAATGGCCAATTGAACGGGTTACGGAACCGCAGACCCTGAACTGGAGCCGGATTACGCCGGCGGCAGTGTATTTGTATATGCATTTTATTTTAATTTAATTTGTACTTTCAACCCTCGTTTGGGGTGAACAAAAGTACTCCAAATGGCAAAAGGACCACAGTGGAACGACACAGTACAAGCTGATGGAGATGGCGGCCTGTAGTAGGCGACTTGGGGAAGTATTGTTCTCGTTGGTTTCTTATGGAGCGTAGCAATCAAGTTATTTCTTGTGCAAATGTTGTGGAGGGATCGTTATGAAACGGTTTAAACATTTATTGTAAATTGTCTACGGCGGCTACCGAAGCGGTAGAAGTCCCCTTAGAGCGTAGTCATTCTTAATGGAAACCCCATTAAATCCCATATATACAAGATGTGTGTAATGGCGTCCGTGGGACGCATGTTTTGCGCCCCCGATCGTCTACATGTTTATATCTTTTATTTACAAGGTAAAAGCTACCCGAAACCCCAATCCTAATAAAGAATCTTATTGAAAATTGTACAAATGTATCTGTTTTACAATAGAAGTAGTCTTTCCATATGTGTTCATGATGTAAGTATATTTACAAATTGTGTTCTAGGAAGCATACCGGAACTTCAGGATGTTAACTTCCTTAGAATGTCCTGATAGCCGCACGAGTTTTCTGAAAACGCCAGAAATACCTCATAGGTTAACGAAGTTGTACGTCCGAGGATGGTGTCGACCATTGATTGATAATAGTGGAAACTCAACACATATACAAATATACAAATAAACAACAAATATACAATATACAAATAAACATATACAAATAAACTCGGTAAAATAATGTTTTTTTTTTATTTTATATCTCTTTTTATAGGAATTTCTATGCGGCGTGAATCTTTTGTCGTTCGATTATTGGATTTAAATTTAAATTGGTTAAAATCGTTGAACAGGTAACTTTTCGTTTCGTCCTTGTAATCAACGTCAGTTTATTGTCTCACACTAGCGCCCTCTGACGACAAAACACTGCAAGCAGCGGTTGCAACTGTCATTTGAGCTTGAAATAACTGAAAACAAAAGCCAAAATAATGGCAACAAGCAACGCATAAACATTCGCTGCAAGTGCAACTGCACATCCACAGAAATTGATAAAAAAGAAAACAAGCGACATATTCCGTGTGTAATGAACAATTGAATAGTGAAGTGCTCTAAAGTGTTTGCATAGCAGTGCTTCGCACTGCTGGTGCAGATCGTGTCAGCCCCGCGTTCATTGACGCGTAATTAGGGACAGCTGCGTGGACAGGCGTACCAGTTCGGCGTCATGTCCGTTGGCGTGACCGTGCACGAGGTGGACCTTTCGCCGGCGAATCCGTTGGTCGATCTAGAAAGTGCCCGCAAGAATGTGAACGAAAAACTGCGTATCCGTCGGTTGGTTGAGGTAGGTACTGGAATAAACAGTTATTTGTGCCTGCATGGTCTGCAATGTCCAGCGTGTGGCAATCGCTTGACCTCGTTTTTAATGTTTGGCCACTTTTTTGACAGTGACGTAATTTGAATGCTGCTGGTGGTGGTGGCATTTGTGCCCGATTTGTTGTGGCCATAGTATATTAGATGAAAATTTAATTTTTACATTTACCTCAATTGATACCCATTTCTCTTGCATTAGGTTCGCCAGCAATCTAAACAACTTGCAGCGAAAGTGCGCCAAAATTATCAGCAGGCGAAGGAGAAAGAATTGGCCAAAATTGAGCGAACGAAGCGCGAGGAACTGAAGGCCTGGAAGCGAAGACACATTCGCCAGTTGCAGGATGAGTATGCGCGCAACGTGTGTGAGGTTGGCGAAGCACACCGTGCCGCCGAAGCGGCCGAAGAGTGTGCCGTTTGGTTCGAGGAAAAGCGTGCCACTCAGCAGGCGATAGCACTGCAGCGTGGGAAAACGGCTGAAGCAAACGTTGCCCGTGAACGCGAACGAAAAGAAGCGCTGAAAGAAGCAAAGGCTCGCAAAAAAGCGTACGTGCCATCAAAATCAATTGCTGTTCAAGCAACTCTACCAGTGATTGACTCATCTGTGGGAGAACCGCTTCAAGCACGCTCCACGGAGCCGACCGATTTCAGCTCCTCGAGTGGCCCAACACCTAGCCCTTACGAACAGTTTTGCTTGAGCAGGAAACAAAAAACCACGCTACCAACAGTACACGAAACGATCGCTTCCGAGTCGGAAGATGAACTTCACTGCCCAGGTACGGCTTATCAACTAGACAAAGAGAACGTTCCGAACCCGATGGAACATCTACAAGACTACAATGCAACTGCCTTCACATCACCGAGCGACTTCCGGCCGATAGTGGTGGAACCGCAACGACCACTGCAACCCTTCACGCAAATCACCGAGTTGATCCAACAACGACGGCAACGGCAGCAGCCACAACACAATGCACCTTACGACACACGACCACCGACAGCAACGCAACGCCCAATCTCCGCCGGCACATATGGCGTACAGAAAACCGTCCAATTCGATGATATGAGTGATAATACACTTTCGTTTCCGACAAGCTCAGTTCTCACGAACGACGATCGTCCGTTTACGATTGCACCGGCCGGATCTCCACGAAAGGTTCCACCGCGGAAGTTGGTTGAGAAGCCCCGTGTTTCGCCGGTACAACAGGGTGTTCAAAGCGCTTCCATCGTAACCAAACGTGGAAAAGCTGTGCCACCGGTCGAATCGAGTACGGCCTCTGTATCGTACGGAGGAGCTAGCACCAAGGTGCAGTACTATGATTGCAATACGAAATTTCGCAAGGAGTACGATCAACCGGTTGGGTTCGTGCAGCGTGAGGAGAGGAGAACGGATCACCCAACGGGTATGGAGGAGGCGAATCGTTACGAGGAACTACAGCAGAAGCTTGCCAGCGCAAGAAGGTAATTATTTTGGGCTTGATTTTCACAGGAAGATATTTGTTGGCTATTAAAAAAGAAATGGTAAAAATACTATCTCGAGATATCCAAGTAACCCGTATTGTGCAGTATTGTCCACATTTTGACGTACTTTTGCCTAAAAACTCGAAAAAATATCTTTTGATTGGGAGTATGTTAATTGTTTCTAAACTTATAATACATCTGTTCTATTCCCCTAATCCAATAGTTCACCATCTTTTCGATCTTCAAGTTTAAATGTTGTTAAGATGTAGCTATTAGCTAGGTATTGATTCATACCTAGCTTCATTCCTATTATGAAGCCGCATAAAGAATTTATAAAATAGATTGCCTAAAATTTTACTACATGCTAGATTTCAGATATTGTAACAGAAAAACGGATAACTTAGCGATAAACACAAAACGGATAACATACAGATAAACACAAAACACGACAATTAATCAGAATTTTCATGCTTAGAATCTAACAAAAATGCTAAGAAATTAGAAAATTAAGTTTTCTTTTTAACAAATTAATTTAGTGTAATTAGGTGAAAAGAATCATCGAACGATTTTTTCGTCTCTAGCGATTGAGTATTGTTTCGTTTCGTATACAATTTCAGCATATCGATGGTAGACCGAGCGAAGCCGGCCTTAGAAAAGCAGCAGACACGTAAGGATTACGAAAAGCTCTCACAAGAGCTGGATAAACTAACCCGCACGGAAAACAGGCTGAAAGGTCTAGCTGTTGTAAGTGAAATTATTGATTTTTTAAAATATCATTTGTTGGTTCATAACTCAAAATTATCTGTTTTTTTATATGACAGCCCTCGAAACCTGTTCCCACGGAGGCAATGTTGAAACAAAAGGCAGAGTCACGGCAACGAAAAGCAAGCGAAGCGGTAGAACGATTGCTCCAGCAACGCGCACTAGTGACGTGCCCCGTCGTGCAAGCACAGCCGGATGTAAAGCGACCGAATATTCGTCCATCGGTAGTGAACGTTGCCACCGCCACAAACACAGACCGACAGGATGTTTCCACCGACAGTTGTGCCTCGATCGTGCTGGGAACGTTCGATCGTCCGGGCATTCCACTACCGTCGGAGGAAGTCCCCACCGGAACCGGTGCGGGATCGGTGGACAAAATAGCGAAATTAAAGGAACTGCTCGAGCAGATCAACGAGCAGCGCCGGCTGCTTACGGATGAGATTGCGCTCGAAAAAACGGAGGAATCGACTAAGGTAGCCCCGGATGGGGACAAAGTTCGTGTGGAAATCGATCGGCTGGAGCGTATGAAACGTCGCCAGGAGGAGTTGATCAAGCAGCAGGAACTGTTGAAGCAACGGGAGCGTGAGGTGGAAGAGCTAAGCCGTCAGCTGGACGAGAAGATGGAAAAGTTACAGCAGAAAAAGGCTGTTAAGAAAACGACAAAACAACAACAGCAACCAGTGGCTGTTCCGCCCGTAGTACAAGTTGATACGAAGGCGGCAAAGGGAATGGTCGATGTGGACGTGATACATCCTTCCTCGGCCAGCAGCTCGAGCGAACAAACAACCAGCCGGGCATCGTACGAATCCAACTCCGAGAGGGTCGCTGACGTACCGGTGAAAATAATCATAACGGTTAACGATAAGACGGCCGGAACACCGTCGAGAAAGAAGCAGCGGAAAAAGATTCTCCAGAAGAAAAAATCCCCCGTAAAGGTGGTGGAAAAGTCACAGCAAAAGCGAATCGAAACGGAACCGGTACCAGCCGGGCGTACGACACTCCCAAAACCGCTTCCAACGCGACAAGAAACTATGCTCAGCAAAGCGACTCGAAAAACGGCCGCATCAAAAACGATTGATTTCTCCCCGAGCAGTTCATCCACCACGTCCACCGTTTATCGAACGCTTCCACCGAAAATCGGTAGCCTGAAGACAAACCAGCTGCTGCAGGAGGCCCCGTCAAAGCATCCGGTTACTGTAGCACCACCGGACGCACCGAAACATTCCGCCGTACCGAAGCACGTGCTGCAGAAAACGGGTAGTTTCGGTTCCGGTGCGAAAGGCGCTAACTTGAATCCGCATCTGCTGAAGTACATCGTGCGATTGCTCGGCATGTCGCGTCAATCCATCGATCAGCTCGGCGTGAGCACAACCAGCGTTTCAACACCGAGCGAATCGGTGGTGAACGTTAGCAGCAACCGTTCCGGTGCGGCCCTCGCACCGGACGAACAGGACATCGAGCGTACGGAGCGGTTGAGAAAGTTTATCGATGAAAACTACAACTTCCTGCAGGAGATCGACGAGACACTGCAGCGTTCGGATCAGTCTACGCTGGGTGGTCGGAGTGATCGTGGTGAGATTAACGACCAGTCGGTGGTGGATGAATCGGAGGTGAGCCGAGTAGAGGGTGTCTGGATGGAAACGTTGCGTCGGAGGGAACGTCGAATGCAGCAAAAGCAACAGAAGAAAAAAGCGGTTGTGCAACAGAATCCGAATGAGCAAGTAGCTCATGTACCCGCGATGGCTTCTGTCGCTCCGCCCATACCTGAACCTGTAGCGCCACCAACCGTAACACCAACAGCAGCACCACCACCTGCACCACTCGTGAAGGAGGGCTCGCTAAAATCGATTCTGAAATCTCCCAAACGTGACACATCCTCGAAGGTGGCGAAAATTATTACCCCCCAGGGTCACGTGGAGGTGATAAATCTGAGCGACCGAGAAGAACAGGAGATTCTGGATCGTTATTCGCAGCTGACCGAGCGATGCAGCCAGCGCATCTCGGAACTGTCGCAAATGATTAACCAAGTGCGGGAGGAGAAACGCCGGTTAATCGAGGATAGCATGTCGTCGCTGGAACAGCAAGATTCCAGTACCAAGTACATGGATCTGCCCGTTGCGCTCGGTGCTGGAGTCGGGCCCAGTGGCGTCCGAGTCGAAGCTGGTAGCCAGCCGGAAGCGAGTGCTCTTTCACCGGATCCAGTTCCCACTCCTCCGGCTGCACAGCCAACTGTCGCTGGCGAAGATCCGGTGAGTGAGGAGATCGATAACATTTTCTCCTCGAAACAGATCGGTCTGAGCAAGGACAGTGGTATCGCCATGTCACGGCCGCTCACTGCGTCCGACATACGCGAGAGTCCTTCCGAGGAGGGTAGCCAGGGCAAGGAACCACTACCGTTCGAGCCATTCCTGAAAGACATTCCAAAACCTGCGAGCGAACCGCAAGCGGTCGCTGCTGTTGGTCCCTCGAAAGGTGCCACACGTCGAAATGTTCCACCGGTGGCAATCGCTCGTTTCAGTCCCCAGCTGCCGGATGAACTACCAATGCACGAACTTTCCACCATACCGGAGGTGGAAACACCCGCCGTTGCTTCGTCGAAGGTGAACGATTTATCTGCGACAACCGTTGCCGGAGACGCCCCGAGCGCTGCGGAGCAGGTGCTCGTAGGGGCACGGAACCGTCTGTTGCTGAACGAATCCACACCTGACATTGGATATAATCAGTTTCTTAAGTACGAAGAGTACGTGCGAGCCGCGACCACCGCATCCGGATCGGTCGTGGGCATTGAGTTGGAGAAAACGGTCGTACCGGGCGAACAGTCCGAGCTGCGGCTAGATCTGACGGAAGACTGTGAACCTGGTAGGCTAGAGTACCGCAAGTATCCTACTCCGGCACCGCCATTCGACATCACCGAGGATAGAGAGGCTACGCTCCAGCGAACTGCCAGTAAATCTAGCTCCGTCTCCTCCCTGCCCGACGTGGTCAACGAGCTAAAGAAGCTGAACATTATCATGAAACCGTTCGACGGTAGCTCGCTGGACAATTCGCATCGATCGGGAAATGGCGACGATGCTGCATTGCAGCTGTCCGACATGCTCGGTCTGCGGTGGGCCTCATCGATGCTAAAACGAAACCAACAGCCCCGACATTCGAGCGGTTCCTCTCCCAGCTCACTGTCGGATGCGAAAGCCGGCGGTCGGGCGAACGGTGATGATACGCTCGATGATGGGGCCGGCTCAGGGAAGCCACCCAATCTGGAGGATTTTATAGAACGCGAACTGATGGTACGCACCCTCTCGGACGTCCAGTCGATCTCGTCCGTTTCGTCCAGTTCGCACGGTTCGCACAGTACGCTGCTGCGTTCGCTGCTAAATCTGAGCGCTCTCCATCTCAATCACTCCAACGCGTACTCCAGTCCGGGCCGGGAGCTGCTAATTCACACGCCGACCGACGGGAAAACGGTGCACCGGACGTCCACACCGGTCGCTAGCAAATCGACCACCGTCAGTGGGGGGAACAGTTTTCGGCTGCCGGGCGACGGTGCCAACACCGATCCGATCACTGCGAATCGTACGGAAACGGGACTGTTTTCGGGCGAATCGCGCCTTTCGTCCGTGCACTGGAGCTCCTCGTCGGGTGGTAACAGTTCGTCGGAGAGGCAGGAACCACCGCCACCACCGTTGGCAAAGTTGACAGCACCCGACGTGCGTCTGGAAAGGTTATCGGCCAATCGCGATGGAAAGTAACCGAAAGGTGGTGTGCGTTTCGTTGTTTAAATTAACTAGCAAAAGCGACAAACAAAAAATAGAAGAATCTAAATTTTATATGTTTCTTACCGAAAGTGCTGTTAGTGGCCGGTGATGTTACAGAACTGTTAATTTTATCTAGCTCAATGTTGTAATACAGGTGACCGTTTCCTGTCCGTGTTATTATCGGTGTATTTGTATTTTTTTGTATTTGATCATTAGTTTTTGTAAGTGATTGTGAAGGATGAATATAATTATTTTAATCGGTATAAGTTCAGCGTTTCGTGATTTTCTTTATTATGGTGATCTAATTTTGATAGGAAGCTCCGATCAGATCTTTTGATTTAATGAAAAGCTGTTAGTTTTACAATAAAGTATCCAAACCATATGACTAATTTTCGTTGAAAAAAATATAGGTTCTGCTAAAATCATTAGTACTTAACCGAACTAATGGAGAAGACAGGTAAGCAGCTATACAAATTATGATCAAGAGCATTGTGCCAATAGTTCGAATGGTAGTACATGCCTCAAGTATTTCGTCATATTTTAATTTCAACTTTCTGTCTCTGTAAACCTTTCCTTTGCTGTAGTTAACATAAGCTCATAACGTAAGTAGGTCCATTCCACATTCACATTCACGGGTAGAAAATCTAGAATATCGTTCAATAAAAGCTGCCTAATACTCCATAGCCACGGAGTACACGAGGAAAGTGCCATCGTAAGTCCCTGTTATCAGCCATTTCCTGTGGACAAAATGTAAATCATTATGTATCGTTTTTCATTCAGCAAATCTCCTCTACCAGACCGTCCATTACCCATTGGCAGACATCTTGATAAGCGTTGGAGAGCCTTTCAATGGCAGAGACGGTTCAACCGTATCCACCTTTCCACTGCCGATACGATATAGCTCCAGTAGGCCATTATCGGACGGCGAAAAAATGTACTCCGTATCGCTCGTGCAGACGACGTGCGTTTTAAAAGGCAGCGGCATTTTAATAATCAGCGTCGGAGTGGAATTCTGAAAGTGGAATTCAATTAACCGTTACCTGTTCCTTTACTTTATGTAAAAAATACAGCTGCATTGCAAGCTACTTACGATTGTATCTGTTATGTCATGGAAAAACACCTCTCCGGTAAGATCACAGCTTAGGAGCAGCTCCTGGCGACGGTTTTCGATTTTCTGTAAACTGGTCACACTGAATGAGTGACTCTTGAGTTCAATCGTACCTGGTGAGAAGAAGTTGGCCTTTCCCGATCCGTTTGTAGCAGAACTAGTGTTGGTTACTGATGAAGTTGACCGTTCGTTCGCTACTCCGGAGCTCCCCAGCGGAATGAGCTGTGCCGTCGAGCAGAGTAGTAACGAACCATCGTCACAACCTGCAACAAACTCCGTATTGGAAGTGGCCAAAATTTGTGTTAAAATTAACGCCCTTCCGTTGGTGGATGGTATGCTAAGCTTGAAAATTTTATCCTTAACAATCATTTTTCCCACGCGCCACTGTATCACGGTACCCTCGCTGTGTGCAGTTAAAAGTGCGTAATCCGATTTTGACATCACGTTGTAGCGCGTCCAGGCCATATCGACAACTTTTCCGCAGTCGGTCGTTTCGGAGTGTAGCTCTGCAAACGAGTTACGCTCGTTTTTTAGGTTCAATTCATAATGCCAGATGTACACGTCCCCGGATACGGTTCCACCCGCAAACATGTCCCGATTGTATGGGTTTGTCTCGAGGGATGCTATACAAGCTTTCACCGGATTGCTACTCAGCTCCACCCACTGTACGGAACCAACGTGGCGATCGCGTTTGGGACTGAACACGGTAATTACAGATGTAACATGTTCGCACCAGGCATCATGGCTTGGACTGCAAGCGACCACCAGCAGTGGAGCGTCGCGAGTTAATATAGACAACCAAGTCGCAGCACCAACAGTGAACGACTTTCCGTTGCTGGAATCACTCGTCGGATCGTGATTTAGACTACGAATGGTTAAGTCCTGATGCCGACACACGCGGTATCTTTCGGAAGCTTCAAACAAATTGTCATTGCAGTCGAAAATTGGAGTGATCCCGTAGGAGAGTTCTTCCTCCATGATCGGTTGTACTCTACGAATAAACGAGACCAGTTTGGAGTCATCGTAAGTTGCAAACTTTTTGCTTCGCGGTGCACTGACGGTTTGCGTCTGGAAAGAAGAAAATAATTATAAAGCCAACAAATCACTCTAATATTATGAAACTCTTTTCGTCCTACTTACAGCAATTTCTTTCCGTTCTTTCGGTTCTGTCGCAACATCCGTACACGTAGGTAACGGTCGAGGATCCAAACCGATGTCCGTTTTAGGTCTCACTTCCGAGGAATCATCATTGCGTGTAGATTCGAAGCCGACGGGTTTGTTGGCAGTGAGCGTAAATTTAGCAAAATCCGTATTCATTCCGTACCCTGTTCAATGTGCGCAATTTATTGATAGGATGACTTGTGTTTTGAAAATAATAATTAATAACGAAGCCGGTTTGTTGTGGTCAACCGATGTTGCCATGGTAACACCACGACCTCCAACTTCGTTACAGCCAGCGACATCTGTGATATAATATGGGTTTTAGATGGCGTCTCTCGTCAAAATTGGGTTTACAATACAGAACACTTTAATTTGGAAGAAAATGCCTCTTATTACATTCAACTATTTTAACTGCATAACAGGAATTATTTAAAATTCCTGCAGCTAAATTGAACGCACTGTGGTTCAATAAATTTCAAAATTTATTTTTCAAACGTGAGACACCCTGTGACGGTGACAGTTGGTTGACACTGGACGGCCGGCTTTTTGCACGGCGGCAACAAAAACATAAGCAGATAATGTGCGTGTGTGCAAACAGCTGATGGGCTGCGTGTGCGCGTTTCGTTGTGAGTGTTTAGTGTGTATGTGTGCGCGCGTGCTCGTGTGAATGTCCGTTATCCTTTAAGAGTCATAAAAAATCCTGGAAATAGGAAATAGGGAGCGCGGTTTCTTTCCTACGGTAAGCTAACACACATCTTGGAATCGAACCGTTTTCGTTCCTTTGCTCATTCCGTGAGTCGGAGAAGCGTGCTGCGGGGAAGTTGACTGGATTTCGGGTACGCGGTATGCTTGGATGGCAAGATCGTCTGGTTCGTTGGTGTGGTATGCTTTACGCAGCTCTTCGTCTGGTATGATCGGATGGGGACATGGATGTTCCGTAGGTCCTGGTGCACGTATTATCGAATCTTCAATGGGGACGGGTGAACCGCGTGGCGATGGTACGGGGAGTGGTGATGGAGCACCACTTGAGTCCCCTATCGCAAATCCAGCTAATCTCTTCTGTACTTCATCCTGTTCCTCTTCACCAGCAGCTGCTGTCGCTTCCAACTTTCGGTACTCTTCCTCGGTAGCTTGGCGAAGATCATCGTTTAAGTGTCCCTCGGCCAGCAGATAACTGCGTACACTATCAATGGCTGTCGGCGAGAACATTTCCGGGTGTGCCTGCATGTACCGGTATACGTACAGATCGGCACTGACAATTTTGAAGCGATGCGCAAACACCACAATCGTCGCACCGATGTAGATATCTTTCGCCGTGTAGTATTCCGGCTCATCCGGATTGCAACCGGGAAGCCAGATTTTGCGAGGGGAGAGAAATCGTCCACCACGGATACCGGAATTATCTATCGATGATTCCATAATCGTTATAGTGCCATCGGCCAACGAAAGGCTCAACACGAACCGACGTATTTTGTCCTCTGGATGAGCCGTATCCAAAACGCATCCGTACCGGAGAAATTTGTTCACATTGACTAGATACGTTATGACGTCTTTTTTGGGACTTTTCGGAACGAGACTGTGGTGCGAGGCCAGAGAATCTTCCGGCGTGCCGAGACCAAGGTATGTTGGAATTTCTTGCCGCGGCGTTCGTTTCGGCGAGCTGTCCAACCGTACTCGGTCCGGTTGGGTGATCTTGAGCGCTTTCTCGTAGTAACAGCGCGTGAAACCGTCACAGTCGAGCAGTAGAAATTTACGTCCGTAGGCGAAGATGGTTGTGCCGACGATGAGATCCCGCGGGGAGTAGTATTCTGATACCTCTGCATCACTTTTCTCGAGAAATATTGAAGGGTGCGATACTGCAAACACACATAGACATGCAAGGTATTATAAAAGGATTTTTTCTAACGCACCAGTGCTTACCAGGGTTTTCTTTCCAGTTCTTTGGAAGCTTCTGTTTGCGCAACAGCATTGGGAAGTAATCTCGACCCTCCTGGTTTTCTTTTAGCTCTTTAATGGAAACGGTGTCGTCTTCAAGATAGTAGAACAGCTTGTATGTCATCAGTTCGCCTCCTTCTCGGTCGCGCTCATCCAGCACACAATCGAAGCTAAAAATTAAGAGTGAAATTATGTAGATAATACAATGATGGTGCTTTTACCTAATTGATCTATCGCAATTAGGTAATCAGTTTGCAATATCTTTTTCCTTCTCATAGGAAACCAATTTGCAATGAGCAGTCCTTGCGCCAATTTACACTAAACATTCGTCATTATGTTTGTTCAATTATTTACAGTTCACTTGTGTATTTGCGTATTCGGTAAATTACTAAATAGCTACGATTTTTCAGTATCATAAAAAATTGAATAGAGTAGAATATGAATAGCTTATTTCCTCTCCATTAATAACGAGTTGACAAGCACTATTTAATATTGTCTGGATTCAAGTAAACAATTTAATATGCGATGTGGTTAGGAAATTACTTACTGCAACACTTTTCCCTGGTACTCGAGATACTTGCGCAGCTTATCATCCGGCACCGGGTACATTTTGTGATGCCGGAACGTTTGCCGCTGGCTGATCGAGCGCTCGTTCATGGCCGGATCCGGTGGCAGGAGTTCGATCTCGTTCAACTCAATCCCACTGCTCAGCAGGAATTCCTTCGTGTACGCATCGCAGTCGGTGATGTGAAAGACGTACCCGTGCATTTCCACGTCGATACCGATGTTCAGATCCTTCCAGTGGTAAAACTCTTCCCGATCCGCGTTCTTCAATTTCTTACCACGACGTACCAACCGGCCCTGTGGGTAGCCACAGTTTTCGATCGTCGGTTCCAGCACCGTCATCGTGTCATCCTCGAGAAAGTATAGAATATGCACGTACCGAATGCGAAACGTTTCCGTAGCGGACTCCGGAACCGATTGCCGGAAGAATGCGTTAAACTTTAGCGTCTTCTGATCGTACAGTACAAAATGCGGCCGGTAAGGTTTGACCGGTAGATGACGGACCCGGCCGTACGTGAGAATCGGATCGTAGAGAACGGTATCGTTACCACCGCCACTTGATACTGGGCAGAACTGGATGGAATCTTCGTTCAGGCGCTCGCCACCCAGTCCGCACTCGGGTCGCACCGGAATTGGATAGCCGTTGATGTACTTGAAGCTCTGCGGAACGTGATGCTTCTGGCGTAGTCGATTGGCAAAATCGTTGCCCGGGAGCTTTGGCAACCCTTCCATTATAAATTTACACGTTTTAAATGAGTTAGTGAAATAAATATTTTGATGTGAAAACTATGCGAAACGTATGTGGGAGCAGTTTTCACTAGGGTTGCCTTTTTCGCCCGTCGTTCAGCACAGCTAACAACCAACAGCCGCCGTTTCTAAGGAGCCGCTGCCATCGATACGATTGTTGCCTACTGTGCTGGTGCAAGGAAAGCGCAGGCGCTGTTTTGGCACACCTGTTGCGTTTTTGTTAGCAATAAAATACTATTCTACTGTTTATGATTATTTTACAATAGACCAAAAGTGTTACTAAAGTAGATAGTTCCACAGCTAGTATTAAGTATTATAAATAGTTTTTTGACCCGATTTTACCGTGTATCACTCAATTATTTCAATTATTTATAATATTTTCTCAATTCAATCAATTATTTATAATATTTTCTCTATTATTTCATACGTATTTTATTAGCTAGCCAACAACTGCTCTAATGCTCCATGACAAATGAATGTATCATCATGTGTTTGTTCTAATTATGTATGAGTAGGGTCAGTTATTAATTTATAAATTTCATTTACTTATAAAAGAATAAAGCGAAAACAGCGTCGTAGCTGCAGATGGTAAGAATGGAAAATTATATCTTAACTTTATTTAACTTTTCATAGTGGTTGGTATTTCACAAACGTTTCATTAATCAATGTTCAAACACTCAGATTTTATGACACGGTTTCAGTACGTAAGGTCGATTAACTCTCGTTCCAATGGGAAACTTTTGTAGAAGATTTCATATTGAGTTTAATAGTTAGGTTCACTGTCATGAGTTTATCTCCAAAAATCGTAAAATATTACCAAAAAGCGAAGAAAATAATCACAATTGCATTGCACGAAAAAGTTTCACCATCCTTGAGGAGATATATTTGAACTGTACAAACAGTCTTAGTTGAATGTACTTACACATTTAAAAACGAAACACTGGATTTGGATTTAAAAAGTGTTATAATCTTGGGAAAAAAAACTTTGCAACATTAAAGGTATTACGTGGAATTCTATGCTGCAAAAGTGCCAATTAACACTTCAATTGACCATTAGTGTTTATGAGGAATGAATAATATTTTTTCATTTTCGTTTCTTTTTCCAGTAACCTTCCAAAGTGTTCCACAACATGTTTCGTCTGTCAGCCACAATCCTCGGCAGAACGCGCTGGTATTGCACGGGCAGTTATGGCGCAACCACAAATCGCCGTATAAGGTACAATAAAAAAATAAGTTGCCAACCAAAATGTACTAAAATAGTCTGGCTTTCTTTGCTTCATCCACCCGTTTATAACATGGAAAACTACGAAAATAGTCCGTCCCTGATCGACATCTCACCGGAAGTGCGCGAAGCTCTCCAGCACGCGCCCCAGTCGGTGGTGGCGTTAGAATCAACCATCATTACCCACGGAATGCCGTATCCCCACAATCTCGACACGGCCTTGGAGGTGGAGCAAATTGTGCGACAGCAGGTAAGCAGCGAAGCACGCAATAGCCAAACGGCTATGAATTAATAGGGAAGTGAGATAGAGAGAAAGCGAGCGAGAGAGAAAGAGAGCGATTGTGAGCAGCGCACACTTGGGATGGTTCTGGGACAGCAATTAGCACATCTCCCTGGGGTGATGTGGATGGGGTGGATACCGTCCCGTGAACCGCATGTCATTGGGTGAGTGCGTTTTTATTTTGCTGCTACCAGCAGCTGGAAACGATGGCATTAGGTCTGCAGAGCAGCACAAAAGGATCCGGAGCGGGGGAAAACTTAACTCAACAAACATACGATGCGGCTGGGCTCACGTTCGACTGCAATTTCGGTTACTAACTGAGTTTTAACTACTGGCAAAACCACTAACCAACACCAACCTCCCTTATGCTGACCGCATTGCTCAGATCCGTAGCGCGTGGCTTGAAAGCACCGTGGCGTGGCTGTGGCAAGTAGCTCGAGGGTGTGCTTAGAACTTCCACCATCGCTGGAGGTGCAATCCATGGAATGGACAGCTCTAGGTTAAATTGCAGTTGTAGACTGCAAGATTTTCCCTCCCGGAGCGTCGAGTAAGCGACCACTGGGAGGGAGATTTCGAAAAGTCAGTAGTTGCACATTCTGCTACACCCAGACCACAGGATTCAATTAAAACCAAATTTCATCATCAGCTGCAAAGGTGGTTGCAATGGTCAGTGCGCTAGCCCACGATAAAAGACATCCTGTGTGCTCAAGCCGTTCGTTAGTCACGACCTGGTCGGGGATTAACTTTAGTTCACCTTAAACTTGCCTGCCTTTAATGTGTTCGCCCGACTGCAAGCAGCAAGCGCTGCAAACATCACCCTTGTCACCTATCCCTAGCCATACTGTGTGAGCCTTTGACGTTCGGGCGGTTTTCATGCAGTGTCCTTATTAAATGTATCATTTCGTTTCGTTCCATTCGCCTAGGGTGCCGTTCCCGCCACGGTCGCGATTGTGGGCGGACGCATAAAGGTGGGCCTGGAGGCGGAACAGTTGCGGTTGCTGGCCCGGACTGATAGTGGTACCGACGGAGCGGTGAAAACGTCCCGCCGGGATATGGCGTACGTGTTAGCGACGGGTCGGAACGGCGGTACGACCGTGGCCGGTACGCTTCTTGTGGCCAATGCCGTCGGTATACGCATCTTTGCGACGGGTGGCATCGGTGGGGTGCATCGCGAAGGCGAACGGACGATGGACGTTTCGGCGGACCTGATCGAACTGGGCCGGTGCCCGGTGGCGGTCGTTTCGAGCGGCGTCAAATCTATCCTGGACATACCGCGAACGCTCGAATATCTGGTAGGTAAACGTCGAATCGACGGTGAATTTGCAGGTGCAGCCGGTGCTACTGGATGATTTATTATTACAGAGCGCTTTAAATGCATGGGGAGCTGTTGCTAGCGTTCCCTCGAGCCTATTTAACGTCATCTTACCGCAAACTGCTGGCTCCGTGCTCCGATGAGCATAGTATGCGGGATTATAAATCTAGCTTTCAAAAGCGTGCTTGAAAGAGCGCGAGGTATTACCGTAATTGATAGTGCGTGATTTATTACTAGCGCGCTAGGGCGAGGTTTGATTCATGTGTGGATTTTGCATTTTTCATTTTTTTCTTCAACTCTTTCATTTATTTAAGGCTATCTGGAGGAAAATCAAATAAAGTTACTAACATTTCTGATCCGTTGCCACACACTGTTCACATGCACTCCACACAGGAAACCCAAGGCGTGTGCGTTACCACCTACGGCAGTGCCGGCTGCGAGTTTCCCGCATTTTACACACGCTCCAGTGGGTCGAAAGCGGCCTACAATCTTGCTAGCGCAACCGAGGCGGCCAAGATGCTGCACGTGAACCGTGAGCTTGGCCTTGGGTCAGGAATTCTCATCGGCGTACCGATACCGGAACAGTATGCGTTGGATGCGACCGAGATGGACACGGTGATCGTCGAAGCGCTGCGAGAGGCGGAACGGAAGCGTATCCACGGCAAGGCGGTGACACCGTTTATACTGTCCGCCGTCTCGAAGTTGACGCGTGGGAAAAGTCTTGATGCGAGTAAGTGAAGCGGAATCGTTTAGCAGTGCCTCGTTTTCTTCTACAGAAAATATTTAAAAAAAAGCTTGTTATTTTTAATTTGCGCTTTTCGCTTTCACAGATATGGCATTGATAAAGAATAATGCACGCGTTGCTGCCGAGATTGCAGTGGAATTGAAGCGTATTGAAAACGGAACGCATAATGAAGCATCGCCTACGCTGGTTCCTGATGGCGCTAGTGGAGCTCCGGTTAGTTAAGATATGAATTGATTTTTTTAACTTGTTTTTTTTAATAATAAAATGTTGTTGCTGATTTACGTAATAAGAGAGTCATTGTTGCTATCATATTTTTTAACTTGAAATGTACATTTATGCGCGTCTGTGAGTAGTTTGAAATGAATTGGAAAGAATTAACCGGCGTATTTTTAAGTTTAAACAAGCAAAAACAAGCAAACAATGATCGTGGCTTTTTAGAAATTTATTGAATTTTCTCTTTTTTTCAAGCTCATCATCGGCGGATCAGTGATCGATATTTGTATCAGCGTACTGGAGGACGACCTGAAGGTATGTGGAATGTTATATGTTTACATTAAAAACCCATTTTGAATTGAGTAAAAAATGCAGAGCAAAGTATTCGTTTTGCATTGCAACAATTACATAATTTATTGGTCATAATTTTATTTGTAAAATCATAATTTTATTGTCATGCTTGACCAACGCTGCGATGAAACTCTCGTGGGAAGGATGGTGGTGCGTGTAGAAGTGTCCGGCGCTATATAATTTAAGTATGGAAAATTATTTCACAAAATCTATATTATTTTAATACTATTCATCTGATTCTCATTACATTGTACATTGGTTAATTTATTGTGTCTAAAATCTTGATGAAAAATATCTTACCATAATCAAAACACTTTCAACTCCAAAAATCCGTGATTTTCGTAAGATGTTCTATCATTTTATCCGCAGTTTCAAAATTTGATGTAACGTTGTTCACACACATAGCACCTTTGGGTTGGGATGAAAATAATACAGGTTTAAAGATATTTGTACAATTTGTGTAAATATCAATTTAAAATCAGATGTAATGTCAGATCCATGGCTGAATCATAGTGCAAGCTTGGCAGATTTAAACTTGCAGTGTTAGTGTTTTTCCATACATGCATTAGTTTTAGGAATTAATGTTAGGAATTTTAATTTTAGAACATAACTCAACTCACCTATAGACACACGTTTTCGGATTCAATTATCACCGTATGCGATAAGAGAAATTGACACTTCTTGTTAAATATTTCAATCGTCTTTATTTCAAATTGTTCGTTTCATTTGTTTGTTTATGTTGTATTGTTTTTTTCTTCATTCGCTTACGTTCGCTCTCTCTTTCCGCCCTTTCTCTATATCTCTATTTCTCTCTTTCTCTCTCTCTCTCTCTCTCACACACACATACATTTCATTTTTTCTGTTTGTTACGTTTGTTCTTTTTTTTGCATTACTCTTATGTTATGTACAACACATCAGTTTAAAGATAACAGATTTAATTAGTTTTTGTTTTGTTTTGTTTTGCTATGGATTGCTACGCTTCAATCATTATACCCTCTTTCCTTACTTCTCCCATTTTCCTTTGAGTACATGCGAGATTTACTGTATCGTAATGCCATTTTACCGCCGAACGCGCCGTGATCGTGCTAGAATCGTTCAATTCTTTGCCTGCTTAACAACTACCGGTTTATGCAAGGTTTACAATAATTACAACAGCTTTCTGTTTAGCGTAAGGAATTCTGTATCCCCCTTTTCTCGTGATTTAGTTTAATTTTAATATATCTGGTTTATTATATGTGTTTTATCATTTGAATGAACGAGCAGTAGCCAGGGGATTTTATGGTTTATCTTTAAAGGATTTCTTTTTGTCTGATCTCTTTGCCTTTTGCTCGTCTACTTGGCGGTTGCACTAAGTCGATGTTTGTCGTCTATACATGTGCTAATACACACGCTTGTTAACACCGCGTAACATACCCACTGTGGTAATAATTCGCAGTGGTTTTGTTTGAATTCGTCTCTACATTTATTTCGCAATTTCTTAGTTACTTTTTTATTTTGATTTGGTCGTAAACATTAAACGTTTAAGTTTATAAACATGTTAGTTTAGCTTGAATCTCTTTTTTCTTCCACTGGTGGTTTACACTTGGGATCGCTTATGTAGCTTTGCATGCTTTTTTAAATGTTTTGTTACCTACCTTGATCTGTTCTATGTGCGCTTTCAAAACATTTCCGAGGCTAAGAAAAGCTTTCAAGAAGATAAAACCGGGCTGAACGAATGAATCTGGAAGCCATTTGCAATTGTTACGATAACGTGCTGTACGCAAATTCGACACAAATCAGCACTTTTATCGTAGAGGATTTTGGGTTTGCGTCGTGTGCTCAGTGAATCGACTGACGCGGAATGAAAGTAGGGAAATAAATCAATTTACCTAATTATTCGGCCATTCTTCTCATTTCTCCTGTTTATTTGGGTTCGATTTTTTTATTTTACTAGGAGGTTGGATTTTAATTTTGTAGGTTTTATTTATTGGCAAACCGTATAATGTACAATTAAACACGTAAATGCTGGTTTGTCGTTGTTTTTTGTCACTGCTTCCGTTTTTTTTAATCGGCTTCCCGCGCGTTGCAAGTGGGGCGTGAAATTAATTTTTCAATTTACAGAGGGTTTATCAGCGGCACATTTCTGTTGAAAAGGAGAAAAAAAACACGCAACCTAGAAGATAAAGTCCATTGCCACCAATTGATGCAGTGTTAAAAGCTCGCTAATGAGCCGAGCGGTGATGCATTTAATTTGCTGTTCATTTTGATTTTACTCCAGGCATGTTCGACGCTTGTTTTATGACATGTTTTATGTTTTTGTTCGTGCTCGGTTTTCACTTATTTTTTTATAGGGAGTACGCTTTCCCGGACAGTCTCTCTAACGATTATTTTCGTCCAGTTATGCAGCCATGTATTTAAACGAGATTATTTTATTACCACGGTTGACGGAGGTTCGATCGAAAATTGATTTATGATCCCATCTACCCGGCCTCATTTCGTCCCACATGTTATCTTATCATAGCTACACGGCATGTGCAGTACATCTTGATTCCGTCACGGATTCGGTTGGTGTCCTATCCTGTCTAGCTGCGTCCGTAAGGGAGTTCGAGTATAATATCACTCCTCGCATGCATGCACGCACCCATGCGCTCTTCTATAGGCAAATCGTGTAATATACAGAGAAACGAGATAACAGTTCATATATAGACTCTTGGAGTAGTGCGTAATCTATCATTTAAGGAATTTTGTTTGAAATTACTCCAGCTTTACCAAACTTTGCCGCATTGTATGTCTAGAGATTACTTAATTTGTTTGCTCGCTATTCATCTCGTCCACCAACTCGTTGAAGTTGCGCCACGCTACTCAAGTACATCGAGTACATACGCACTATATTCATTAATGCCTAATGGGAGTTTCAATCGCTTCGGAATCGGAATACCTTTGTTATCGAGTCAACAAATTATTAAAGCTGCTATCTAAATATCAGAAACGAACTTGATGCGTGTGTTTGTGTGTATGTGTATCGGATTTCGTTCAGAAGCTCCTTTACAGGTAAGGGGTTACGGCTGTCGCTAGTGATAGGGCATCTTAGTTATACAGAACCTCTCGTTGTTATGCTCGTGATGCGTTCCTGATCGACCGATCGATGCTAATTTTTGTTTTTTTTTTAATTCGAAACGCGCTGTAAAGTCCTCTGTGCACTTCCACCTTAGGGTTGGAGTAATTATGTGAATTTTCCTTGACCTAGAATGCATTGTATTCATCTGTGCCAATCCTTAGTGTTGCTATCGATGCTATCTTCACGCGTATGTACATATTTCTCTTGGTGCTAGATTTATATATACAACCAACGTTCAACGATCTTCCACCGAGTGTTCTTGCTTATTGGAAGCCTTTTGGGTAATACATCGTATGTATTAGCTAGTTTTTTTTTTACCCTAGAACTATAATATCATTGTACCGGTTCCGTTGCCACCGTTTATTTACGCTACTTTCGTAGCAAGAAAAGCATCTGAAGGCTTCATCTAAGAATCCAAAAAGTGCAGCAAGAGGAATCAGAATCAACGAAGCTTTTTGATTTAACCTTTCTCGAGTGTGAAATGTTATTTGCTGACAAACGTTTTCGTAATGAATTGTTAAAAACGAGTCAACTTGTGGACAAAATAGGAAAATTAGTCAATGTCTGTGGAGTATTTTATTGGTTTAGAGCATAATTTAGCGCATCGAGCGAAAATGAACTTGGATTGTTGGGGCTTCAATTATTTTTCTCTCTCCCTCTCTCTCTTTACCGTTTTACCGGGTTTTAGTTAGGTTTAACGGTTGTTCAGACCTAAAATGGTTGTACAAATTGAATCTGACTGATGAGTTTTTGGAGAAATGCGTTAAGTTAAATTGTTTTATTAACGACGGGAAACTAATTTTTCATACGTCGTCGTGAAATATTTTAACTATTTGTTTGTAAACAGTAACAAAACACTGAATTTAATTGCGTTTACTTTCAATAAAAAAATGAGACAAGAATAATCGCAATTTTACAATATAAAATGTAAGTCTCTACTCAACAGTTTATTTTGTTCGTCTCTACCCACCATGAAGCATTTTGTATTTGAACAATTAATTTACTTTTAATACAAACTCAACCCCGACATTTCAAATTCACTCACCTCAATCATCAAATAGGCAAACAACTATAAACAACTTCAGAGAAAAGATACTGAAAAATTATAGTTATTCTTCTTCGTAAATGCATCTTGATTTTAATCCTTAGTTCTCACATTCATACACTTACTCATTCTGATTTTCTCAAACATATACGTACAGGGTTTACTCTTGAGTTTTTGTTTCACTCTATGCTTTTCGCATAGAGTATGTGTATCAAAAATACATACCTTTCCTTCGCCGCAGTTGATCGTACACACGTTTCTTATTTTGAAAGCAAACGTTTAAAAAAGAGAGAAAATAAGAACAGGAAGCTGAAAATACATCGTAAGGCACGTTTTCAATATTTCTAAGGTGTTGGTTTCAGGAGTTTCAAAAAGAGGGATACATATTGGGACATTTTTTTTTTTGGAAAGTCGCTCGGGATGCGAAATTCTAGTACGAATTGATATCATCCACTTACACTGAGCGGCGGTTCAAATATTCGCATCCAAGCTACACCTTGGGGGGGAAAGTGCGAATTATTCCCATATTTTGACGCACTTTACAGAGATAAAAACAGGTATCTCGTGTAAAAGAGGATAACGTAAGCGTATGGCGCACGTGGTAGGATGTCGTTTTTAAAGGTTTTGTGTAGCGATGCGTTACGCATAAAAAAAAATTGCCACAGGAAGGCTTGCCCATTACCACCGCAGGGTTATGGGTTTAGAAAAGCATTTGCTGCTTGCGTACGAACGAATTGGGATTGTTTCCCTATGGGTATGGGTACTTATCTTTTCGGTGCATTTTCGAAGGCTCCATATTCGACACTTACGTGACGCTGAAGATGGTGGAGGTTGTTTTCTTTTATGTTTAAAACCCGAACCGGCGATTTGCCGGGTTGTTTTGGAGCAGAGCCTTTTACCTTAAAGTCACGCGATTCTTACACTCATTCACTTATTTCTACATTGTTTATATAGTACGCTATAAAGTTCACGGTCACGCTTTACACAACTATCGAACCACGTGTATCTACGCGTGCGGTACATTGGTAAATTGGTTTGATTTGTTCTTTACTGTTTCGATAACTTGTATCGTTTGAATCGTTTCAAAATTATGTACAATTGTTTAAAGCAATCTTCCAAAGCAATTTTATGTTTGTCTTTTTGCAAGTCCACTTCGATCGGTAATCGAAGCAACCGCGCCGCGATCGGACGGTGCGAGTTGTCCTCGGTATTTGTCTTCCTTTCGACGACGAATATTATTTGGTTGTTAAGTGTGTATGGTAGATTATAAGCCGTGGATTTGGTTTCTTCTTTTATTTGGTATGGATAACGCATTGGACAAAAATTCATGGGAATATGTATTCATCGTGAAATGGCCACAATAGCCGGCAGACAACTACGCACCGTCGACGCAACTACTTCTCTTCATATACATCCTTCACATTTTGTTCACTATATCGATAAGTTCTTAGGTTGGTAATACGAATGATCTACTTCTCTTATATGCAACCACCTTACCGGTGCGCCCTGTTTGCTAGACGTATGATCGTGCTAGACGTAACAGAAGGAAGTGGATAGTGATCAGTTTTAGTAGTGAAACAAGAAACAGACAACAGTTTGATGTCGCTTAGTTTGTTACTATCATTTGAGTTGTTGCAATGGGTCCGTTAATTACACGCTTTGAACGCTTCCCGCTTAACACGCTACTTCAAAGTTCGGGCTCTCGAGGTACTGCTCGCATTGAGAAATCTTTATGTTAGGTCGAGAAGGATCACACATTTGTGTGTAACTGTATCATCGTTTTGGATTGCTGCATTTGTACACTTCATGTTCACGTTTCCAAGAGTAAAGCAGAATTTAAATGGCTACAGAAAGAGTTCGTAAATTTATATTTGAATGGTTGCTTTTCGTGAGTGTAACGTGTAAAAAAAAACTCAAACGCTACCTGTTTAAAGCATTTCAAGATTAATGTGTTTACGTGAAAGAATGCTAGTCACTTTGCAATGTGCAATGAAATAATGAAACGCGATCAAAACGGGAAAATGATGAACGACCAAGACCGCTAGGTATTTTTTTTGCGTCGCTTTGGTAAGACAAATATGTTTTCAAAGCTAGGGAAATCTGCGAGAAGCATAACAAAAACGTTTTTGAGCAGGGCATACAGTGTAATACCTTTTTTTGGTAGTATTTCCATGGATGGCACAGAAATGTTTATCGCTTAAAAAAGGAAATAAAAATGTTATTAGTTTAGTCTCTTTTAAAAAGATAATTTGACCTGATTTGAAAAGCTGAAATATTTTATTCGATGATGGCGGATATGATCAACATAAAAAATGTAACCAATAATAAACTATTTTCCTATACTTTGCATAGACATAACAAGATTGGGGCTTTTAGTTCATCCCTATATTTAATTCAACAATAAATGTTGTTAAGGTCAGAAAAATATCATTTAGATGCTGTGAAACTATTAAAAATCTGCGTAACTTAGTTGTTCTTAAATTTGTTTTATTAGATCACAATTTATGAGCAATTTACCATAACCCGTTTTGCAGGCTGACAAGCCATGGTGCAAAAAATGATAATGTTTTTTGTTAATTTAACTCCGATATATTTGCTGGCTCATGCTCCTTTCCGGTCATGTTAAGCGAAGAAAATGCATTTAAGTTTTGAATATTATTCTAGAGAAATGAACATTCCTGCGCCAATATCCTTAAATCTGCGCCATTTGAGTGTAGTAGCGCAATTATTCTTACCACTATAATTAAAGCGTATGTTATCACCGCGTTTAATGTGCAAAGTCGCACGAACGGTCTAATCGTCTAATTACTAATCTGTCTCTTAAGGAACGGCTCTTTTACTGCTAGTATATTTCATCCCACTTTCAGCGGTTCGTTCTATTCCTACGGCGCATCGGCGTGAGCGATGCGGTACAAATTAGTACCGCCTTGCCGTATGGTAATCGACTTTGTCTACATAACCAATTTGGTGCCGAGACGAGATGGATCAGATGCAGAAAAGCGAACGAAACACAATTGTTTCATCGTATGTCATATAATTAGGTTTACGTAGCCATCGCCTCGGACACCGAAGCGTACCACTACGCCCAGACAAAAATGGACCTAATTGTATGATAAAGGGCTCAATGAACAATTATCCCCGTTTCTGCATCCAGCACATTCGTTTCGCTTGCACTATCGCTTAGGGCGTCTGGAATTTGCGAATGGTGCTCTTCTGTCGAAGACGACTGTGCTGTGCTGTCTGTTTTACAGTGAAATCGTCTTTTGATTCTACAAAGGATGCTGCTGTTGCCGTGGTTTTTTGTGTGTTGTGCGTTGCCTTGTTTTAGTGCACTTTTAGTAGCACGAGATTACATTCTTTCCCTGTTTGTGTTCCACACACAGCGATGTGTTATCGTTGTGTTGGAGCACAACTGGTCACTGTCGTTATTCCAGTTGACCGCAGGGAACGGGGAGAATAGCAGTTGAATAGCAGGGAGAAAACAAAATACCTAGAAAACGTAGTGGAAGCTGCTAATCTTTCCGGCGATTGGGTGGTGGTAGGGTTTATGTGGTATTGTGTTTTTTTTTTCGAAACCGAACTGACCTGGATTTTTTCACATTCCGGTTACTACGATATTACGACGTAGCACCTACCATTCGGCGCTATACATGAAGAGGTGCAATGGACACATTTGTTTTGAGACATGAAAGGGTAACATTTTTTGCGAATGTATGTGTGTGTGTGCTGCATTCGTGAGGAATAAAAGTGAATAAAGTCATTCCAGGTAAAGTAGTGCGGCCTCTTACTCTGCATAGTTTACACTTACGAATACGAGTATTAAATTCTTTTTACAAGGCTCAATTTTGTGGTCAGATTTTGCCAATCAATTCTAAGGTGGAAGTGCATTTAAGGCGCTTTATCGCTTCTGGCGTAGGCAAACGAGCGATGACTGATCGTCAAGAATGGCAAATAAGCTGGAAAACTGTTTCTATTAAAAAAAAATGATTTATGGCTAACATACTTTGTGGCTTACATGGTCGAAGTATGCAATCCATAATTCAAACTAGCTAGCACTTTTGACAGCTGATTCGCCACGATCGCTTCATCTCTCGATTCAGGAACGATCATCGTTTTTTTTATTTTTGAGACAACACATCGGGTATACCAACGCCTCCTTCTCCGTCTCCGTCTGACTTTTCTTCTAGTTATGGGAGAAACTTCTATGGCACGAGCGGGGGTGTGGATCTATCTTTAACCGTTTACCTTTAAATACTAATCACTTAACTTACCGGCTACCGGGTTTACAGGCTAGAAGGTTTAGTTGTCTCCTATTTAAAAAAGGTAACACGCGTCCACCCGACGTTGCACTGTGTTGTATGCGCTGTTTCACCGCAGTCGATTACATCTAACATATTGTGTTGCTGCTCGAATTTTAGCCTAACGCTTCACGGGGATCACAAAAGGAACGTACGGTCAGCGCGCGTACCTGTGCACACATGGATGCGAATACCACTACGACCATTTTGCACACGAACTACTCGATTTGCCGGACTTTTCGTTGAGGTGTGCCCGGCTCCCGGCGTGCGGCGCGTGTGCTTATCTAAATATCTTCACAATCACAATCGTTGCTATCGGTCGTTTCCGTACCGCGATAGAACCGGACCCCTTGCTCTCGGTCGTACGTGATGCGGGAGCATTGTTGCCGTGATTTCTTCGTGCTACCACCACCACCACCACCACCACCGCCGCCGCCACTGGCACCGGATGCTTCCGCGTCAGTGACGGTGCTGCGCGTCGAAGCGTTTGCACTGCCACCTCCTCCACTGCCACCGGATGTGATGCTGTGCAGTCGATTGACGACGGTACACTTGACCGATGAAGACGAAGATGATCCACCGCCCGGACCCGGACCACTGACCGACGATCCGGACGTGGCCACCGTGCTGCTCCCGAGTGTCGTCGTCGTTGTGCTGGCGCTGGTAATGGTGGTACCGATTCGTAAACTACCGCTGCCCGGTCGGCCGGCCAACATCGACGATTGGCTGGCGGTGGCATCGAGCGATCCGCTCGCTGTGAGCTGCTGTCCCGGTATGCGGTTGGCGTTCGGGCGCGACTTGCGCCACCGATCGCCGAACAGCTGCTCCAGGTAATACCGTAGTCAGATTCTAGTAACCGTCGGTGCATTCAGAAGTCTTCGCAGGATGGAAGGAAAAACAAAGCCAGAGAGAAAGAGAGAGAGAGAGAGAGAGAGAGAGAGAGAGAGAGAGAGAGAGAGGGTAGAGGACTCACATTAGTCAGAGCGATATGTGAACGGGGCACGCGAGCATATGATCCGTAGAAAAATAGAGTAAGAAATAGAAGAAGAAAACATTCAGATGGTTGAAACTAGTAGATTGTAGTAAACACGTAACAGCACTAGTTAGCGGTAGCACGGACAGCGCTAAAGCGAAACAAAGCGAAACAAATGTGGCGTATTATGAGCGCGTTAGGGTGGCGTGTGATAATGTTGCTCGGCGAAGAACGCGGCTAGAAGCACAACACTAGGATACATACTATTATAGATACGAGTCGCGTAGGCACACGTCGTGCACGTCGCTGCCGTGTGGACATCCTACATGATACATTGAGCGCGTTTGATATACGTTAGGAAGCTTCTACTAGGACAGAGAATGCGTTCACCTCCTCTTCGGTTGGCAGCTATGCGCTTGCGTTTGGCTGATCACTTTCGTAAGCATTAAACAGTACACCAAATGGCACGTCGCTGACAACAGCAACGTCGTAGGCCATTTTGACGGCGTGGATGGCCCTGGCATCGGCACAACTCACGGGTTTAGGCGCGATATGGTTTAATACAAGACAAAAATGCAAGCAACTCATCCCGCCCTACCCTGGCAAATGCATTCTACTACCTTTCGGCGCACCGCCTGGAAGGAGGGGTGGCTACTACCTCTTGCCGGTTCTGATGGTGCTGGTACGGACGGAGGCGATCGTGCTGTGGTGTTGGTGGCGACGCTTGCCGAGCGTTCGGAGGAGAAAAGTACCGCGACCCAACGATCGGGCCCAGTACACGTGTCGTAAGCGCAACACTAGAGATCACGCCTCCTGATACATTCGCTGTGGGGCCTGCTTGGCCGGCTGGTGCTGGACGAACTTGTTCGAGCGCGTGCATTTGTATCTCGAGTAGAGGGTGGAAATGAAGACAGGAAGATGCGGAACAGAGGTGAACATAGGGTGGATTGTTTTTTTTTTGCTGTTGTTGTTGTTGGTGGGAGCTGTGGGTAAGCAGGTTATAGGAAGTAGCTGGGGTTATGGATGGTGATATTGATGGCTTTTTTAGTAGACTCTGAAGGTTTATGGTTTTATTAACCTTTGTACACATAATTGTGTACAATGTAGTTGAAATTCTTCAAATTTTGGCTAAACTTATCTCACCATGACGACGCACGAATTTGTGAGTATGGCGCCACAAACATAACAAAAGAAATTCATGGCAAAGCTTTCCATTTAATGCCTTGTGAATTTGATGTGTTTTTTTTAAAGAAAATCTTTTTTGAAAAATGGTAAAGAATCCGTTATTCAACCATGCAGATTTTATTACCATTACTTTAGGGAAGCTTTTCACCGCCTGTCTGAAAAGTTGTTGATCGCGATTTGATCATAATTGCAAACATATTGAGTGTTTGTATTTTGGAATCAAAATCCAAACCAAAAGAGGGCTTCAATGCAATTTTTTGCAGCATCTGTAATTTATGAAATTAATTACAAAAATGTGTCCTTTATAGACATTTTTAACATTTAGACATTTTTGCAAATAAAATGAAAAATAATCTTAATATTACAAAATTAAACTTGAACGAGATTCGCAACTACCTTTTTGATTTGTCTTTTTTTTGCTCAAGGGTAACAGTGTCGGCCGATAAACGTTTTAAATTTTGTTATTTGTAATTTGAGACACCTATGTTTCAGAAAAACAATTCTTCTTACCAGCCATATCATCTAGACTTGCATTATCATAATTATTATCATCGCATAATGAAAGTTTGATAGCGTACCTCAATGTTAATATCAAATTATGTCATACGTCGATGAAACAAAAAGCCGATCGTTAGGTAGAGCATCGGGATGGAGAGTACATGTGTCACAGTGGCTACTTTGTTTGTGCTAGCGTTTCTAGGATGTACCAGCGCCTAACTTGTTCATGCTGGGGAAGGTGGGATCAAGAGAGCCCACATAAATGGCCATAAACTCAGTGTAAATCGGTGTGTATGGTTGTGTTTTCGTTCAGGATTTATAAATTCACGTGCGGTACGAGTGAGCAGCAGGGGCGGTTGTACGTTCGACACTACGAGAAAGTGTGAAGAAGTCGGTATCTAGGGTGCTATGAGAGTGCCTTTGACGCCTTTCATCGCAAAGTTGGGTTTCAATTTCACAAACACACGAGGGGGCGGCAGTGTTGGCAGTGTGGATTGATAACAGACGGTTGAAGAGAGTAGCACGAGACAGGGGACGCAGAGATGGTGGTGATGGTAGTGGATGATCATGCAAAAACGGATGCTTCCGCTTACCTGTAGGTGGGCACCTTGGCGTCGAATTCGCACAGCTCGTAGTTGTTATTACCGTTTATTGTCTTGGTCGTGCCGGTCGCGGCGGACAGCAGCGCCGGTCCATTGTTGTCGTCCACCAGCAGGGCGCAGTTGGAGTTGGTATCTGACTCACAGCCACCGACACCACCGGTCATCGGTCCTCCTCCTCCTCCTCCTCCACCCGTTGTGCCACTCCCGCCCGCCAACGAGGACTGACCGCAGCTGTGTTGCTGTTGGGTCTGCTGCTGCTGCTGCTGCTGCTGTTCGTTGATGCACGTATAGAGTTGCTTATGCTTGAGCAGCTGCTTGGGAGTGTTTTCCTGCGTCAGCAGCGATTCTCGCTCGCTCTCCGCCGAACCGACGCGCGTCCGCTCCCGGTCCCGGTTGCCTACCTTTGGTTCCGCGTGTATACCACCGTTGACCGACGTGCTGGTCACTTGCTGCAACAAGGTAAACTGTAGCACGACAGAACAGACAAAAAAACGGGCCCGCCCAAAACAGGCGAACACGACCGTGTCCGTCGTTTCGCATCATCGCAAAACGATATTGTGTGACAGGCGCGCGATTTTTGCGCATGATAAATAATTTAATTGGCCAACCCGGCAGATGGCGCGAACGTGTTTATGCATCGGTGCAACGGGTGTAGTAGCAGCAGCGGCAAGTGGTAGTAAAGTGGAGATTGAGGAGGTACGGGTACGGGCATCATCGGTTCACATCGGTGGTATCGGATTTTAGTGGTTAGTGTTATTTGTTGTAGGTTGGTTGGTTTTAATAAGTGCGTGCGTTCATTCGTGCGTGCAGTTGGTTGGCGCATTCGGAGAAGAGTTTCCACGAGATTTAATTGTGCCATTGTCGATGCGCGTGCGTGCGTGAGGTGTCGATTTTACGGGAAGAGAAACAGTGAAAACGTGAATTAGTTAGGCTGCGTTCAGTGGGGACCCACTTGCAGTTGACGCGTTTCTAGTGCTGCTTGTTAAGTGTGTTTTCATTTCCTTAATGCTACGCTTGTACGCTTGAAATTGTTTCTATTTACGTTTCAAACATGTCATAAGAACTTTGATTGATTGAGAATACATCTAACGCTCATCATGGACAAGTGATTGTAAAAGAGTAGGTAATATTTTCAAATTACTTAAAAATGCAAAAACCTCGTAAATAATAACAAATATTTACGCCGACGGCTTTTTTCTTGGTTAATGGGTTCATTGAAAAACAATATTATGTGCTTACTTCATTAGGGTGAGTAAGATATCTAGTTTTGGATCTCGTAGACTCATGTGTGTGTTTTGATTTTGTATATTCATTTGATTTGGCAGGTTTGCGTGGTTTCCCAGAGCGGTGTCATTAATCTACGATATTGTGCTCATTAAGTAGCTGTTTAAGCTGTTGGTTTTACGTTCACTTTATTTTATTAAAAGTATGAGTTTGGACTAGTGTCTCTTTGTGCACTCCGTGATCGTTACCTGTTGTATCTGTTGCTGGTCACAGTCTACCCCGTTAAGGATCGCTCCGGACATTTCCGTCTGCAGCAGCTTGATCTTCTGAATCATTTCCTTAATTTCGTAGCGCAGAATGCCGAGAAAGCACAGCTTTAGAAATGCTATCACACAGTAGCCGAGAACGAACAGTATGTCGGCCGTATGTCGTAGCCAGGACACGATCCGATCTGCACAACCCTGTAGAAAAAAAGTATAAAGGCGAGTTGTTAATTGCTTTTATAGTTGGACACCAATGCGCAAAGAAATGACACCAGAAAGTGTTCCGTTATTAAATTTATGCATAGCCTGTTGTAAATTCAATTAAACATCAACATATTAGAATATTTTGCTTTGCTTGTAGAAATTAGCGAAACCTAAAACATTTGATATTTGTTGTTTAGTTTCTGATGATCTTTGCGCCCAATGCATTTATCACACAAAGTGTTAAATACTCTATTTAATAGCGGTCCAAAATGATTTTGTAATTGTGTGCTTGTTTATTCTTTTCTCGTTTTTTCTTTTCTCGTTTTTATAAAATCTCTTGTGTAATATCGGTACAGATATTTATGGGTCAAACTTGGGACAAAATTGGGTATTTTGGGTATTATGATTTTTTTTATTTTTTAAAAATGCTGTTAAAATATCCTAATATTGAATTAAGCTAATTCCGAAGCAAGCATCTTTAAAATTCTATATCACTGTTACTGGTGAGACCTATGCAAAGAACCTCGATACTTTTCCTAGAGAAATGTTGGAGGAGGCAACTTGACTGGGCTACTTTCAGTCGCGTTGGGCCGTTGAAATTAAAGTGCACGTCAATAAGAATTAATAGAACCGAATATTCTAGAATCATAGAGCATAATATATTACGTTTTATGATACACAGTATCGGTTACACATTCCAGCAGGACAATGCGTCCATACATCGCAGGAAAGAAACGATGTTTTGGCTAGCCGAAAAAAAATGATTCATTGGAATGCCCGGCATGCTCTCCAGGCTTAAAACCAATGGAGAATAAACTTTTGGGTACTGATCACAACAAAAGTGTATGCAAATAACAAGCAATATAATAACACAGAAGATTTTAACACAGCTATTGCAGCATGCTGACAAGAAATTTATGAAGAAGTATATTAGGAATTGTTCAAAAGTATGCCAAATCGCATATTTCATTTAATAAAAAGCCATGTTAAACTAGTACCATACTAAAGAACATGAATTGTATAATATTTCTTTTAACTAGTATAAAATTATGCGTTTCAAATGTGTACATGTCATAAAAAAAAATAATTAGAAAAATATTAAGATAAGCGGTGATGACCGCATTTAAAGCAGCTACACGAAGTAGTGAGCTTCACGTCTCACATAGTTTTTAGCCGTCTATCATAAAATGAAGGAGGATGCGGCCTTTGAAATAGGTCAGGTGATGTTTTTTGAAATATTTTTGCTTGACTCTCTATCGTCTAAACTGTTTGTAAATCAAAAGAGTTCTTTGATACATAATATTTCTGATTTGATATAGAATTCAATTCAATATACATGTTCAATTTTATTCAACATGTTGTAAGTAATAAAACAGAATAATATAAACTTGTTTTAAAAGGAAATTTTACCAGCAATCAAACAAAAAATTATTGCCTTATTTTTAGCTATCTCTTCAACTTTTCGTTTTGTTCACAAAAACTGGTGGTCGTATAGTTATGTTAGAGACTGTACATTCTGTAATAATGAGCTCATAAAACCTAATGCTTAGTGCTATTTCAAATATATGTTTTTACAACTACTTTTCCTAAAATAGGAATGATTTAAATACGATGTAGATGAGAGATTGTTTTCACAATTGTTAGTTTATAGTACTAACAATTTATAGTACTATTTATAGGCAAATTTTCACCACAGCTCACAGGAATAAAATATATTATTCTAAATTTTTTTTAAATAAAATTATTCACATTCATATTAACTGTGTAAGCGATGTTAGAAAAGGCACCATTGCATGAAACAATCAAACAAGACACAATCAAACTGAGATTTATGAACGACCTGTTCTATCCATCACTAGAAATAAGTCAATCGAAACCCGTTTCACTACAAACAGAATATTTATTCCAGTTCAAGCGACCGTTGCGAGCCACTGTGATGTATTGATCACTTTCGTTGAAAACATTGTTTCCTTCTAAATAGAACCTTTATTTTTTATTTTTTTTTTTTTTTATTAGGAACGGCCTGGCCGTATTGCTTAAATAGAACCTTTATTTATGGTTTAAATTCTCTTTTTAAATAGAACCTTTATTTATGGTTTAAATTCTCTTTTCTGCAATGATGCAAAATACCGCTCTTAGCAGAGATCCTTCTGTTCGTTTCGTGCGGCGTCGAAAATCCTTTCTGAACAGATGCACTATCCGGTACTCTGCACTTCCGCTTCTTTGACCGGTATTGTTATGATAGCTGTAAAAACAGTGAATGCTCACAATGGAACGTAAACTTTTGCCACCCAAATTGGAAGGTTTTTCGTGTGAATGAACACCGTTGCACGATGTTTGAATTTTCGACCACATCCACACATTCACTCGCGCTCGCGAGGACACGTGCACATGGTTGATTATAATGCATCGAACGGCTCAGAGTGATGTGTCCGGGAGGTACCGGCAGCCAGGCGGTTATTGTAAGTCTATATTGTTTCCGACGATATGCGGCTACGCGCGCTGAATGCATCGCTGCCAAGCCAATGATGAATGCTATTTCGGGCCACTTCTGGTTGAAACTGTACGGATGTCTACTGCTTTACTGCCGCTCGGGTTGCAGCACGGACACTCAAACGGGATGGTTTAATTAAAAGCAAACAGTAAAAAAGTGATCGCGAATGAACGAAAGCTTCGACACATCGTCGGGCAGTATCGATTGGAAGGAAAATATATTAAAGTACGGAGAGGAGGCAAAATATCACCATTGCACAAAACAAAACACGAACCGGGGGTTTGAATCGAAAGCTGTGCCGTGTGCAGTGTAAAGAGTACGCGAAAGAAAATCGAAACACGTTCCCTAACTCACTGGAGTGGAGGTGGTCAAACATGGTTCGAAGGATAGCACCATCCGTCATGGGTCGCCTTGCGTTCGCTCGAATCAATGCGAGATGGAGGATGTTTGTGCTTTTTCCTTCGCACTCTGGCTACAAAACGTCACGAAAAATAACATCGATGGCGAAATGCAATAAATTGCATCTGACGTTTCTTGCGCCGTCACAAATGCGCCGGCTAAAGTAGTGTGTGATTTCCACTGTGAATGTTTCTGTGTACCGTTCCATTCGCTGCGGGTATTACTTTTCGACAGCCCGTTTCACTTTATGACGTTTGCCGTCCGTCATTTGCTCTTATTGTTTTGCTTAATGTTTCTGCTCTGATGAAATTTTCGGGTCGAGATGAGTGGCAAGGGGAAACATCCCGTGTCAGTTGAAACGTGACAAATTGAGGTTGGCTTTCAATTATGATTTTCTATTCCGTTGCATGTTAACCATTTCGAGCCGGGCATGTCCGGTGCACTAACAACGAACCCACCACCCTTAAGATAGTTTTAATAGGATCGCGTTCTAATTATCCACTTACCTGCGGATACACAGCACGGCACGTTACGATCGTTTTGAGTTCCTCCATCTCGCCAACGGATACGGAGTTCGTCGCTCCGATGGCAACCGCACCGGTGGAACTGCTTCCGGTCGTTGAGCTAAAGCTGCTACTTCCGTGGCTGGAGCTGAAGCTACTGCTACTGCTGGTGCTACCGATGCTCCCTGCCGCACCGTTCGATTGCTGCAGTGGCACAGTACTGGCGCTCGTACTGCTGCCACCGCTCGAAGCCGTTATAAGGCTCCAGGGTTCGCTGAGCTCGCTAAAGTTTCGACTCATCAGCAGCGTGTCCTTGATCGTGCTGGCGGCCAGCTCGGTTGCGGCTGCGACAGCTGCCGCCGGATCTTCGCCCCGGAACACGATGGCGGATGCAAGCGGCCGTCGGCCGATGCTGATTTGTTCCGTGATATCCGACGTACAGCAAGACGTCGGGTACGTGCGGTTGGGGTTGAGCGCAAAGTCCTGTGGAAGAGGGTAACCGAGCGGGACATTTCATTAACGCATTGTTCTGTTCAGTTTCCTGCAGTGCTCTCGTTTTGCACATAAAACAATCAGTGATAAAAAATACGCGTCCCGATGCTAAGCAAACTGTTTTTTACCCCATAAAACCAAACATTTGATTATAGCTATGGAAGCTATAAAATGAGGTTTTAATCGTATCATGTATATCATATAAGTGAGAAATTATTTGGAAAGTAAAACCCAAATCTTTTATAAATGAAAATAGCTTAAAACATAATGTACCATCACTTCAAAGAAAAAAAGATACTAGATAGACGGTAATCCTGATAGAAATGCATAAAATATAACTACAAAATCTTGGGATTCATTTTCCAAGCCCTAATCTGTAATTGCATGGCGTAACGTTGTAAACGTTAAGTAAAGCCTTTATGAAACATTCCATCGTTTGAACGAAAAGTAATTATGAGCTGGATTATTCAGTATTAAGAGCATGCATAAAAAATCTGTTTTAAAATGTTAATTATCACATGCCAAAAAATAGTTAGCTACAGCTATATCGTACGATGCAGAAACCATTTCCACAGAAAATAGTGCACGCGATGCACCACCGGTTGGTACCCGATATAAATTGCATCCGACAGAGTGCTTTGGTCGTTAAGTCGTCTTCTTCTACTTTCTTTTATCTTTCTCTGAGGACGTTCAAATCCGTGCGGGGCGCAAGGGAAAGGTGCAGGGATGGCTGGTTGAACAGTTGAAAGAATATAACCGTCATAATGGAGGATTATTTTCCTATCTGACATTTGCGGTGTGGTACGGTTCTGGCAAAGAAATCGGAAGAAAGCCCTGTAGACACTAACCGTCAGCTGTTACTGTGGTTAAACAGTGACTATTGGCCGTGGGAACTTAATCCAGCATGGGGACGGTAAAGAAAGGTCTTTAGCAAAAATATAGTGGAGGATCCTCGCTCCCATGCGGACAAGCGAAACGAAAGACTGATAATCATAGGACATGAGGTAAATAGCATACCTTTCCAGGAGACATGACCGGGAAAATGGAGGGAACAACAGAGTTTTAAACATCACGTTAGTTTTTGCTTTGTAATTTAATTTGAATACGACAGTGCCATTAGGGATCTGGGATTGTTAATTACTGTATGATTGCCTGAAGAAATCATGTCTACCGTTGCTTATTTTATACTGGCATTTTTTTTTTAAAGCTAAACCCGTAATTGTAGTTACGAATGACTGATTACTGATAAGGAGCTTAAACTGGATTAAAACGTTGATAAAAAATATGCACATAGGAATCATTCCGGCCAGTGGGTATGATATACATATTTCAAAATATACATATTTCAGTATTTGCTCGTTTTGATGTCTAATGCTATAACTAGTTATAACTAGTTACACATTTTTATTTTTGCTTAAGTGACATGATGAAGACTGGTTTGCAAGGTTCATTATGGAAAGATAATTTCAATGAAACACATTACGAACTAAGCTGTACTTCCAATAGTTTTTGCACTTGGAAACGGTTCAAAAGCTCATATCCAATTATCCCCTTTCAATCTGTCTTGTTTACACAAAATAATCGGTCGGATTGCTCTTCTCTATATGCATAGGATTAAAAGCGGTTTCTGCAAATCCGTTTTAACACTTCCTTCCGGATCGAATTTAACGTTGCACCGGATGCGACGTAATCTCGAGAGTACCTTTTTTCATCCCTCGACCACATGTTCGATCCCTCCGTTGGGTTTGGTGCATCGGTGTATGTGTGTCGCATGGTATAGATTGGTTTTACAAATAACAAAAACCAACCACTACATCGACCTGCTGTTTGGTTTGGATCAGAAGGATGAGCTTTGAACCGATACTTCCCAGAACGTGTCACTGCCCAGCTAATCGTGTGGAGTTTACACGAAGGGTACGCACCGGGGAAACATCGTTTGTTCAGCTTGCGGTCGTATTGAAACATGCGATTAGTAAAACCTGCAAAATGGTGCCCTAAAACCTGCCTAACAGTGAGACAAGGACAGGTAGGCCACAAACGTTGCACAGGATCGTTTAATTCCATTTCGTGTCCGTACGGGCGTAGTGTCGCCAAAATGCACCGGAATGCACGAATTGAATCGAATAATTTATCGTTCCGTTTTCTGGTGCGTTTTTAACTGAGTGGTTGGGATTGTACATTATATAGTATGTTTACAGTAAATTTCCCATTTCAGTTGCAGAAGCATATGTCTAGAATGGGGGGAGGGGAGGTGTGTGTAAAACCATAATTAAATTTACTTGTACATGAAGCTGATGCATGTTCGCACCATATGGTTTCTTTTTTGTGCTGCCGTAAACCTAAGCTGTACTGTGTTTTACACTTCGTGTAAGTGTTTGTAAATAGAGATTTAAACTGTATTGAGGTTTTGTGTGAGGTGTAAAGATAAAGTAAAGCCGATTGCAGTTTAGTTTTCGCTTTGTTCACTCGTTTTTTTTTACCTTTATTTTAAGACTTTCTCTTGTCATATTTATTAGCTTTAATGAGAATGAATGAGAAATATCATCATAGTCTCTGTTGGATCAAAAATTTAATAGAGTCATCTAGAACGAACTTTACAGCTTCAACCTGAAGAACGGTTAGCTTTTGGGTATTTATTTTTAGGGTATTTTTTAAACTCGCACATTCTTTTTGTCAAGGTTTGGTCTGTTAGGCTTATCCATCCTCCATTTTTTGTTTTTCTTTCCTCTTTCCCTACCTTACCAGATGGCCGAAGTAAGGACCTACATCTAAATTGTAATTGTAAAACAGCGTTCCATAGGGTGATAAGTCTAATGAAGTATAATTATAAGAGGATAATGAATAGATTTGATTTTTTTCTTTGGCAAGTGCGGATATACTCTAGATACCTTCAACGATCACCCTCCACGATAATAAAAGGATGCGTATGTGTTAGTACAAAATATTTTACAAAATATTTGTGCTAATATATGTGCTAATATACTCTATCTAAAATTTTTGGGAAAGTTTATTTACATTTGTTGAAGAGCTATCCAATCAAGCATTAATAAAAAAAGTTACATTATGTCTGAAATAGAATTGAAAATATAAAAAGAATATAATTTTTTGAGCCAGCAAGAATGAAGTTGATGATATCCAGCCTAGTTCTTGTGTTCGTTGCTTGAGTCAATTTATGATCTATCGTCACGTGTGGAGGAAGGCACTGCCCGCGTATAACAACGTTTAGGAATAAATCATTAAGTCAAGGGGTATAAAAGGGTCAAAGTGTCAAGCTGTAGACGCGTGAATATCATAACAGATTCTTTTTAAAATCATAAGTCATCAGTATTTAATTTAACTAGCACAGCTCCAGCATGCTCAATGTTTCTTTGACCTGTGTTTATGCTGAACACAGGACATGTTGAACACAGCGTCACGTAACGCTGATTACCATGCTATGTAAATTGATTTTCCTTGAAACTTGCACTTCCGCACCCGCTGTGGGGGATTCGAAAAATAAGCTTTAATTGTGGCAAGAAACAAATCAGATGGCTTTGAACTTATCCCATATTGCGGCTATGAGCCACGGCTGTGTGGCTCTGTGGTCGAATATATCTGCATCTAGATGAAGAGCTTACAAACATTCGCAACCATGCGAAATGACTAAAATAACTTACAACCTACACTTTCACCCTCCGGCGTTTTTTGCTACTTTGCTCTCTTTGTTGTTTGTGCCCCAAATTTAGATTCATACATGGTCCAAACTCCGGTTTACGTAATCGCTTTACCCCGTTTCCGGGGGCAACCGACACCGAAAATAATACGATCGCAATCTTGCCCACCCACCGCACCGCACGCTTTTCGCGTTCGAAGCGGGCAGACCTCCCGCAGCTCCCTTGCTTTCCGTGGTTCGTTCGTACTTACTTGCGGTCCGGTGACTCCACAGCATCGACCCTCGTTCTGCAGCCGGTCCCAGAGTTCCGTCAGTTCGGGTGAATTTCCATATTCATGCGCTAGGCGGTATCTGGAATGACAAAATGGAGCGAAAGTTGCATCAAGCCGCCAGGGGAAGCTCGCACGGGCGCAGCGAAAGTTACTGCTAACTTATGTCCTCTTGTTACTCTCGGTTCGGAGCAGGAAGTTCGGCCAGTGATGGCATGAAATGCGAGCTACGCGGCGGGCAAGCAATGTGCGCTCAATATGTTCAACGAATTTCGCTACTCCCGCAAATTAATGCAACCATAACGCGCGAGGCAGCCGCATGTGCGCTGGTAATTCTGTTGGTACGCTGGAGTCTCATTTGATACCTTTTGCACAACGAATCGAAAGATATGAATACTTCTTCGTTCCCTGCTTGCAGCGTTGTTTGTGTGGTTAGGATGGCGCCTTCGCTTCGCAAACCCTGAAACTTTTGTGTCTGATTCGTAATCGGTTTTACGTATTTTTAGCATAAAGCGGCCGTCTCCCGAAGTGTGCTTTGTGGAAAATGATGGGAAACCGCAACGTGTCATGTTACCCGGAGAACATAATTTCGAGCGCATAGATGGCGCTTTCTTGAAGGAAGCTCGGATTTCAAGTTTCGGGCGAAGAAGCGATGGTTTTTGGTAATGGAAAAATATACTAATTTGCTCCCTTTCTATTTGGTGGGAAAGGTTTTAGACGAGTTTATCAGAAATACTATAAATAAATTAAGAAATCTCACTTAAAAGCAGAACAATTACTGATGCTTGGTGAATTTTAATTCAACTAAAATATTCATAAAAATACTCATTCTAATTTATGAATTATTTACCTTTTTCTTATACTAACAGTTTCCGGCTCTTATGGCAATGAACAATTTTATATTGTTACTAAATAATCATCAGATTGTGTAATTAATTTAGTTGTTCGGATTTGAATAACAGGCCAACCAATCAGGCCTTTCGTTCTTAGCAAGAAAGGCATACCAACTATGTTTTCTGTAGATTATTTTTTAACATTAAAAATTTCCCTCTACTAGTCGGTTCGTTAATCGTTAACTCTTGGTCATTATATCATAGCTATTGAAGCACTTTATTGAAAATATAAACTGTACGTTTTGTCAGAGATTTGTCTATTTGACTGTTAACGAACTCTGTATCAAGCCTTTAAAGACTTCTTTTTCAATTTTTTTAAGTTCATCATCCGTATTAAATTTTGTCGTCTATCAAATTGTGCAATTAGTAGGTCAATATTGCTTCAGAAATAAAACTTAAATTTTAATCTACACCGTCGCAAAAATGGGACTTACCTCAGCATCGGCTGCAGATCGTGCATGACCTTATCGAATTTGAACATCCAAAATATGCCTAACATTGCGTCTCCTATCAACAACACGAGTAAAAGTAACCAGTAAGCGTTTAACAATTTCTCCGACAGTCTTAAGGCACCGAGACACCCTATCAGTTGTAGGAAACCTGTAACGGAACAAAAGGAAAATAGATAAGCATAGCAATATATACAGTAAAATATGTAGCGTTTCGCTTTCTTGCTTGCATGCGAGGAATGCTTCGCTTTCCAGGCATCCTGTAGGAGTGAGTGAAATTATCTTTTCTGTTACTTTTTGCAATACTCTTGCTCCCTTTGTAACCTTTTATTCAATTCCAATTGCCATGAGCCTACCTGATTGCACCAGCAGAGCTAAGTAAGCATAAATGA
>KI915046.1:167500-253661 GCA_000473445.2 Anopheles farauti
CATTATTTGTTAATTTAATTTGTTCCGACTGAAACATACTGTGCGCCGCAATTAAATGCAAATAATTACATTCATTTCATTTTTTCCACCTGAAACAGGATTCACGTATTGAGAGTTATAATTCCTTAGCCGTCAATTATCCTGTCATGTATAACCAATTAACCAACCCTCTGTACCGTCCCTATGCCAATATTGAATTGAATGAATGATTGTAAAACCAAAGCGTACGGTTTTAATTTGTCGTGTCGAGGTATAAATGGCAGTTTCCAATTAACAGTATAAATATATGAAATGATTTAAGGAACAATATTTTTAAAAGCGGTGACAGTAGAAGCATGATTTCTATCATACGTTTACCAGTGCGCCTTGTCGAAAAGAGAGCAAAATGTATAAAGTTCGTCGAGCCTAGTTTTTGCGCTGCAATAACAGACACACGATAATGATGTTGTGAATAGCTCGCCACGATCGGCACGAAAAAAAACACAAGCGGTAGCAGCATTTTTTGCACCTGCTATGCTGGAACAAGGTGCGACGTGATGCGTGTGGGTCGAGAGCGAATAAAACATGGCCAATGGCAAAATAACACTTGTTCATTTGGGCTCGGTTACCTCTAGAACCGGTTCATTGGTAACGGCTTCAATGGTAATGTGTAGCATAAACGGGTTCGGAGTTGAAAAGTTTGATGGCACAATGCAAATGTTTTTCCATTCACAATTTCAGGTTTTACATTTTTTTTTTGTTAGAGTTTCGTGTTGTTTTTTTATGACATTGTATCGTTTAGCTATGTGGTTGGGAGGGAACCATATTTATATTTTTTGTACAAGTTCACGCTGCGAAATTGTTATGCACCTAATTATGCACTTGCTGTTGTAGAATATTCTAAAGCTGGAGAATTTCTACCGGTTGAACTTTTGTTTTATTTCATCTACCGTAAACGAAGCTGTGTGCTAGTGTTACGTGCATTACATTTGTGTGCTTCTACTTGGAAAATTAAATGAGTATTTGGAATAAAGAGGAAATATTAACTATAGTTTACTTAGATTTAATCTGAATTTTTAAATTGTTGGAAGTATATTTGGGAGTATTAAGTGAAGTAAAATAGATATCGGACTTCTGGGAACTTTCAGATACCCGTTGGCGATGGAAAATGAGTTGTAAAATGGAACATTGCATTCGTTCCTGCTACCGTTTCATTCGCTGGAAGTAACGTATTTTGTGTTTAATCTGGTAGGAAAATGAAGCCCTTAAGTTAAGCGAATTTTTCGTGTGGGAAGCGCTTTTCACAAAAAATAATTAAGTTGTACTGTACATTTTTACTGTACACAAACGAGTTAATAGCAAGAATGATAAAAAAATAATAAAAAATATTGATTTCATCGCGAAGCCACTATAGCCAAATAAATCTTAATGTCGAATAGGTTAGGTGAATGGCTTTGCATACTTAATCATCCCCTTCCTTTCGTCGCTCCTCTAGGAAACGAAACGATATGTAAAATGTGGCAATCGTTCAACCGGGTACCGATTTTCATTTCCCGACAAGCTATGGTATACTTCCGTTGCGATTTATTGACGATCCTTGACGGGGTGAAGTTAATCGTTATTCCTTTAACGTATATCATGCCATACGTATCGTCAAATCGCTGTTGTGAATATTCATTGTATTTACGGACGAGATTGAAAGGGCATCGAAAGTTGCGATTGCGTTGATTGATTACATGTACGAGTAAGTGGAAAAAGTATCCTTATCAATTCACCTCGCTCTATATGAGTATCAAAGTTCCTTAATCGCCCGCGAATGTGTGTGTGTGTGTGCATTTACGGTGTTCGTATTAATTATGCCTCCAATTTTCCAACCGTTTCAAGTTTACCATTCCCATTTTGGAAATCACAGAACGGAAGATTTATGTTCCACACGTGTGCACACCCTTCCTTTCCCTACGAAATTCCACATCCCCCAAATTGATCGACCGAATGCTCTGAAGCGTAAGAACCTCAAGCTGCATTGGCACTAAATTTTCTGGGAATGAAATTTAAATGTCGAATAAATCGACCGTAAGCAATCATTTGGCCAGATTTTGAAATGCGAAGCTTCGAAATGCGCGTGCAAGTGTGTGAAGTACGGATCGCTTTGACATAAATAAAAAGGCAAATCGTAACGAGCACTCGTATGGGCGCATAATTCAGTCTGGATGTGTTCGATTCCATTCTGGTTTGGCTTGGTGGTGGAGATTTTCACACATTTGAATAGCTGTGGTCTGAAAACGTTGAAGCCCCAACAAGTCCCAGTACAGATAGCTTTTAGAAAAGTCACGTTGATTTGGACTCCGTTTTTTGAAGTGATCTGATTTATTATGTGGTATTCGATGATTTCGTTAAACTTTTTGCAATATTTTGACTGAAAATTTTTATGTTATTGGATCGATTCAATTGTTAATAAACCAGTTTGTTTTGGTTTAAGTAATTTGTTTGTTTAAGTGATTTATTTGTTTGTGTAATTTGAATCATATGGAATATAAGCAAAAAATCATCAGTTTCACTACATTCACTCAAATGCATAGCGTTGACAAAGACATCAAATATGAAGAGGGATTATAATTGTCTAGTTTTTGATAATTTATTATAACTTTCTGTTATTATTATCACTCTTTTGTGAACCATAGTTGTTATTTTAAATAACTAAGTTTAAATACATATGTTACAAAAAGTAATGTTGTCTGAATACAAAGTTATTTGTATCACCCTCTCAAAAAATGAATAAATAGTCTGCTATAAAGATTCTTTGCGGATTCACCTCGGAAATCTCGGTGAACACTCGGTAAATCCGAGAAGATGTTCATTTCCAGCCGACAGCTTCCTAATTAAAATCTGTCAAAGACGCTTCAATCAAAGACGGCCTTGGTCTTGCAGCACGGACTCCATCCTGTTCGAAGTAGACTCTCGAACAACAACGAAGGTGGCTGTTGGTAGGGATGGTGCTTTGACATTCCGTTGATTGGTAGCATGTACACGCCCTTGACAGAACCGTCTCTGTAGAACATCTTCTCAAAGATAATTCAAGAGCAGACACTCTCACAGCAGAGCGAGAACGCGAAAGATCGCCTTTCGATTTCCATCGTTCGGAGTGCTGTTTAGAGGGAACGGTACCCTTAATTTCCGGAATTGTGCCGGATACGTAGGGCCCATGACTACACACACTCACACACACACGCGACATGCTCAAAGATGCTTGCTGTTGGTACCTATGCTGTTGTGATGTATCGTGGCAAGTGAAATTGCACATAACTCCATTCCGCTCGCTCTCAGTCAGTGTGTGGTGTTGTTCGGGTTGCGGTGTAGAGAAGATGTCCATTCGGCAACTGTGCACTTTCTGGTTGTGTGTGGGTAAATATAGAGCCATGTTCTTGGGAAAAAGTTCCATGTAAACCACACTTCATTTCGGAGCAGCAAATGGTTGCGTTTCCCAGCGGCGTCCCCATCGCTATTGCGGTGAAGTTTTGCTTTTGATTGAAAACGATTTTCCCCTAGGTCCTATCATTCGTCAGCCATGAGAAAGTTCATCACTGGTTTCGGATGGTCAATGTTGACCACACCGTAAGCTCGGTATGTCTTTGTCACCTTACCGCCGGCTTCAGTGAGCCATCTGTTCCGGTGGCAGTTCTGCTCGAATAGTTGACTGTTCGATATCAATGGGGATTTGTATGTGCCATTTATTTTCGTTCTCCATGTTTACGGATCATGTCCGATTTCGGTAGCATGCAATGCAAAGAAGACAAGAATAAAGCAATCTGCCTCTTGCTATTTTTTTGCTTCTTCTTATTCTTTTTTTTTGTCATAGCTCAATGATTGGAACGTGCAGTGTGCAGGATATGAATGAACGAATTCTACTGCAAATTCCGCCATACATGCGAGAAAATGTTATGGTATGATATTGTTGAAGCTCAGTGGCGCTGCGTTGATACCTTTCTACAACAATGCTTCAGATCGGCCTGTTTAGCCGCTGGATTAGATTCTACAGCCAGTGAAAATAAATCCTCTCCGACAACAAGAGTTAGAACCAATAAAAAGCAAGTAAGCAAATCTCTTTTTCTCACTCTCACGACAAAAGGATTTTTTCCAAGAATCCTGGCAAACCAGTTTATAAGGTCTTGAAAACCCGGCCTCGTGTATGAATCATAAACTTTATGACAAATTTAAGCATCTGTGCCCATTCCGCACATCAGAGCTCTAAAACTACCTTATCGTCCTTTAGCTCGTGTCGGTTTGCACTTTTTGCACTACGAGGATGTTCTTTTAAATGGTTAACCTCGTTTCAGTGTTAACCTTTGAATGCAAAGATAAGAAGATCGCAGCAAGCTTTAAATAGTTGGAAGAGCATATCCCCAACTAGTGACCTTTCCATTTTAAGCCCTCAACTTTATATAAATATTGCTGGTGTGCATGTGTGCCGTGGGGTATATAATCTAGGTTTTGGAGTGTGACCAGCTCAAGGGATGTTATGCTGTTTGAATTTATGTCGTTTAGTGTTTCGAAAACTACCAACAGAAGACTTCGTTTCGATGAATGCAAAGAGCCTTTGTATGGAAATTTTCGGTCTGGTAGAAGAGTGCTGCTCATTACACAATCATTGATTCAGTCTGAAAGAGTTTCCTGTATTAACAGGCGTTGAATTCACAAGAATACTATTGTAGTGGAACGAGTGATGTTATCACGTGTATTAATACTAAATTTGTTGATACTAATATGAGTAATATTCAATTCATCTTTTGTTTACACATTGAACTCATTAAGCAATCCTTGTTTTAGAATAAAGGTATAAGAAAATAACTTCTTTCAAACTTCGGTTCGGTTTTTTGAAGCGAATGTTTCGTTGTTTGAAAAATACAAATAAACACATTCATTCATGGTCATTTCAGAGTGCCTATTTTACATGACGTGTATGCATTGAAAACTATCTTCAATACAAACACAGCTAAAGTAATAAACTACAAAACGATTTTTAAGCCTTTAGTTGATTTTAGCGGCACCGGTTGATAAAGTATGGATATATGTAATTCTTTAAGCCAGAATAGAAGTGTTTGATGGAAATTTTACATTTGTTTAAGCTGTTAGCAAAAAATGCGTAGCATATTTGTAACTCTCCGAAACTCCATTTATAATAGTCCTTCCATGTGAAATGAAAACTCATCATATTCCTCCGTCGTATTAATATTTCGTTGCGGGTAGTTGAAAAAAACTTATGCCAGGTCAGTGCAAACAGGCTTAGACTATAACATGTACCATACGTAGACCTTATGTTGTGTCCGTATTGTTTTCCGTGCCTGTGTTTACGTGCACATGCTCATTTCAGACTTGTATTATCCGGTATTGATTTCAATGGCAACGAAAGAATAACAGACTTCAACACCTCTTGCCCGCATTCATGTTTGTCCGTAACGAGGATTGTGACATTCTCTGTAGCAAACAAAAAAAAAACACACAACAACACTGATACGAAAGACAGATGGTGCCTGGTGGCGGCTTTAAAATCTTTCTCAGCCGGTGTGTATGCGAAGATACTGCTCTACCCCGGACTCAAAGTGAAAGATGCGTTGTCGTATACAGTCCGCTGTAGATGGTCTCATCGAAACAAGTGACCATTTCTCAAGACTCTCGCTCCGTTTCGAGCGAAATGTGAGGAGCCGCGCTCCGAACCGTCTCTGGGATGAAGCTGTTTGAAGCTGGGCTAGTCTTTCCTCACACATACACACCAACATACACACTCACGGACAAGACAGATGGGTGGGTTTCGTACTGCGGATGAAAGATACTGCTTCATTATTCCATACATGCATGCTGCCGCTCCATTTGTAAGCAATGGTGTTGTTGGTTTCCTCGAAACAAATGCCCTCCTGCGCGCTGTGCCGTAGTCGTGTAGTGACGGAAACTTTTCTCCACCTTCACGTACATCGGCTGTGGTGAACCGGCGTGTAAGGGGTTGTTTAATTTCTTAGCATATGTTTGGATTTGCTTGGAAATTGAGATGTGTGTTTGCTTTCTCAATAAGATGTACTAAAACGAGCTCAGGCGTGGTTCAACTGATGGCTGAAACGAGGGAAAACTCCGCACCATATTTGTGGGTCTTTGTTCCGTTTCTGCTGGTGTTTAACTTGAAAAATTTGGTGAAATGGACGCTAAAAGCTCACCGAATTTGGTGTAGCACCAGCTGGCAGCTCACAAACATTTTTGAGAAGAATTTGTGTATGCGCTCTTGTTAGTGCTGAAAAAAGTTGTTTGTTTGTGTTTCTATCGGAGAATGAAAGTTTTTTCGTTATCTACATTTTATTACTCTTTTTTTACTTACACAGTGCCAGAAAATTTTCTACTACCCCACCTCCGTTGCGTGCAATATGCAATCATACTTCTATGGTGAAGAGAAAGAAACATTATTTCAAACCGATTCGTATAAGTAAAGTTTCATTAGATGCGAAAGCCACTTGATCCTGTCGTAAAAAGCATTGGCTTGCAAACTACAATTGAAAAGTACAACGCTAACGATTATTACCTTGATTATGCCATTGCAGATAAATTGACTAATTTTACTGGAAATCTCGCTAATGGTTGATAAGCCGCTAACGGTGCAAATGGTGTACTGGTGTACTGTTTCAGTTAGTAATTCGTTTTCAGTTAGAACTGATACGTTCAATGCACTGAAATCAACAAGAAAAAGTTGCTGTCAATGAATAACCATAACAGCTTTTTTTTAATAAAATTGTGCATAGAGTATTGGAGAGTTATTTATAAATCGGTGTAATGTCGTACAATCATGAGCAACAAAATAGATAACTAAATGTGGCACTCTTAACTACAACGAGAAACTCTATTGAACCGTAAATAATAAGATGAAGGTATTTTAACCTCAGTTTACTTCATGTTCTTCATTAAGTTGAAACACCGAGTATGAAAATCAGACCGTAATTCAATAAAACCTTCATTAATAAACCATCCAAGCAATCACATTGACTATCGTATGATTATTTAGCAATGGTTGGAGTACAAAACAAGATATAAATAAATAAGCAAAACTCGGTCAGATAAGCCATTTCGCTATTTCTCTTTCGAAATCGCTTCTTCAAAAACGCTAAAGCCCGTAACACCCACAGAAGACGGATGAAATATTTGGCATAGGACCGGGCAAAGTTTTACTTAGCGCTCGTTTATCTGCCGCCGCCGCAGTAATAACCGTAAATTAACTGCCACAGGTTTAATGTCCTTCATTTGTCCCGCCGCACCGCGCGGAATGTGGATGTGGAGTTTTAACACGGGGATTGGCGCACAGGTGGATGCGGTGTGGTTTTGTAGCTCGGCTTAGATTGTTCTTTTGCGAAACCGTACACCTGCACCACGCCACGTGTTTGATGGATACATCGTTTTCCCTTTCTTTCTCTCACTACTCATTGCATCAGTCAGGAGGGGCCGTTTGATAAAACTTACTAATCTTCCACTTTAGAAAATCTGATTCGTAGCGTATATTTTTCATGCACGTATTGTGGACTTTGGGATGGTACAAAAAGCTACAGGAACAGGTGTTGTATCTACCAGGGCCATTGGTCTCTGCCTTCATTTGGTCGAATCACTTCCCATCGCTTTCGAACTCGACCGAGGTCATGTTCCGTTGACCGAATGATTTGCCATCGGTGTCAGTGTCAAGCGCAAGAAGGCTCCATTCGCAGTACGTTGTCAGTCTCATTGAGACTGCAAAACTTGCACTTCATTCGAAGCGAGTCAAGGTTTGAATTCATCCACCACCGAAAAGGGTGATAAAAACACCGACCGTATGAACCGAAGTCACGCTCAGCGAACTTGGGGAAGATAAGAGAGCCTTTCTTTCACCCGCTCGCAGCCTTTTTGTGCATCAACGAGCTGTTGCAATAAAAATGTCGTAAAGTGAACTCCGGAGCCGGTCGTCTTTTATTACCCAAGCGCAATTCCTGGTGGAAATCGTTGGTACAGTGTGGATACGCACGCAAAAGGAACCAGAAGGCACTACATTTTCCGATTTTTCCACAAACAACACATCAACCAGCCGGTGCTGTGTCCATACGGGAGCTTGATCTGGGTACTGCCCAGATCATGATGATGATGACCGTCTGATGCTGTCTGATGGTTTGATCCGTATCCGTTGAGGTAGAATTGAGAGTCGACTGTTGGATTAGTTCGTTTGGTGAATTGTATCGTAGCGAAGGGAAGACTGATAAACATTATGCTACTTTTTCCCACCGGTGTTCGTGTTACGATACGATGCGATGTACAATGTAACAGGGAATTTCCTTTTCTAAGTGGTTGAAGTTGCGATGTTAGGTAGTTGCGTGACGCTGCGAACAGAAAAAGAAGTTCAGTTTGGGGGTATTATTGCACCGTCATTTTGACTGTGCTAAACCGTGAAATGTGTTTCCATTTTTTAATATACTACAATTGCTTAAGATGTGATGAGAATTATAGAGAAAGAGGGACAGAGAATGAAAAAAGAGAAAGAGAGTTTTGAATTGAATTTTTTAGAATTTTTTAGAATTTTAATTATTAAGTTTCTATCTCCAAATTGTTGCAACTTTTGAACTTTTTTTTGCCCGTTAATTGAAAATTTCTTACACTTAATTAGAATGATTTTTATTTTCGTGCTATATATTTATTAGAAAAAATAACCAATAGCATAGCACTTCCTGTCAAATTTTCCTACTCACTCAAAACAAGTGGTTTTTGATAGTGTTCTCTTAATATTCAAGTAAACCGTTGTTTTCTAATATGTTGGTTAAATTAAAAATCTATTTTAAACAATGTTTATTTGCATGTATTAAAACACTGAAGGTTAATTCATATTGCCTGCAGTTTCAAAGAATGGTATGTTATTCTTCATCATTCATTCTTGCATCATAATGTTATTTTTTTCATCACCATACTTACATCGCGTCTGCAAGCACTCACTTTCCCTTTTCTGATTGCTCATGATTTTATCATCCGATTTTGCATGATGTTTATGTCTGTATCCCTTTGCTACCGCAAAACGATTCAACCCGCACGAATGAAGCTTTTCGGTCCAACCGTTATGCCTTACCTGTGGTAATCGGTGAAACGGTGGGGCACGCCAAACCAGGCAGGAAGTCATAATTTAAAATGCAATGTCAAGGGTAATGAAAAAGCGATAATGGATGACGAAAACCAGAACGTGAAAAAACTCATAAAACGATGACGAACTTAACGAAGCGTGGAGTGGTACGATGAGAAAAAAAAATGGATGCTTCCAGCGAAAAATCCAGCTTGCGTGAATGAAAGATCCGATGGGAGAAACAAAAAAATCTTAATTAAGTACATCCAGCGATTTCTAAATAGAGTCCTTTCGAAAGGGACGCCTGTCGACACGTTTTTACTATCAAGCGAGCGAAGAAGGCCTACGTTGTGGTCGTCCTCCTTCGTCGTGCTTGAAGGTGAAGAAAACCTCGTAAATGTTTCCACTTGCTCGCACCGGAACTGGAGGGCAATTTTTACCCAGTTTGTTCGGAGGTTTCCGGTATCAGGATATCGTGTTATGTGCGTTCGTGTTTGAGCCTAGCAGCTCTGGTTTTCTTCGTGGTCGCATGGTCGGAGGTGATTCATTTGGGAGGCACGTTGAGGAGGGGTAACTTTGTAAGCAATATTTGCGCAAGTTATCACCGTCGTTCATCGGGCGGAAAGGGATTAAAGCTACGTACGCGTCTTCTAAAGGGCACAGCGGAAACAGATGGACAATCTCCTTTGCGACGACTTGAACATACACCATCGTCATCATCAACATCCACATAGCCAAAAAAAAAATTTATACCAGCTGACGGTCAAGAAACTCATGCTTGGAGGATTTATTGTTGCAACCCCAGGACCGTCATTACGAAGGTACGAAAAGCTCTCAAAGTGGGAAAGTAAATTTCCGTTCAAGATGTTTGTCAAAGAGATTCCGCTTTTGCGCTGCTAACCACAGCCCGAGTTTCACGTTGGTTGACATTGCAAAATCATTTCCGCAGCCCGTGTGTCTGTTTTTCTTTCTCGATTTATCTGTACGTAAACTGTGAGATACATTTCGACAGAATCATGCTTCTTTCATCGCGCTGGCGACGATGAGTTGGTGTATCGGTTAGCGGAATCGGTGAAAGGTTTTCCTTCTCGTTGCCTCTCGCGTTTCCACGGAAACGTATGTACGTGCAATGCAAGGTTCGTGTACCTTAGTGATTAATGAATATTGTCAATTTAACGAAAAGCTGATTTCGATTCTTTCCGTCTAGTTCAACGAAAGCGGCACGATCGATGTGTAATCAAACGTTCAAACATTCGTAGGAATAATCTTTTTTATTATTTTTTGTATCGTTTCAGGTGAGTTCTGAGGTTTAATTCGGTGCTTGTTCGGCTTGTTTGGTTTGCTCGGTTATGTATTGACAAAATTATCCAAAATATGTACGTGGTAAAGTTATTGTATTTTTTGTTTGTTTTAACAGTTTAATATCGTGTCTTTGCCGATAAATGTCGGTTATAGATGGGAAAGGGGAGGTTAATTTTCCGTCGGAGAATATTACTAGGTTTGCTGTACTTCTTAGTACTATATCTGTTTATTTGTTTTCATATGGTCGCTATTTTACTGCAAACAATTTTCATACAAAGTATTCATTCCCATAACTCATATGTCAAGCATATTCCTCTTTGAAGCATATTAATATCATATGAGACATCAACAACTACCTAATTTTGCAAATGCGAATCGATGTCATACATTCCACTCACGGTAGCTTTCTTAAACAAGTTTCTTTCACCGCGTTGTTGTAGTATTCAAAAGGCAGTGAAATGCTATTAATTCGCTAGCAGTATTGGTCCCGCAAGCATCATGGCGTCATGCGTAAGCGGCAAAGGCAATGCCATTGCAATGAAATCGATAACAACTCGTGCGCTGCATCACAGAAAGCGGTAAACGTGCAGTGCGGATCAGTAAACCCTTTGCTCGCGATACCACTGTGATTTAGTGACCTTGAAGCAGGAAGGATCGAAACGGGTGTCCTATACCGAATCCCACACTCGATAGCAATCGGGAAAATATCACGTTTCACGCTGTCACCACGCTCTGCATGTGCTTCCATCTGCCTGGAATTTTGAGCGCCTGTCAAAAAATCGTTCGGAAAGTAGCTTCTATTTTGTAGGCTAGCTCTTTTTTTTTTGGGGACCGCGTGGCGTGTGGCCCCGGGCCACGTGTGTGTTCGTTACGCCGAATTTAAACTCACCTACGTGTGCACTGCCAAGTCTCTGAGGGATGTCTGGCGCTCGGGGCGACCATTCTCCTTTCACTGCTTTTCATTGCAACTGAGTATACTCGGAATGGAACGCTAGAAGTATAACGCGTTCAACGCGTCAGCAGACGTGTCCCCGAGCTTCAAAGTTGAACATTGTATCCGAGCGTTCGACCGTGCCCGAGAGTGAAACGAGTTGGAAAATGATGCCATGTGCCAAATCCAAAACCGACATGGTGGAAAATTGGCCTAACAATTTTCATGAAATTCAGACGCACAGTCGCACACGTATCCCGTGCGCCATCCTATCGTTTGTTTCGCGAAAATAAAACACTTTCGTTGGTACCGCGTGCTGTCGACAAAACGGGAAAATTTTTGATAGTGTTTTAGTTAAACACATTCAACGCTGTGTGGGGCGAGTATGGAAGTATGGTGCAATGCGAGACCTGGGAATTGATTCTCCTGGAGCAATGTGCTACTGCACTCGAAATCGACCGAGTGAACGATGCATATTTCGATTAAACCAATTTTCTACTTTCCGATCTACTCAACTGTGGAGTGATTGCTTATTCGAGTACGCTGCTAGGTTTCGACTAGTCGCTTTTTTATATATGCCCGCAAATATCGATTTATTTCGATTTGGAAAAACAAATACAAATTTATGCAACAAAATTGTGTGCGTTTAAATTCCCAGATAGTAAATAGTTTTGGATTTTTTAACCTAAGTGTTTTATATTGCTAAGCCTTTGTTCCATATCATTCTTTTTCCATGTAAATCATGCAACAAATTTAAAGTTACACATATATTAAACACATATCGATCAATTTTGTTTTTGATGGTATGGGTTTCGGTAATAACACATAGTACGTCTGTAGTTTTGAATATAATATTAATGAAACTTATTTTTCTAACTATGAGATAATTTTCCAATCCCTTAATTTATTCTAAACAAGCTGGTTTCTGTTTAAGCTGGTTCAATTTACATGATTGAATTGATGAAACCTTACAAAACTCTGATACTATTTTATTAAGATCATGTATGCTGGTTTGTATTACACTATTCTTACTGCAAATATTACTAAGATAAAAGACGCTAAATTAAAGAACCCAACATATATTTCTTGTCTTAAAATAGAATATATAAAATAAAGAGTAAAACTTTCTATAGTTTGGTTTAATTATGCTTAATTTTGTTGTTGTGGAAAATCGTATCTATTCTTTTTCCTTAAACCACTGGCTCCAACGTTGGCACATAATATTTCAAAAGTTCGCAAAAATGTTGTCCATGATTCTTTATTCATTCAATGCATCACACTTCGATCGGTATCGATTGTGTGTAGAAAAATTGGCGAGCCCTATTGGTGGACATAGTGGGACCTATTGGTGCATCAGAATGATCTTCCAAAATCATGCACCAAACAAAGATATGTACTGGTGTTTCAGTGCTAGCTCATCGTAATGAGTTTTTAATTTCCCCATCACTTTAGCAGGCGATAATGACGATGACGGGCGATGGTGCTGTGCTGCAAGTGCTTTTGTAACCACTGGAAAATGATGGATCATGAAAAACTCGGCATTCTTGGCAAGGCGTAATTCTTCAGTAGCCGCGGTTCTGGCAGTAGACACTGGATAAGAAGCTTTTTTTGTTATAGTAAACGCTATGCGAACCAGAAAATCAAGATGCTTCTGTGCATTCGTGGAGCGTCGTGTGGATTGTTTTTTTTTATGATACTGTATAGCTTCCTTTTTAGTGAACAATGGAATGCAATTAAGCATGCTGCTTAAGTTACGCCGTTGCACTTAACGGGGTGAGATTGTTGTACTTTTTTCGTTTTGGTCCGTTTTACAAAATCGTTGCTGTGGTCGAAAGTTGCCAACCGCACGCTGTCTGCTAAGAACAGCTTGAATGCTGTAAGCTTTCGAGTGGTTTGGAGCGGATAATGTTTTGCTAAAGTTCAACTGGCGTGAGAATAAAATCCTAAACCATGGTGTGCTACCATCTGTAAGAACGATGCTTACGTTGGCTTGCTAATGTAAGGTGAAATGAAATTTCATGTTTAGTGCTTGTACAGTGTGTTTTATGAGTAAATATGTCAGGTATTTAAATTGATAGCTTGATAGCTTAAATTCTCTCATTATTAACCATAATTTATAAAAGTTTTCTTAAATTAAAAATGTACTTAGTGCTATGGGTTATGGATCAAAAGTATTTAATTCAGATAACATTATATTTAAATCTTATTAAAATTGATAAATTCCATTTAACATAATTTTTACAAGGTTCTAGCTTACTAGTTTACTGTTTAAGCTATTTTGTAGAGGCATTTCACTCCCTTCCAAAGATGTTTGTTAAAAATATTAACAACCAGCGGTAGTGATACGAGCCACCGCTTCCGCTTCCATCCGTACATTCAATTTGACAATTTAATCTACGCGGTTATGTTTGGGAGATTGGGAGACGAAACCCAGTTGCAGTTGGCCACCGTTGCAACCAAAAAACTGCATTCGATATTCGGTGCAAACGCAAGTGGAAACTCCCTTGACATTTGTAGGATTTTCGTGTTCATAGCGGTAAAATATAAATTGGATAAATTGCATCGTTAGCAGATAATTTAATATCCTAGCTTACCACTTCGATATGGACGAAAGAAGGATTTTGCTGTTCCGTTTCGCGACAGCGCATATTTATGAACGAACACAAGCCATCCCGTATGATGTATTTTGTATGGAACGTTGTTCTTTTGCTGATTGTAAAAAGCCTATCATCCGCAATTTTACTTTTCGAAGTGGCTTGTGGTAAGGGCGCATAATACGGTACTATGTCGGCTCTACAGTTGATGATTCCGCGCAAGGGTTCCATTATTTTCGCAAATCGTAAGAATGGTCGTTATGTTCGTCCTTTGGTTCAATATGTCATGTTACCGATGGTAATTATCTTATTAATTAAACTGTCATACTCCACCGTATGATCAAATATATATTCCTTGTTCGACAAAAACACTTTAGAAAAGCCATTTCAAAATTATTTGAATAAAATTTAATAAATAATAAACATTTTTAAAACATTTCAAAAACTATATCTAATATTCTATACAGATACTGGTAAATGAGTATAGTAAAAAAAATAATGTCAATAAAGTAATTTATTTTAGTTGTTATTGCCATTTATGCTTTTGGTACTATCTATGTAATAACATATCATATTTGTAGTATGTAAGATTTTTTTTCAGAAAAAGGTTTATAATGTTGTTATAGAACTAAAATCTTTAGTTAAATACATTTGTTTGAATTGTGTTTGAATAGCTTTAGTTCCGATATATTTAGTTCCGAAGTACATTCCGATATATTTGATGTTGGATAAAACACTTCATTTTTTCTTCATTTTAAAATTACCGTAATTTCGTTTCGTTGGTGCTATCAAAAACAAACCAATTTTCTAGCAATCTTAAATTCAACTCATTTGTTACTGTCTGACGCAAATGTCTAAGCAATACAAAAAAACATCTACTTTAGTGACTGGTTGAGCAATATTTGATCAAACAAACAGCAGGGCTCCAGCCGACCTAAAAACGTATCTACGTAAGAAATCCATTCTAGGCAAAGCAAAACACCTTATGCCCCAAAAAGTAGGCGCTGCCGGAAACGAATAACAAATAAAGCCAGCCGAACTAAGTCGGAGGATATGATTTTGCATCACATGCACGAAACTGCACCAGAGCTGCACACCTTGTTTACCGCTAAGTTGTTACTTCTGGTGCCTTTTCCGGATTATTTGCATGGAGACCTAGTATCGCTCAGTGCTTGCTATGATTTTGGTGGAGTTACAGCGAAGGTGTAAAAAGCTGGATCGTGTTGTATGTCCGTTCGCTGAGAAGGAAATCGGGGTGAGCCTCGTTGTAATGTTATCCGGTCACGCAGGCCGGTCAAAGGATTCGGAGTAGCGTAAAGTGTGCATTACTTGATTGGAGCTTGTGAGAACGGTTGATGTGGCACAGTACAGGCAAATGGTTATTGTTGCGAAATGGGAACAAAACCCAATACCTGTTTCCTCTACCTTCCTCCTGTTTTGTGTGCTGTCAAAATATAACAATTTTCACTCCTACTTCTCTGCTGGTTTGCATGTCGTGATAACAATTTCATGAGGGAAACGTTTTACCGATCGTGCATTTCAGGCCAAACGGAATTTAGATTATGCAATTTAAATTTTGCTTCTGAAACGAGTTGTGAGCAAATGCGTGCATGGATGACCGGGAAGTGATTTACATTGTGTAACTTGAGCAGTAGAAACGACGAGGCATCAGAATTTGCAATGCCATTTTTGTTTTACTGGTCCCGGTCTTCAACATTGTGGAAGATAGACTTTAGCGTAACGTGCATCGTCCGGTTTGATTATCTTACAAGAAATCAAACCAAAGCAAGCCCGGTGACTTGAAGGTTGGGATGAAATGTAATTAACAAAATGGGTGCCCACAGAAATTGTTATTTTAATAGGAATTCGTTTTTGCCGGTGGTATCACGGAAATGGAATGTGATTGAAGTTTGTTGAATCGTTTCTTGGGAAAAGAGAAACCAGAACGACTGCGGCACAACATCAGGCAGACACGCAAGTCATGAAATGGTCTACTGTGTTGCAATGTAACTTTGCTATGTTGATAGAATATTTCGGGAAATTCCTTTGACGAATTTTGTAAAATTTTAGTGCTTTTGTTATAGCTACAACCGTGTTCAAAATTATAAACTTAACTTAAATATAATTTACACTCCAAAGCAATTGTTGAGCGATCACACTTCAACTTTATTTCACACGTTGTTTGTTTCGAACAACAGCACACTTTAGCTTCACATTCTCAACAGGTACGGACGATGGTAGTTTGCGATCATGAATATGTAAACGGAGCAGAGCGCGACGTGCGTAACGGCTGGATTCCGTTATTGCATGCATAATTTACGCGTGGCGCATCGTCACAAAAACGGCAAGTTTTTGCATACATAAAATCATCACTTCGTACCGAGCCAGCCGAAAGGATTTGTGGGAAACCTGTGCAAAAAAACAAGAATCATAAGCTTTTCTCCGGAGATTAGCGGGCCACGTGTCGGCTTTATTAATGTGTGTTTGCACAAGCGGAAAATGGTTGTAAAATTAAGCATCCTCACAAAGTTATACATCTTCCTTCGTTTTCAGTGTGATTGAATGTTGTTCTGTATCGGCTTCAGGGTGTACGTAGATTCAATGCTCACACAAATATGTTATTTTTTCCAAAAAGGTATCAAGGACGATTATTTATTGTTTTGTGGAGAAATTTGCTGATAACCTTAACGATCCTTCTTTTTCTGTTAAAGCATTCCCTTCTTTTCAGAGTCAAAATCGGCTTATTTTCCGACGGTGAACAAAAGCAGTCGGGCAAAACGTTTGCCGAATATTGATTAAGGCATTTAAAGCGTAGAACGCACGCAACCTTTACTTTCATTCATGCAACCTCTTTGTGCCAAACACAGTTCGGCTGGAATCAGGGAGGAACTAGGAAACTTTTCCACTATATAGTTTCTGAAATCAAAACGATTGAAAGAAGTTGATGCCGGTGTAATAATTTGGGTTTGTTGTTGGTTGGCTCGTGAAAAGGACTTAAAACCCTGTGACGGTAGCCTTAGGCGTCCGTGCCATCAACGCTGGAACACAGGGGCCTGTCGGAGGCGTAAGTAAAACCGTTCGAAGTATTTAGCATGCTTCCAAACGATCTCCATCTATCTAGGCCATCTGCGAACGAGAATGTTGGGTTCGTTACATTCGAGGTTTGCGCTACCAGTGAGAAAAGAACGATTCGAGCGAATTCCCGTGTGAACTAGGACTGGAGTGATAGATGTTGCTGTCAGATAAGTGTGTCGCCGCCTGGGCTCGCCGGTGCTATACATCGCGTCTGACGCGTGTGCAACGCTGGAAATTAATGTGTAACAGTTAGTAACGAAGAGTTTCCCGTCCCAGAGAAACACCTGGAGGGCGACAGTCGTAAATTGTTGTAAAATGTTCACCACATGCACCGGTAATGGTAGAGAGTGCAGGCTCATTCTAATGCCTTCATTTCGTAACACGCGTGGTGTGTAGTTGAAGTGGACAAACGAAACAATTTACCCTTTGTTTTAAATTCCCCTTCCGTAGCTACTCGAGATGAGCATATAATTTTCTCTACGCAATTCCGCATTGAGTTTCAGATTTTATTGGGCGTATCTTATTGTTCAATGTTGGTAGCACACCATAACTTACGCCAGATTGACTGCTTCACATGCAAACGGAGCGAAGGGCTAACATAAAACTTTCCAATCAAAGTAAATCAAACGTGCTAGAACGTAGCGTAGAGAGGGCACTAGATGAAAATGCAATTGATCGTTAAAATGTGAATGTAGAAAAAAGATCCCTGACTTCAGAAGCTAGACGAGCGCTTCGCTGTAAGTGAACGCCCGATTGAAGATGGTTCCGTTTTATGCCCAGCAATTAAGCTTTTATGCTTTACCGTCTTTCATCAAAGTATAACATTAAGTACTGCTCCCGTTGAATTAGTTTTCTTTTGTGCATTATTGTACGTGGAGCATTTGATGCATGATGGACAATTTTGCCATCAAATTATTCGTAACTATTCTGGTATTCTTTCATTTATTTTCTATGTTTCATTTTAAATTATGTTTACAATTCATACTCTATTGATAAGGAATTTAATTATCGTAATGTTACAATTTTATACAATTTTTATTACAAGATTTTATTTGATAATAATAGGTAAAATTAAAAGTAAAATAATAAGTAAGTAAAATGATAGGAAAATTGTTACTTTGATAGTAGCAAATAGTAGTCATTCGTTGGTTGAGGCGTAGAAACCTCAACTAGAAACATCATTTTGCTCGTTCTTGTAATAAAATTATTTACTTCTATACATCTATACCTTTTAGTATCCATACAAGACAAGTGCTATAAAAGGATCAGTGCAAAACTATGCAGCTCGATCACTCAAAATATATGAAAATATATGGTTGATCCACTCACGAATAACTAGGCTGGAGAAATGCTGCATTATAGATTAACCCCTATCTAATTCTAAAAAGCCTTCGGAAACAATCCTGCAAATAGTTACAATATAGTAGTACTCTGATTTGAACTCTCCTCCGCTCAGCGTTATGTCACAAGCCGTGGTACTATTGTTATGTGTGAGATGGATTTCCTCACATAAACGTGACAATCGATTGAAAAACTCTAACTCGGGTTTCCCAACAGCACTTGGAAATGGGCTAATTGACCGTCACCATCAGTATTCTTTGCTCTCTTGACATGCAGTATTCTCTTGGCACGGATGGTTCCTACAGATACATATTTAGTTGCATCCATCTTCAGAACCACCACACCATGGCTCATGTGGATGCAAAGTTATTGCTTTTTAAATCGAAGTCGTGCATCTGATGTACATCCATCCTTCGGTTGAGTTCATATGACTCCATTTCCTCGACGAGAGGTCGGAAGGCGAAGGCAAAGTCTATCCTGCACTTGAAGACACATTGCATAACACTTTAAGAAAACACACATACACACACACACTGCATTGTCGTAAAAATCCAGAAGTTTCGAGGTGAACGTCGACAGAGGCTACAGTGGGCAGGCAGGCACGGAAACTTTGCTGACATCGCTTTCCTGGAGCGATACGTGAGAGGTTTTTGTGTTTTTGATCCCTTACGAGAATCTGCTTCGGTTGGGAGGCTATCGAGAAATCTCTGGAGTGGAGGTGATCTTAAGTGGTGAGAGTGCAGTGAACCATAAAGTGTACAATATCTTACCATCATTAGCCCAGAACGACGAAGATAAGGGGAAACGAGCAACGACGAAAGGTATACGTGTGAATGTAGCACAAAGTTGCAACTGACTGATGCTTCTCCGGTTACCTCGTTCTTATGGGAGAAGTTTTAACATCGATGAAGAAATAGTTTATAATTTTTCTTGGTTGCAACTACCATTTGAAGCGTTGATCAAAGAGATAATTGATGAAAACAAAACCTTTTTCTTGCTGAATCCATGCAACAATTCGAATTAAAGTTAATCAATTACGTCGTATTTTAAGGAGACTTTAAAAAGGATTAATTTAAAAAATTACTCACAAGAAAGCTTGCTAGTGAGAGCCAAAAAGTTAAAAGTTAAAATTAGTTGTATAACCAAGAATGATTAAACTAGCCATCTCTAGTTCGAAATGTGTAATTAAAACAAAAGCTATGTGCTCTAATTTCACTCAAACAAGCCTGGAAATGCTTACACTCCCTTAAAGGTGAGTCGCAAAGCAAACATATGCGTTACGAAGTGAACACTTCTACATGCGATGAACTGCAGCCGGTTGCTCCAGGAAGCTAGCTGTTTGTTTGTTTGTCCACCAGCCGGCTGGAGTGGACGTTCGGTTCACACAACCTAGCGACCCGTTGGCTAACCTTCATGATGGGAACCGGAACAGGTGCTTTTCTAAATTGGCAGATCCGGCAGGTGTCCCCGGTTCCGGTTACTTCCCAACCTAACGGGCAACCACATCCGTAAGCCGCTCTGTCAGACGTTCCAATTCTTAACGGCCACCGACATCGCTTGTCCATTCGCGTGATTGATTGGGTTTTAGGTGCTGCTTCACCGTTGCCCTCAACCTTCCTGGTAGCCGCATTCGAACGGACCATCTTGACTCTGGCTCTAGTGAGGCAACCGTTTGCGGAATCCGACCTAACCCGTCGTCATCCTGCGTTCAACGTGTGCTCGAGGTTGAATTTTCCTCGGATAAATCTTGCATCCATCGACGCGTTTCAGTTGGCAGTTGAAAAATGGCTTTCCGTTCCGTTCGTTGTTGCTAGTTTGCGTTCGGTGCTTAAAACAGACCGGGCTCGGTTCGAAAGACCCAAATCGTTCAGCTATGCATTTTACTCGGTGCGATTGTTGGAAAGTGTTCGAGCAAGGCGGCAATGCAATGAAAAGGATCGTTGGTTTTTTTTTTTGTGTGTGCACACTCACCCCAACAAGTGCGCTTCCAACTGGGTGCTTCAGTTAAACCGTCACTTTTTATGACTTTGGGTTTTTTGTTTGCATCCATTTCTTCCAGTGAGCTATCGGCGGGGTTTGGCTGGCACAGAAACTGACTGCAAAGTGCTGATCGTTGTTTTATTTTCATCGCACTAAAATTGTAGGGCATATGAAAAATGCAAACGAAACCGGATGAGCGAATAAAAAATATGAAGAATTTTGCATTTCTGTGTCGGCAATTTTTCATCGTCCTGTAACTTTTGGTGCGGCCAAGTTTAAAGTGTAGTTTGATCAATATTTTTTTACTTTGTTTTTATTTGATCAATTATTAAAAAGGACGTCAAATGAAAGATCAATTCAAATGTCCGATTGTTGGGCAAGGTTTCGTTTCACCAATTGATTGATGAGGTTTGATTTTATTCTTCTCCTAAAGGGGTTGAAATATTGCCAGCAGATATTGAGGTGATAGAGGCACACGAATAGGTTTTTAGATAAATTTGTTTTTAAATAGATTGATTTCCATTGTTTTTCCAGTGACTTTAAGAGCTTTTGTCTTCCAAAATAATGTTCGCCTGGGTACCATGTCCTATGTAAAAGGACACATTTTAATAGGATTATAAGTCCTTATATTTACATCATTATTGTTTATTCCTTGCCCCGCCCTATAATCAAAAACTTCGAATTTGTCAGAAATGAAAGTAAATTATCCTGTCCAGTAACGGTGCATGTTGTTTAATGCAATATAAAATTCATCACACCGCGAACCTATGCTGCGCCTGGAACCCGATGTGGATCGCGTGAAACGAATTGCAATAAAACAGCATGCCCATAATTTGATTCTGCTCTCCTTACGCTCTGCGTTAACTTATTTCCTATCAACTCCCTGCTAGGGTCTTCCGCTTCGGAAGCAAAACTGAAACACTGCTGCAGATTGCCGGCTTACTTCCTTTTCAATTTGCACTCTAATGACTCCATTGTTTCCTATCCGGCTGACAGAATCCATGCACATCATCCACTGTTTGGTATTGTTTGATATTATCTCTCCAATCGCAACGATTGCTGTTGGTAGCATATAAGGGAGACGCGAATATAATTTCTCATCTTATGCGACGCAACGCTATGCGAAGCTCGTTTAGCTGCCTCGCTTTATGCTGTAAACAGTATGCCTAGCGGTCTTGTTCCTATGGGGAAGGCGTTTAATAATAAATGATGAAATTATTTCTTCACGACCCCTACCAACAATGTGCAAGTTGGAACAAGCTGTAACGCAGCTCACGGCATTAACATTTGATAGACGAATGAAGTTCGATTTATTGACTGGGTGGTGCTTCGCTGAAGCTGCATTATTCATCGTTTTATCATCATAATATACATAACAACAACAAATTAATGTAGAAAAATGATGCCCACTCCCCTCTTTCATACGAGAAACATATATTAGCCGGGCAATGTGAGTGTGACGATTCAATGATTTAACAACGACGAGTGAAGTAACTGAAAATCGTTTATCTAAGAATGAAAAAGTCTACTTTAAACCCCAACAAACTAAACACTTCGTAGACAGTGAACTGATGTATTTTGTACGATAACTAACTAAAACAAATACAAATAATATAAAATGTATCATTACTAACATTGGTTAATAAAACTGGCAAATCTGTTCTAGTTGAATTACAAATTCAATAAAAATTCATAGCATTTCATTTTCAACAATTGATGTTTAAAAATGATTACGATTCCTTTATTCGCTGTCTATTACGGAAAAAAGAATGAAATCCAATTTAAAATGAAGCTCTTGTAGTATAACAAGACATCAATCGGTTAGCTATACGGTAAGTTTCAAAGATGAACACGTACAGCTACGGAGAACATATGTGTACACGAACATTACGTATGTTCTAATTATCCTTAAGCAGCCCAATTATCACTACATAACCCTCAAAATAGAAAGGTTAATTATTTGCAATCGACTATCGCTGCAACTATCAGCATTTAAAATGGTTGTAAATAAAATAAATTGGTGCCTTTCACTATGGTTGGGATTTGCCACTGCGGACAAAGTTTGTGTGGATGGAGCGATCCTAATAAAGCTAGTAGCACGTAGCTCTAGGATTTCGTGGCTTAGAAAACTTTCTTCCTACGGCAGTGTTTGCATTGATATGGTAAGAACGTACTCTCTTTCGATAAAGTTACCTTACCGGCGAGTATGCAGCATAGAAGGATTATTAGTGCCCGTGCAAGACACTTACTTATGGTATAATGTGGTGTGAAGTTTTCTGCGTTTCTTGACGCCTTGATTTCACATTTGCACGATGAAATCACGATTGTGGCAACGTGTTGTGGTAAAAGTTTTCTCATCTCATGTTACACTATGCCGCGCTCTATGTCTGAATGAATCTGAGCGTAAATAAACCTTTTTATAGATAGTCATGAGGCAAGCTTGTACATTCAGTTTAGCTTCCTAATCTCCATTTTGTTTTATTCGAGCATTAGTTCACGCTTACATTTTATCTGCCACTATAACACAACATCATCCCACGAACATTCAATAGGCGAAAAGGGATATGCGTTTGACAGCGATGAATCCATTTGTTCGGTATATCGTCTGCACAGAACGGGAAAATTTTCACCCAATATCGGTTTGACCCAACAATATCCATTACCTCGGTTATAGAGTTTAGAATACACCAAATTTGCAGTGCTGTTGCCGTCCGGGACATTGGCGAACATAGAGCTTTTAATGCTAAAACCGATACTCACCATGACGGTCGTGTGTTCGTTGCAGGTCGAATGCCTCATCAAATGAAGATGATTTTTCACGATTAATTTCAAGTCAATTTACCCCTGTTTACTAGAAAGTAGACAGAAAAACCGATTGATAGTTCAACAAAAACTTACACAAACGAGCTAACTTTTTTCAAAGATCGGTTGTTGCATTATACAGGTAATTTGATATTAAAACGCAACAAATACAAGTTTTTTTTACAAACCTTGCTCCCGTCCCAGCGCGTCGAGGGATGAGCCCCTGGGGATTTCCTGTTTGGGTTTGGATTATGTTAATGGACTTGTTAATTAGGCTTGATGTTTGCTTTTCGGTGTGGTGGATCGCAGACGGACAGGACGGACGGGAAGCATTGAAGGGCTGACGGGGGTTTTAACGCTTAAGTGTCGCACTTTTTTCTACAAGAAGTTTATTTTGGGAAGCGTACTAGGTACGGTAAAAGCTATGAGTACTTTGTTACGCTTTTCATCAAATTTCTGATAATGTTTTCTTCAATTACGGGGATGAAGAGTTCAGAAGTAACTTTCCATTCCTTGTCAAAATAAAAGCTGTCTGTGTGCATTGATGGTTCATTTAGGAAACCGAAAATGTATTCCCAATAAAACAGCCTAGGCAAGTTACAATTATATTTAAATTTTACAATTTCTGAAGGTTTCGTGACGATTGAATATGTTTTAGATAGGTAGAACATTTTAATATGTGTTTTGGAATCAAGATTTCAATTATAAACATTTCGAAAATATTACTTTAATCAACCTTAGACATTATCTATATCACACTACACAGTCTAAAGCCATAGTAGCATTTTTCAACCTTTCAAAATTTCAATTTTCTCTGCGTCAGTAGCAACGAAACCTCGCTAAATTTCATAAAATTAAGCTTCAGTACGATACGCGCGTGAGTTTTCTCAAGAAAAGCTAATCCGATACATAATCTGTCCGGTAATCTTGGTGAACTTTTCAAAGGAAAAATGCTTTTTGGAAGAAAAACTCCAGCTCCATCAACGCACACGAGGCAGGACCGTTAAAGTGACTTTCTACACGAGTTCGATACATCGCTCTAATCTTTGGGTTGGAAAATGTTCAATATCCGTAACCCGCATTTGTATGTGCAGAGTTTCATCTGACATCCTTCCGGTTTCCGACGCGAGCACAGTTTGCCGTGACCTTTCTGTTTCGGGAAGCACATTTCCAAGTGACGTTACGGCTCACTCAAGCATTAATGTGCCCATGTTCGCAGTCGTTTCATATTACAATATTAACGTGCGCCGCCGTGTTGGGTTTCTGCTCAGGGCACGGGACATGTGTGGAGTGTTTTTGTTGCGGACGAGCTGTAAACAATTTCCGTTGCTGATTTTACCGCATCCGATTGGAGGGAAAGCTTTGTGAGTGTGGGTGACTGGATAGAAGTCGATGCGCCGATAGAATTCTACGATGCAGGATTTAAACTCTCTCCCACCATCAACACATCACCGCAAAAGGTTTTGCGCAAATCGTCTTGTCGATAAGGACGATTCGCTCGTGAAGCGTGCCCAAGAAACCCACACCGAACCGTGCCTGTGCATACGGAGATGCAGAATGACATAATGGCCACACAAAGCATCTAGTGTAGCGAGAAATGGTAAAGATTTTCCGGCGAGCATATTTGCGTCTGCAGTTGATAGTTTTCCTTGCGCTCCCTTCGCATGGACCTTATGAATGGGCAACCTTTTCCCTTCCACTTTTTTTCCGAACGTCTGATCCCGATAGTTTGTTTCTCATCCTTTTCGTCACTTACAAAGTTCTGCTTTTGAAAGCATTCACGTTTCTGCGCTACCTTAGTAGAACCGGGCTGTTTTTCTAAAAAAGTACCCGTTGATTGAAGAGATTTCCTACAGGGATTTTTTCACCCTCCGCTGCTGACGCTATGAAAAGCGCTTTCCACCGAATCCATACCGATGGGAAGTGGTGAACATGGCACAGCCGGCGCAAAGGAGAAAATAAAGTTTCCACTACAAAGCCATTAGTGATTCATTTCAACTTTTTCGATTCGATCTACGGCAAGCTTCAGACGGTTCTCGATTGCCCCATCGATTGCCCTTTTTCTCGTGCTTTCGTCTGCCTGCCAGCCGTTATTTTCGGCTGATAGTCGTCGACGTAACTTGTCTCTGCGTTCATTGACGTAAGGAGCGTAAGGATATCAATCAAATTCATGCCCAGAAAGATGGGCTGAGTTGGTGGCGAGTAGTGGAGAACAAAAATAAAACGGAAGCGTGAAAGGATTTAGTAGGATTCGAGTGCATATTTCATCCTGCTGCTCATCTCTTATCCATAATTTCCATCACGTTGATCTGGGTACAGTTTTTATTTCTTACCACGGCAGGTTGGATTTCATACGGTAAGAACATTTTAAAACAAAACTGTTTTTATTTAAAAAATCTTTTGAGCAAGAAAAAATAAATTCATCGCATCTTGTTGCAAATGCAATTGTTCATAAAATCAATCTTTTATTAAGAATCCCTTTTGTTGGTGTCCTCATAATATTGCAAAAAGTTTCTTACAAGATTGTTTTTAAAATAAATTATAAGGGATAAAAGTGTTTGCAACAGCCATTTCACAACCTCTCACATTTGTAGATTTTTTAAGTAAACTTTTAGTCAGTTCAAGTTTATGGACATTCATTTTATCGATTCAGTTTCGTTTCCATTTGTCGCCCAATATTCCCACACAATTTTCATTCGTATGCTTATTCGTACAAGGATCTCTTCTTGATCCAACCTTGATGAAACCAGGTGAAGGGGACGGCAAATCGGAAGTAATGGCTGGAAACGGATCAAGCAATCCCCAGATGGCCACCGATTGCTGCTTTGGCCCAGATCGGATTTGGTTGATGTCCTTGCCGATATGATTGGTGGATGCTAGAGCGCCAGACACAAACCGTAAGTGTCTGTAATCGTTTCGCAATGCCATTGCAACCACATTAATCATTGTGGGAAGGGTAAAAAGATATTTTCTTTTCCGCATTTCCTTCCAGAGTCTATAATCGAGTTTTTATTGCCCCTTTGCCGTCGGATGATTTGTGTAGTGGGAGGTTCAATTACGGCGAACGCTCATTGTTCGGTTTTGAATCTATTATATTTAATGATCCATAGAAAAGTTTATCCTTTTTTGTTAACTTATTGTCTTTGGACCTGTAGGAGGTTGTAACGCTCTATTGAGGTGACATTACACACTTTGCTTGCTGCTGAAATCTCTAGATCAGAGTGCTCGACTGTTTTGCAATTACACCGACGATTATTGTTATAGACGCCATTATTTCCTTCGCGGCAACAGGTGTCTCGTTTCAAGTAATGTTAGAAATAGGATTATTAGCATAACGCGTCGTGGTTAGAGTATCTGCAGGTAATTACCACCCCATTAGAGGAGGAAATGGGGGTGCAGAAGGTACGCGATAAGTCAGGGGTGACTTCATTGATTTAAAGGTTTAAAGTTTCTCATTTTAGACTCTATTAAAATAAACTTTCAATCTCCCGCTACTTCCAAAAATGCTTCCCCTCCCCTCCCAACCCCACCCCTTTCCAAGGCAGAAAGTTCTCCGAAGTATATATTTGTAAAGAATGTTGTCACTATCGTGCCACACGCGTTTGAAATACTTCATCGCATTCATTTCTGTTGGAGTTACAGCACCTTTTTATAGATTTACGTAGGCCGATAGCCTTCCCATCAATGCGTATTTGCGAGGGCTCAATCTTACCTTCTCCGCTTCACGTGTTTCCTCTCCTTTTACAGAGGAGATTGAATCTCTTGCCCGCTTGCTTTTCGTCACGCCCACGTTCAGCGTTCTGTACCGTAGTCTCGTATTCCTTTGTCAATTACGAAAAGGGCTGATTTGTGTTGGGTCCGACTTGAGGATCTACCCTGCGTCCACTGGAATGTCCCTCGGCTTGGCCCCTTGCCGCTCTGATACGTTGGATATTCACTTCTGAACCATGAGCTGGTCCTTCGGCCAGGACTTGGGGGCATTTTGAGGACGAACGTCACTGTAACGAGAGCGAACACGAAGATGGTGAGTTTACAAAAATTCAATCAATACTCGGCGAGCATCTGCTTGTCATACAGTAAGAGGGCGAGTGGGGAAATGTCATAAAAATGGACCGACGCAATAACGCTCTAAATTGGGTGTGCTACCCTCCGGGTCCCACTTCTCGCCCTGAGGGCATGGAGGGTATGCGAAGAATTTCTAATTTCCATTGCATTTTGTATTGCAACACTAAAAGCATTTGCTCTTTCGGATAAATCAACTTAATATTCCTTCGCTCGGAGATTTCGATGCAACGTTTGAGACCTGATTTAAAATTCTTCTTTTATTGATCGACATTTTACACTGTAACCGAAGCAATCCACGACAGATGCGAATAGACACGTTCGTATACATCCGAAACTGCGGTGGCACAGGGCACGCGGACGAATGAAGCAATGCCATGCACCAAACCGTCATACGCCAGCGGACCACCGGAGTCACCGGAGCAGGCGCCCTGACCGTTCGGACTCGAGACGCAAATCACGCTGTCGAAGATGTTGTTCGATCCCGGACGTTCCGCGCGGCATTCCTCCATCGTGAGTATGTTCACCGTCAGGAACTGAAGGTTATCCGGTACCTCGGCCGGACCACTATCCATCGTCTGGAATGACATTTACGGATATCAGGTCTTTAATGGTGGTCAATTAAAAGCTGTAAAAATCTATATTTTATCTCATTAAATGTGCACTTCTTCTTAGCAATACAAGAGCGACAGGAAGGAAGAGTGTTTATCCAAAAATGTACTCATCTCATTCCTATTGTAATAATTTAAAGCTAGTTATGCTATTTCAATTCGACGAATATCATCGCCAAAGAGACATCATATAAAACACAAAGTTAATATAGATAAACTGTACTCTACCAATTGTATCACAGGCTACGTTACTTCAGATGTCTCTTCGATAATCCCAACTCCAAAAATGCAACAATAAGTTAACAACTTAAAGGAACCGCCATTAGCATCGTGTAAGGTTTGCAATTTCGAGGTCCTGTATCACCGCTTTTGGGTTGTAAGAAACCTTTGCACCTACCTGCATCCAAATCGTCTCACAATTATTCCTGCGCTTTGATAAGCAGTAAAGCACCGTTTAGAACAATCTTGTTTCTCATTTCCGTTCGTTGTCCCTCACTTGTCACAACGCAGCAACACACAACGCACCGTGTGCAATACACTTACATTTGATCGACCCCAGCCGGAAATGGTAGCTTCGGTTCCGGACAGCAAATACGACGACGCCAGCCCAATCGGTTGCGTGTGCTCGTTGAACACGATTGGCACCACCGTTTGTATCACGCTGATGTCATTCTCGATGGTATCGGGATCGTACAGTGGGTGGTTTTCAATTCGCATCGTGGGATAGTAGACTCCGCCCGACGCCAGCTTCACGCTCCCAACGTACACGTTCAGGTTTTCCGGTACCATCGAGATTGTGCAATGTGCCGCCGAAAGAATCCATCGCGGTCCGATGATGGAACCACCGCAGAAGTGGAAGTTTGGTGGTCGCCTCAGGGACACCTGGTACGGGAACTGTCCCTCGACGGCGTCATATCCACCAACGATTCGGCCACCACCGTTTCCAGAGGTCCCCGTTGCTACAGGCGAATGTTAAATGAAAGACGCAAAAATGAGAGATTTCGGTTCCTGTTCGGGGAACTGAGTCTACTTACGATTTGCAACCACCCAAGGCGCAACGCACAGCGCGAACGTTAGCAGCGTCAAACGTAACATTCCGACTCGGACGTGTATCTAGTTCGTGTGGAGAATCCACACTTGACAGGTGTCCCACATATATAGAGCGCTGATAGCACCCGAAATGATAGCGATAATCTTGATACCTTTATGGCATGATGTGTGGCAAATATCAGAGCAGTAAAGGAATCATAATCATTTCCCGCGCCCTTGCCAGCCCCTACCTATCGCTGCATTCGGCGATACAAACGATCCTGCCGGCGATGCAAGCCATTGCTTTGATCCGATCGGCTCATCGACGTTACGCTGAATTTGTGCTGTTATCCACATTTTCTAGCGTGCTATCTCGACGTGCCAGTTTACTGATTAGTTGATTCCGCATGAGCATCAGTACGCGCCCTGGTTCGGAAGCAGAATAAGTGCACACATTGATGGTTATGACGATTTATGAGCCTTCGAGCGACAACTTTCGGATGCCTACAGTATCTATAAACAGCAGCTCCACAAGATGTTGGTGGTATGGCTGGGTACAATTAAATCTGATAGGAATCAGCTGACGCTTTTAGTTTTGGGAACGCCCCATTGCCAGTCATGTCGAGTTTTCTATTTGTGGTAATTTAGTTGCGTAGGTGATTGCGGAGATATTGCATGTCTTCGGGCTACAACATAGCTAAAAAAATATCGTATTTTAAACATAAACAAGTCTGGTGGTTTTCAAAACTGATTAAAAATGCAGTTGAAATAAATCTTGAAAAGACATCTGTGTCGTGATCGCAGAGTTATATCTTGTGTCTATTTTAAACTGTTAATTTGCTTAGATTTCATCGAAACAAAGACATTAATGGTGTCGTTTCATTGCGCGAAGTAAAATGCATAACTGCTAGAATCCGTTTTAAGATGAACTTTATCTTATTAAGCTCGAGTTACAGTCACCAGCCTTCCAGGTACAAGAGCTAATGCCAAAGCTATTGGATGTTAACCTCACTTAAAACCATCATAATGCTGATTCATTCCCAGAATATCTGGTCCTTACTGTGACATAAAACACGAAATTTGACGTGTGCATCAAACTAGGTAAACACAGGATAAAAAAATTGTAAGATATTGAATATTGCGAGCTTCACCAGTATTGTTGCCACGATAATCATTGACAGTGAACTTGTGTTGCGTTTTTCTTTCGGTACTCTTCTGTTATGGATCGTGTTTGACTCAGTGCCGTCAATCCTTCAGCCAAAATTTCTCTCCGTAGTTGTTTGACTCGTAAAGCACTCTGGAGCGGTTTAGCTTCGTTGCTGGCGATGGTAAATAAAGGATTACTATTATTTGAATTATATGCATAGTTCTCTGTTCATCTGAGATGATCTGTGATAATGGAAATTGACACGCCATTACGGTGACATATGCCAGTTATTATTAACATATTCTTTAACGTCGAATGAATTATGTCATGTCATTCATGTTTTGGTTTCGTTCACCATTCATTATTGTTGTTTTTGTCATTTTTAGAATGGTGAAAGTTATTTAATTTAATTGCGATTGCGATTCTTGTAGATTTGTTTTATTAAAGCAAGCTTCGATATATCGTAATAAACAATCAGTTCAAATTAATTTTTATCATAAAATATAACCATTCTGTCAATTATAATAGTTTTGCTTTTATTCTTGTCTTATATTAGTCTCGGTAATTTTTAGCAGTAATTTCATGTGGAATCTGAAACTTTCAATTTTGTACTATTTTGAGCAATAATACAACTGTTGGTAGATACCACCTACTGAAAGTTTTTGATGAACGCAGAATGATAATACTAATAATTTCTACCATTGCCCAATAAGTGTAGGTCAAATGTCCGATAGAAGTCGAGGTTCTTTAATTTTACGTGTCAAGTTTACTGTAATAAACGTAAAATAAACTTTCTACCATGAAAAGTAAACCTTTCAACCGTGAAATGTAATGACATTATTATATTTTGACAGCATTTAAACAGCAAAAATTGCAGATAATAACTTACTTTCATGCAAACGTTCCGTCCTTGCTGGCGGCTCGTATCGTGCGCCATTCGGGGGACCTCAAAGTATGTTGAAATTGGTTGGGAAATATCTAAAGAAAAAAACGAAAACGGCAAGGTTTGATAAATTAGTTAATAGTTTGTGCTAAATAAACATGTTGGGTAGAACGCAGAAAAACAAACCGCATATCACCGCCTATTTAGATTTCACCTAACACATTCCCGTACCTAACACAACACAACAAAAACCCACAAATGCACAGTGCGCGTTCGAGCCCACAATTAATTCCTGTGGTTTTTACGGTCCCTTTCCTTGTATACACAACATCATTGCACCACCGCCCTTAAGTGTATGATAAATATTTATGAACACGCAATTCGGTGGGCCATCGATAGGCGAAAATGTTAAAATTTTATGCCGCAGACTCCGGATGCCGGAACCTTGCCTGCCACCCTGCTTGCCTGATATGGGTTTGGCGTGCGCGTTAACTTTCAGAAGGGATGCATCATGATTCAGTGGTCGTTTCGGTCGTTCGGACGAGATAAAGAACGCACCACGGACGTAATTATCACCGCGTTTATTGCTCTACCAGTCCCGTCCCGGAGTACAGTAGTCCTTTGTTATGTGAACGCTTTGATTCTTCTTTTTTTGGCGAATAAAGAGAAAGAAAGAGAAAAAGCCCGACCATCCAAGATCCCTTCGACTGTTATTTGCGAGTGATTGAAGATTGTGTTCGCGGATATTATGACCGCGGACGGAGTCGGATCACTCGGCCCGGTACCCGTCAGTGGGGACTTGATTTCCCTAAAGGATGCAGCGGAAATTTAACGAGAGTGGATTACCGGGCCAAAAAATCGCACCTCCGTGGGTTTCTGGGTCGAGGTTTCCCTGCGGGTTGGGCGGCTAACCAGCAAATGGATCAAGAATATTTGTTATTTTATTTTTCAGGAGGCATAGGGATGCTTTTGGGTACACCTTGTTGTTGCCGGTTCATGGCTACAATTTATGAGTCTGCAGTTTTCCATACCGGTGTTTTCTTTATCCAACAATAACAACATTCGATTCCCAGGAGATATGTTCGTAGTCAGAATGTACAAGCATACAAGCAGGGTGCATAGTATCTTCATGCTTTTAGCTAGAAAGGCAAGAGAAAAATTTCGGACCATGTCACGAATCGACACGGGTTACAAAGAACTGGGCGTGTCGGGTTGTAAAGGCTCAGGATTCATTTTATGGGCATCGCCAAACGACACTCTTCCTCGGGACGGGAAAGAGGCAAAACCATCGTTAATGGTTTGCGGGAGGAAAATTGAATGTGAGCTGTCGTTTTACGATTACCTTTTTGCGCGAAATTGTTAAAGCAAATCGGAGTGATACCAGGGTCGCATTTTCGGGAAGCTGCTTTCAGTATGATCGTCGATTCTGTGTGTGTCGAAAAAGACGCAACCATTCTTTTGCCAGATTGCAAGATTGTGAATCTTCGGGTTTCAAATTCTGAGAGAAAACTAGAGGAGAATCCAGTGAAATTTCGCCAACGTTTCAATTTCTTTTATTGATGCAAAAACAGAATTTGCCGAGCCAAAACACCAACGACCCCAAATCGCAGTATTCACTGATGGATCGAGCATTCATCGAGCATCCATCCATCCATCGACTGGAAATATTTATCACCATAACGTGAAAAGTTAATAGCAAAAAAAAGCCCATTTCCGCACCAACCCATGGATACAGCGCTCTTAATGTGAAATTTCATAGTCAATTTTACTGGCCGGTGAAAGTGATTTTTACGAGCCGAAAAGCGGAGCGATCGGAGACGAAAACGAAGAAGACGTTCGTTTGTGGCGAAGTAAACGTTTAATGTACAATGCACTGCTAGCGCTCATTTATAGGCTACATCATCAAAGTTTTGTTGAAGTATTGCTGTGAAAGTTTTCCAAATTCATTTCATTTCAAACCACAAAATATGATCCGATCTGAACTTTAATTTACCACTCTTTAAAAACAGCTAAAGGTAATCAAATTCTTAACCCAATCCTGCCTCCTGACTGCCAGCAAGCAATTATGATTCAGCCTTTTCATACTTCTGCTGACTCCAAAGCGGTTGGCATAATGCCAGCAGTCACCGATGGTTACTCTATTCGATTTTATGATACTGAACCTTGAACCTTCTGTACAAATATTTGCTGTTCCCTCTTGGCTGTGGTGATGCTCACCTTGACCTTTTCGAACTTACTAGCCAACTCCAGTCCTGAGTTCTGCTCTGAGTATTGGAATTGGAAATCGATTTTTTACTGTAGCGTCAAAAGATGAGTCAAAAGTTTCCAGAAATATCATTAATTTTACCGTTTTCATCTGTTCCTCTTATTCTTATCCCTTATCCGGAGGCGATTCTATCTCGTCATAACGATTCTTTTGTAAAGTATCATCTTTGATGCTTACGCCTCTTGATTTTAGTTGCTCTTGTCTTGCGTCGAAGCTAAATCCGTATCTTGGGTGTAAAGTTTCACAATAAGCCGGGAGCAACTTTAAAATTATTGGCCACAAATCACGCAGCTTACGACGGTGGTTTACTTTAAGCCATCGCCACACGAATCAATTAAGTGTTGGCAGTCCTCTCGTTCACAGTAGCTCGGATACTGGCTGGCCTGGAATATGGATGTTTTAACACTCGATGAATTTTATAACAGCTTTTATCCCGGACTGGAAAATACATAATATGCTTCATTGCCGGCATAAACCGCATAAAATTATTTGAAAGCTACTTAAGTGGAGCATTCAACCCATAAATATGGTAGCATTATCCGGCAGCGGCTGATCAGTGCAGGACAGGTATTTATCTATCTAGATAATAAAGCTTTTTAACCTTTTTTGTATACAGATAACCATACCTCCGAGAGTTGTTGTGTGCATAGATTGGAACATTTGGCTGTGCATGCAAGAAAACTATATATCCACCTAATTTATGGTTCAGTTTCGAAAAATTTGAGTAATTTTAACATAATGCGTGAAATTAGACGACTGCTCGAATATTAAAAAAGAGCGATTAACGAAGGGCAGTCGCTTGATATTGAATGCTGGTACTTTATCTGTTGCATGTTTAGGAACGATTTTGGTTATTATTTATTCAGTAAAATAGGATATATTCAGTAAAATAGAATCGCTTTTTCACGTACAAAAAACAATGCTACAATCCTTTCGAATTTAGAACATGTCGAGTGTTAAGCTAAGTAGTTTTAAACTTGCAGAGTTTTTATTCTTACATTCATGTACATTCGTGCATGCAAGTATGGTTTTTACATATACAGCATTTTAAAGTTATTTTTTGTGACTCATTGTTTAAATTAAATTCCAAAAGCTGATTGAATTAATAGAAAACGGTTCCTTTATAGCGGTGTTACAATTTCGTGTGTAAATGTTATAAAAACATTCATTTCCCCACCATACTCGTAGAAGCAGGTATGCTATCTTCCGTAGACCTTTTTGCTCCAGTAGGCACTACAAAAAGCCCCTTTTAATTTCTGTTTTCCTAAGCGTTGGACACATCCATTGAGGAAGAAAGGGTTCAAAATTAAATTATTTAAAACGATCCATCCACTTCACATACGCACACATACAAACACTTGGGCTCCCTCGACACGGTTACTCCTGAGACCGGTAACGGTACACTGACGTTCCCAGAAACAAGATTTTATCTCTCCGGCAGTATCACACTGCTGTTATCACCCCGGACGAACGGGGCGAATTTATTTGAGTGTAGCCTCTAATGAACCGAAAGGATCATACTCGAGCCATGGCCTGGACATCAGAATTTCGCCTCAACGTCAGGATTAGAGTGTTTGGGGAACAAAGAAGAAGTGAGTCAGCTGTAAATTATATATTCATTTCTGCATGATCGTACCCTCTCGAACGAGTGGTGAAGTATTTGTTTTCTTTTGTGAAAGAGGCTGAAAATCAAAGCAAAGCAAAAAAAAATGTTATGCTAATCATCAAATTATATGATGTTTCAATTCTATTCTTTTGTATGTATATATAATTTTTATTTATTTGTGTTCTTGGTTTATAATGACCTGGCCCCTTTCGAGTATTGACCCCTTTTTAAGAAATATATGAATTCCATGTTAAAAAAGGTTTTATAACACAAAGTATTACACGAAATTAGGCTCTATTTGGCAACCAATCCTCCGAAGCCTAACGGTAAATAAAACTTACAGTTGAAATTTACCTGTTTCTGTTCAAGATAAAATTCTATATGTTCTACCAAATCGAATCGAAACCTTCGACCTTTCGATACTTCCGACGGTGTCATAAAACGGAATCAAATTATAATGTTATGTGTCCTAGCTAAATTAGATTCACAGGTAATAATTCAATTCACCATTTGCCGTTTTGCCGCGGGCTTCAATTGGATCATTTATAAATCCAGGATTGATTTTTAATTCGCACCTGATGAGGTAAACGAAATTATGCGGTGGTAGGTAAATTGCGTTACATTGATTATAGAGTTGGTCTAACTTACTTTAAGCTAGTACTTCTACAGAACAATTATTTCGTCCGCAATCAAAAAAATTACTGCCAACCAAAATGGGTGTTTGACGCAATTGTAGGATAGATGACTGAATGTACCTATTTTCCTATTATTTTAAGCATATATTGCTCAGCTTAAGCTCCTTCTTGAAGGCAAAAGCAATGAGCTGTCAAATACGACTTCCGGCGGGTTCTCACACGCTGAACGATTGATCCTTATCGCGTCGAACAATGCCCGATTAAACGCTTCCAATTTATGGTTACTCAATCAAGTCACACAACGAACGCACTTGGGGGAAAACGGATGGAACAGAAAGGGGAAACTTCTGCAACGAGGAACGGTCTTAAAGTGCTCTTCCCATTACGTAGGTTGCGAAGGTATAGCAGGTATCGTGCTTTGGAGCAATTTTAGCGTAGGCCTACACTCAATCTCAAATGCTAGAACTTTCTAGTCGCTTGCACGGGACCCACTCGCAGACGATAATAACGTAACGTTCATTAGTATCCCCGCTTTGTGAATGGTTGTTGTTTAGTGGCACGCAGTTTTTGCCCTATATTTCGAGCTATGTCAGGCGACATAGTAAAGCAGCGAGAGAGTTTTATAGTTTCTTGCGTTTCTTGTTATGGTATTGATTTTTTTGTTTTTGTTGTGTGCCCACTGTACGTTTGAGCAGTGAGTTTGATGATGTAATAGGCTCAAGGATGCAGGAAGAATGTTACGTACGTACCGTGGTCCAGGAGAATATGACCCACAAGCACGGCACAATCATTTTGTTTTAATATATCCCCACGAGCTGTTAGCGTTGTGGGATTAGTTATGGGAATTTGTTTTCTAACGACAGCGAAAGTACTTGATAATGTTTGGTGAATTCCTTTCACTGCTCGACTTTTGTATCCTGACGTGGCAAACATTATTCAAACGGTTACTTTCGTGTGCCGTAATTTGATCTGACGTCTGCTCTTTCTTTCAAGAGAAATTTTCTAACCAATTAAGAACCGGCAATCTTGAAACCACACTCCACATACATTTGAATGCTCTGCGACTAAACAAGGCGGTTTTCTATGCTTGACCCTATAAAAATGCGTACGAATGCGTAGTGTTTGAGACGTTTCGGTGAATAAATTATATATTTGTAGACAATTGTTTGTTTATTTCCGATAGGAGTATTTATTGTTTATTGTAGCGAACACTCCAATAGTGTAAGGTAAAAAAAATGATTTTTTACGTTGTATCATGCAGGTGATGATTATTATTTATTATTGAGATCGATTATCTTGTACTTTTACTAGTGTGCTCTTATATGAATAAAATCGTGTGATTATTTAGAATAATATATCAGAATCGAAGCTTCAGCGCAATTTCAAACGGAGGTTTGAAATAAATAGCTTGAGTCATTAAGCTTGAGTAGAAAACGATCTTATTATTTTGAAACTGTTTAGTTTCTTTCTCGTACTTTGTGTGCTAACCCTCTTATGTAATTTTTCAATTAAAAGCTTCCCATTTTCTTGCACAAAAATAGTGTAAACGCAACGAGTAAGCGATGTGAATCGAGAAAAAACGATAAAATGCTGACAGTTTAAAACTAACTTTCTGGATCTGGCTATCTCTCGTACTATCAGGTCATTTACACGTTGGTTAGATTATGTTGTTCGCTTGAGAGAACATTTTAATAATTTCTCGGAAGATATCATCTATTGTTTGATGAAGTTTTTTTCATCATGACTTATTTGAGACGAACCGAGAAAAATAAGTCACAAAAAGCAAAGAAATAAAGCTCCACTTAGATGTGATTATCTCTTTGAAACAGCGATATGAACAGAACGTTTATTAAAGGGTCGTTAGTAACTTTATCATCTTCTTTTTCCATCGAATCGACCACTCACTTTGCGCGTGGGTTGAATATTTACGGCACGCGCCAATCACGCAATTTTTGGTGTGCTTGTGTCACTTTGACAATCAAATCAATACGATTTACATGTTCATACCGTCGCGTCCACTTTTTTTGCCAAACCGAGCTACGCTTAACAGATGTGCGTATTATGCTACAGCATAAACAAACGAAATCGCAATCACGACGCCGCCACCCGACATGAGTGATGAGATGTGTCGCTACCACTGGCAGCTCCAGCTGGCTTTTCTATTTCTATTTTCAAACCCCGGATCGGCAACCGGTCCGGGCATGTAAATGCATTCGTTCTCGCTTCCGGAATCGGGTTGACCCGTTCTTTCGTTACTTTATTGGCAGGATTGTCGAGTAGGCTAAGCAATCGGGGTTTTATCGTCCACCATTAATGTTCGCTTCGATGTGGCAGCTATCTTCAAGAGCCAACATTGATTGAGAGGAAGAAAAGCCAATAGTTGTACGCTTCCCACAAGCGAAGGCAACAAAAAAAAGGGCGGCACTTGATTGACATTTACGTTTCCCAACCCTGTCGGTGGTATTTGGTTTTGTTTGGAAGGAGTTTGCGTGGGCGTATGTGTAACGATAATGCGTCTAGAATGACAGAAGTGAAAGGGTTCCATTGGACGAGTCGATTAACGTTTGTGCGTTGGTTGATTGTTGACGATCCGTTTCGATCGTTGGAAACGTATTTTTTTTATTTCGCTTTCGCTCGTTGTGTGTTTTGTATGTCTGCGGTTACAGCTTATGCAAACTCTCCAAACCAATCACGCGAGTCAATTAGAGGCGAGCTTTCCGCTGCCTCAACTTGAATTAACATTGTTGCCGGAACGATATCGGTAAACATGCCGCCCCGACTGAGATTTACCAATATCGATGGTTCTACGCTCGCACACTCTCACACTGATTGTGTTTGTCATTATCGAAAATTGTTCGATCATAAACACGGGCCCTTCTCGGTCGTTTGTGTAGAGTTGTGCCCGCCGCGTAGTATGACTAGACGCAAATGATAAACGCTTCATTAGCAAACGGGCCGATTTGGACGATTCACTGATGCTCGGAATGCAAAAGTAATGGACTGCTGATGCCCACAAACAAATAGTTGGTTACGGTAGAATATGGTTGCATAATCTGCCCTCCTGCAAACGATAAGCGGTTCGAGTGTGTATCTCATAGACGAGAAAGCGTTTTGAAAAGCTATGGGCTATCTGCCCGATTGTGACATGTCAATGGGAAGCAATTAATATCCCATAATTGGCGGCCAGGATTCAGCCATTGAAAGTGAAGTGCGTGCTTACCAGTTACCGCTCTTTGTATAGCACTCACAAAGCGGGATGTTGATAAATGCATAATTTTCCAATTGTACAATGTATGTAAACTATTTGAGCAAGTCAAAGTCCTTTTCCCGTCCTCTTCCCGTCCTCTTCCCGTCCTTTTATCCTTTTTTTCTCCGTAGCCAATAATGAACGAAATTAGTTATTTTTATTTCAAGAAAGCTAAATTTTGTAATGCCTCGTGCAAATTAGTTGATAAATGTTGAGTTAACATACGATTTTAATATAGAAACGTAGAAATGTTACGGTAGGATTAATCTCATTCAAGGTAATATTAGTCTCAAGAGATTGCGATAGTAGCTTTGTTATATTTACCATTTACCTTAAACAATTTAAAGACGTTTTTAACTGTTCGGATATTTTATTCAGTATTTAAGCAAAAATCATTGATTTCATCTATACTGTTAGCTTTACGATATAAATCCAGAATATTTTAGATTCATCATATACAATCAAAAACCTCAGCTTAAAATCTTAATCTGAAATAAGATACCTAGGTAAAACGCATGAAATAACTGTGTTAAGTAGTATCTGTTGTACCCTAAGTGCTGAAACCATTTTCATATATATTAGTATATTTGAGATGAAGCTTTAAAAAACTTTACAATAATATTGTTACAAGCCTATCGAATACTATTATTGTAAAGTTATTAGAATCTACATTTCAAATATAGATATTAACACGGTACAAGCAGAAAACAAAGATACTAACACTATTTTTTAAGTTATCCAAATTACTAAGCACTAAACTTAATTTTCATATTTTGTACATATTGTGTTGTATATTGTTAGGAATGTCTTGTGTACTTTAATAAAAAAAGAATATCATTTAGATTTTTCATTTTTTTTTAAGTTGTAAGATTTTGTAAACATCACAATGAAAATAACGATAATGACTTAAACAATCTTCCTACAAATATAAATGTGTAAATATATAAAGTTCGCGTTATTTTGTGCTGGTGAGCAGAATATGCTTTTCCATTAACAATCACTGAAATGAAATCAACAATAAAAGCCAAACATAATCGGTTTTTGAGCAGCCAGTCTTTCGGTGCCTGTCTTATAAATCAGTAATTGTCCTATAGAGTTGCTGAAATAGAAAAAATAACGGGATCTGATCTCTGACCTAGTGTTCGGATGCTTCGTCAATCTGTTTCTTCCATCCGGTAGCGAGACCCGCGTAAGAGCATTTCAGTTTCCATAATAATACGGGATATTGTTAACAACCTTTCTGTTGCTACTTTACAATGAATAAAGAATGGCCGTGGCGCATCAGTAGGCATTCGAGCAGAGCGACTCTCAGAAAAAAAGCGTGTGCTTCCTTTTGGGTTTTTCATGTTTTTTTCTCAGAAAAGTCACAAAAGAAAAATAGACCTGTCATTTATAATCGCTTCCGCTCGATCTCGGGCTACCTGTTTACTGTGCCGCGTTCAGTTTTTCGCTGAACAGAAAGGTGTAATGCACTTGGTTGTCCGTAGAAGGGCGCAAGGGCGGCTCAAGCTTACACCGCACACGTAAAGAAACCGATATTGACCTTGTTAAACTTTGCGCGGCGCCTACTGCTACCCGAAAACAAATTCTTTCCTTGTTAACGCATCACTTTAGTGTTGTTTGTCGTATTGTTATTGCCGTTGTTGAACAAATTGAACATTTCTCGAATTCCTGCCACACGTCGAAAATCCCTGTCCTGTTGTGTCGCTCTGTTTTTGTTTCGTGAATTAGGTTGCCCCGGAAATGGGGATGGAAATTCCCTTTACTTTCCCGTATTGAAAATGGTATTACTTTGACACCGAATGTAATGCCATTTTGTTCGTCGAACTAAACGAATTTGTCAGGCTAGGTACTACCGAGCGCAACCATATTAGGGAACCATTCCTGTGAGTAATCCAAGCAGGTCTGTGAAGAGTAGCAAGAATGATAAAAAATAGCAAGTTGAACCGTAACTTGAATTTTTTTCGCACCCCGCGATTGTAATGCTCTTTACGAAATTGCAATGTGGTCGTATACCACGACGGGGGTGTTTTGTTTCACCAAAAGGCATTCGTAACTTTGCTCGAAGTGACACCATGGTCTGAAAAGTGGTACCAGCTGCGTGAGGTACGGATGATAACGAAAAAGAAGAATTTGTGCTACTACTTCCAGCGCTAAGATTGTATGCGGGTGGGCTTGTTTGTGGGATGAGATTGACGGATATCGTTCCGTTGTGGTTTTATGTTCCATTTCGATTGAGTCAAACAGCTAGAAGCTAAGGGTGAGATAATCAATTCTCCGTGCCAGTAATAGCAGTAAATTCGATTGCGTCTTGTTTGCACATATCGTAAAGTTTAATAAAACAATGTTACTGGGCTTAGGATACACTTTTGCTGTGAGTTGGGAGAAAATCCGAACAAACTGAAAGGAAAATATTGGATTATCAGATCGAAACCAGTGAACAGATTAGGCAGTCAACCCTTTAAGCTTTATACTAGTATTCAAATACTAAATGAAGCATTTCCATTTTTTTCAATGCAAAACATCGAAAATGTTAAGAGTATGTCAAGTGTCAAGTAGCTTCTGTATTACTTTATGACCTTAGTCAGATTCATAATATTAACATGTGATCCGTAAAAAATGGCAGTAACTAAATAAAGTTAATTTTAAGAACATGCATGTGCATCACAATAACCTTTCACATTCTCCCCAACACGGTTAGTTTTGTCGGATAAGCTTGCGCTTTACACGAATTGGACCCTAGAAAGGTATTCAACCAGTAGCATTGATTGTATTATATTGCGCGTAACATTGCTTTTTGAGATCATAATAGCTACTACACGCATTCCGTTTTGCATTCCGTAACTAAATAGAAATCGATGGTAAATGCGGCTTTTATTGTAATTTCTTGAAAGCATACTGTCCCGCATCTTGTATGGCCATTACCGAGGCATTTTATCTCCTGTTTAGCTCCAGCTGTCGTACAGACTGTGCTACAGATCTAGCATGAAGCCACCTCTGACTCAGCAGACACTTTGAGCGGAATATTAATATGTTGCAAACAAAATCGATCCGGCTGGGCTGGAGAACGCCATCAGCCGTAACCAGCCTATCGTCGATCGATCCGTGCTTTACCGTCCCACCCCGCTGTCTACTACTGCTCCACCGTAGAACGGAATCTCAAAGACCACCGGGTGTGTCTGAACAGAGCGTCTGTCAAGAGCATTCGTCCTAGTAAGGTGGTATGCACGGTGTGCGACGATGGGCCTCCTCTGAAGCACATTCCCTTCAGCAAACTCGCCATAAGGACAGATGGCGAGGTTTGACTTTTCCTACGAGAAAACCACCGACGAGACCGAACGACCCAGCACGGTACTAGAATATGTAAGCTGTCGACAAAGGAAACGGGAGCGCGGAAGTGGTCTGCGTAAAAATGTTGCGTGCCAGTGGGCCTCCCGTGGAAGGAAACTCCGAGAAACAAATGGAACGACAAACGTGAATGCGAGATAAAAATTCACACACATTCCGGTGTGGGGTTTGAAGAGGTGAAGGTGTCCGCTGCCGCTGCCGATGCTGGATTGTGTTGCGCAACGTAAGAAAAGTTAACGCTCCCGAGAGGGCTGTAAAGTGGATTAAGAGCCCGGCAGTATATACGGGTTACCATATCCAACCAGCTAAAGCAATGTTCGTTGTAGCGCAGCCATTCTCTTAAGAGAACGTTTTCTACTCCAGTGTGGTACGTTTAAAGTGTAAACGACAGATGCGTTATGCGATTTTGCGAAGGATGTGATCTTTAAGACATTCCAAATACCTTTTTCGTAGTAAACGTTGAAAAAAAAACGCGAAAAATCTTTTCTACAGTACTGGAGATGATAATAAATTTTGAGGCGTTTTACAACACATAATTCGCCTTTATTATGTCGATCAATTTTTTTGTGCACGATTGGTAGTGAATAATAATAGGTTAGTTATGTTAGATTGCGTTTATACAGCATATAAGCATGCTTTTATGATTGTATGAGAATTTTATCAATGTTTAACCATTTTGTTTTATCATTCTAATAATTAGTTTTCACTGTGTTTGTGCTTTCACTTGTTTAGAAAATGTTCTTTATTAACTTGTTTTACTTCTAAATGATGTTAAGTTAAGTTCTAAATTATGTATGAGATTGAGCATGCTGTACAAAATTATATTTGGAATTGCTTTAAGCAGTACAAAACTACGCAAACGATTCCGATTATGTCGAACATACATTTTAATATACTAAACATGTGACACCAAAACCCTTTGTAGTGAATTGTTGCAACTGTTGTAAGGTAACTAAAGGAGGAACGGAAAGATAACACGATAATAAACAGACTAAGGAAGGCAAAAGTTCCTGTTGTTGTCCATTTTCTTCGTCGTTACCTTACAATTGAACTGATTTTTTTTTATTATTTACCAATTCAAACTTGTTATTAACGTGAAATTGGAAGGATCTTGGTTTCTCTTTTGGGGAAGAATGGCTGTCTAAGAAATCCAAAATGAAACATCGTCTTTCCGACTAACAACGGCTTCTACTCTCTACTTCTACTCTATAATTTACGGATTTTATCTTCGTTATCAAGAGAAAATTTTCACATATTGGCTGGTAATATTTTTTAATCGTTATTAAAATCAACATACACTTTAAAAATTGCAAAATTATCAAATTAACATCTACATATCCACAGTTTACAGTCATATTCACATGCATTATAACCATATTCATACTTAAATCGCACCGTTCAGGTGTCGCTTAACACATATATTCATTATATCCCATCCCCTTAGGGAGTAAGAATAGCCCTAGTGTACAACACACCACATCAGCCTAGAAAGGGCAGTTTGTTTGTTTTAACACCCCACTAGCGTCTGGTCACCTCTCGAAAGGGTGATTCACACTGTCCCTGGGTCCAAGGTGACGTTGTTGGAAGCGGGAGCAGCGGGGATCGAAAGCATACAATTACAGCGTGACCCAACAGACCGAGGTGATCGGGTCTCCAAGTGGTGGCTCCGAGAAAGGCTTAATAAACAATGTTGCCTGTTTAATTCATGCTCACCTGGAACCCCTCACTGCCACTGCTTCCGAGGCGCTCCACAATCTTATCACTCCCGCGGATCGGATTATAGTTTCACGTAACCTTGCTGGTGTGTGGCAAGTACTTATTATTGTTAGTGTTTGGATTATAGTGCGGTGTGACGGTCGTATCGAGTTGCTGTATTCCGCGTTGCGGTGCACGGGCTAACTACTACAACCAACCGCCACCGTCTGCTTCCGACAAAGAACAAGGCCTGTAGTGGTTAATCATAAAATTCCCACACCTAGTCGGTGCTGCGGTAAGCGAAGGTGACCGCATATACGCACATATAATTAAGTGAACCCTTACATGCTCTTGTGTCACCCTGTTTCATTCATAGAATCGCACACACAACCGGTAAGCGCTTGCATAAAGGCTCATGTTCTGATTAACCCAGCCGGGCTTGCTTATCACTAATTTTGTATCTATAGCTAAGGAAAACGAATGGGTTTTGAATATAATTAGATCCAAACCAAGCTTGTGCGGGTGCAGGTGCGGTAGACCGTACGAATTTTCCACGTGGCACGCGTGTGGGCGAACTGAAAACTGAGGTCTGCAGAGTTTCTCCTCGTTCGTTAATCCTTTTCCGGAGCGTTAACGTTTAGGTCAAAGCCGTAGTTTCAGCTTTCGCACCATATCTCTTTGCACCCTGTTTTTGTAAGCGCTGTTAATGAGCTACGTGGGCGACACGCTTTATGCAAAAAGCAGATGGAGAAACAAGTTTTTCCTCGAACCAGTTGTTGGTAGCAGAGGGAAGCATTAGGCCGGTTTTGTGTGTTTTACTTAAAAAACTGGTTGAAATTGATATGATAATTAAGTCTCTTATTATGTACATAAAGCTTCGTTTTAATGAACATTCAAGCGAATGTTCATGAGAGAGTAAATATGTAGGCTTTTTTACTAGCCCATAATCTACGTTTGGTTAATATCATAAGATAATGTATCAATAACGGAATGCAAATTCTGTGTATTAGAATACTAAATCAATAAAGTATTACCAGTTATTTGCCAATTATTTGCTCTATCTATATTTTTAATAATCACTCTCCTGTGAAATAATTTTGAAAACAGGATTTCTTCTTGAAGAAATAGGAACTGAAGAATGTTGACTAGATGTGCGAAGGGTCTTTTCATAATGGATATGGAATCGTTACGAGTAAAGTTCCCATTTCAAAAGCAAGTAATTTCCATTGTCTCATGTTAGCAAACAATATATATTATATTACATTGCTCGATGTTCGGTTATAAAATGTAATAAATAAAGCAGATGTAGCCATATACTTAAGTAAATTATTCCCGGAAGAACCTAGATACACACAAGTGTGTAAATGGAATCGATGGAGGCGCCCAGTGTTTGACACGGAAAATAATCAACCAGGCATCTATGTCGCGCTTGCGTGTCTTATTAGCGTATCTGCCATACTTGTTATTGTCAATAAAAAACCAACATAACGACGCTTACGAAGTAAAGCGTGGTGATTTTTTTAATTAAAAATTACGTTCTTCAACCTGTCCGAGACGGTGGAAAATTCCAAATTCGACAAATAAAAAGATGATTTTAAACAGCAGTGTTAAGATTCCAGCCATTCAACTCCATTACATTATGTCACTAAACCCTTTCTAGGAATTCTCGGAACCGTAAACATTGCTAACTGTGGGTTTCATTTGTGCATTTTTTCCATTTGCCAAATAATCATCGAACAAAAAAATTATCGAATCTGTAACTTCTTAGACGAATTCAGGTGCAATGCTGAGCAAGAAAAGGTTGCAATGTTAATTAATTTATTCAGAGACCTTTTTTATTTGCCTACAAGGCTATTTGGGAGCGATATTCAGTTTTCCTTTTTTTCCTTTATTTGCCCAAACAAGGAAAGTGAAAAGTGCCGAGGTTTTCTTATTTTTTAACCTTAACGATTCTGTTTAGCATAATTTATGTTCGGGAGACCAATAAAAACAAAATAAATTTACAGTTTACCCATTCTGCATATTCAAATTCAATTACCAGCACATTATAATTGTTAATTAAAACCACTCCGAGCGAGGGATGGACTCAATACATGCCATTAGATTAAGATTTGTTTTGTTTCTAGATTTAGCTTCGTTGCATGGAAGATTATTTAAAAAGATTATTATAAAAAAATATTTCTTTTTTCTTAGTCTCTGAGACATACGAAATTAATTGATGAAAACTATCTGAGCGTTAGAAAGTGTTGATAACTTTAAGGTGTTTTTTTATTTGTGTTTTCTAATGTAATCAATGAAATTAACGCTCTAATCATTATGATATTATTAAACACGTAACGTAAACCATATTTGTTGTAAATGATTGCGCTTTGAACCAATTCAAAGCGGATAACTGGGAAAGGTCAACATTGTTAATTTTACCATTTTATTAAGAGGTTTTTATTAAGAGTCCATTGCATAAACCAGTAAGAGGAAACCAGTACAATCTTTTTAAATTCAGTGGACTAGTTTAGTTCCTTTCATCCCATAATTGAAGTTTTATTTCATCCCATAATTTATCATACACTTGTTTTGATTACAGCATCAACACCCAAAATTACTTGTAAAAGCTACAAAACATGTTTACTAATGTTGTATAAATAGCCATGTAACGCATCTAGCTTTTTGTTTGCTGAATCTTTTGCGTCTTTCTTGCGAATATCTCAATTAAAAACATGAACGCAAACTTTCCAGTTTCTTTTGTCTAGCTCGTTCCGTATAAGCTTCCATAAACTTTTTACATTTTCCCAGGAGCGCGTTCCGTAACCTCCTTGGAACAGAACTTTTTAGTTTCATTGCGAAAGATGTAAAGTCTCTAGGAAGAGTTGTTGCAAAACAGAGAAAAACAAAAAACACCCATGGATGCTGGTAACAGACTTTTGCAGTTATAGAAACATGTTTACTTTTAGTTTAGTGTAAGATTTTCTTGGAAAGTTATACCTCATCTAGCTAGTGAATGTTTTTGACGATGAAAGCTCGTGTAGAATAAATATTTAAATAATAAAGAACGTACATATTACGTTAAATTGTTGCACTTTAAACACCACACTTCAACTCCGATACTTGTCTGCCTCATTGTGGTATGTTATTTTCCTTTAATGTAACACAATCATCCATCGAGCATAAATGTTATTGAAATTATATAACTTATAACTAAATAGAGCTTCTCAGCAGCTATAAATGTCAAGTAAACTTGCTCCCCAAAGATGGCTTCGTTTTGGAAACGTTTTCGATCGAGGAAATGGTTCGTTATTCTTTCTTTGATTTGGGCACGTGTAAAGAAAACACGTTTCTACTACACAACGGATAAGAACGGACGTCGGGGTTTGATTGGTTACGCAGCGCTGGTGAACCATTTTTTCCTGATCAAGTTCCTGATTGGCACCCTGGTAAAAATGTTGAAGAAGTAGAATGCAAATGTAACTCTAAAAGGCACGTAACAACAAAAGAGTACGTTGTATGGGTGCAGTTTCCACCGTACAATTTACATCAACAACGTGTGATATTCTCTCTCATTTTCGTTGCTAGTCAACTGGGAACAATACATGATTTTTTGCGAAACATTTTCCGCAAGCATACATCTCGATTCGCATGTAGCTGAATCCATTGCACGACGAAAAGAACTTATACACGGTTTGTGCACAATCCGGTACAGCGAATCTCAACACGAGCACGTCCATTCGTTTTGCAAGGTGCTTAGTAATGCTTAAAGGACTTTTGGACACGCTTTCGGCACCAGCGTTTCTGAAAAGTTGTACCGTACGTTCGCATCACCGATGAATTCGTTCGTTTCTCGAGCTTAGGGCCACGGTTTCGAGGTGACTTGCAACTTTTGATATCATTTATGTACGGTTGTGTCATACAAATGAAAAAGTTTTTTTCTGTTAAAGTACGAATATAAAAGTATCCAGCCTTCTGCAAAAGACATTGTGTGGAATGTAGTCAAGGAAATGTAATCTTGTAAGATTTTCTTTTCATCAGCAGGATAATTCGCACAGTCCTTAATAAGCGTGTAATTGAATTCATTTAAAAAATCATTCAAATTTCATTTCATCATCTGTTATATTTACATGCTAAAAAATATTTTTTTCAAAAAAGCAAATACAAACGAATCAACCTGACATATGCCTGATTTCCTTCAAAATTTGCATCAATTTTCAACACTGCCGATATACCCTAATTCAACGTAACAAAAATATCTCAATGCACGGTGCTCTCCATCACCAGCTGGCTGAAGAAGGTAAATTCCTTGTTCAGAAAAGAGTTGTTGAATCTCCGAGAATCTTACATAATGGATGAGCAAAACATAACACAAGTGCAAGGATCAAGTTTACCCAGGAACAGCTTTCGTCGAAAGAATGAGACATGACTTGCAGAGTACGTTTACCCTAGTTATGCTATACTTGTTCGCAAAACACAGTGGACGATAAAATATGTTTTAGACTTACATTCCGAAAAAAAACTAATTTTAAGAATTCTTGAATAATACAACTTTATTTGTGATTTTATATTTAATATTTAATAAAAAGAGTTACACCGATGGAAAGTTCTTTACCAACTCAAAGAATACAGTTTTTTTGTTAATACACATTTTCTTAGTGTACTCAAAGAGTTTTTTGTAAAACAATTTTGTAAACAAGAGCACCAATTAAGCACACAAATTTTGCATCAAATTCTTATAATCTTCGGTTTGGTTTACTGATTTTGTACGGAAATTAGATTTTTTGCTAGTATAACATGCTCATGACTTCTTCATTGGAACATAAGACATTTCCATGACCCTTCAGACATTTTGATTAGAATTCATAAACTATTGGTTGCTTTCATCCACTCTTTTTAGTTCAACTGTCTAAATTTGATTGATGTTTGTGTATTAAGTCATAACGTTACTTACATAAATTAGATCCAAATGTCTTTAATTTCTGTTAAAACTGTTCAAAACACGTTTCATCAAACAGATTAACGAGAAGAATACCGCAAAATAAAACTGCTATCAAAAATAAATTAGACCACCTACAAAACAATAAATCAATAAAATGTGATACTTCATAAAATTACGCAGTGATCTTGAGTTCCCTGTAGCCGAATATTGTGCTTACGAAACAATCGCTCGCTTTAAAAGCCTTTTCATTACTATTATGTCTAAGATTTATTATTACGAATTTGGCGTTCATTGAGCTGCAAAAGCTGCAAACACGATCACTATGTACAAGCATTCGATTATGTGAGACGACGTGGCGCTAGAGACATAATAAACGAAAATAATGGTACACTGCAACGCTTCTGCTACCTACGTTACTGCTTTTTTGAAACTTTACTCTACATAAACTATCTCATTGTGTTAGAACGCTAAAGAGAGATGGATTGAAAGAGAGAAAATGCTTGCGCGAGAGTGAGGCTAAACATCGTTTTCCTCCATGAAAGCCTGTAGAAAGTTTCGAACCATATTTACGATGCTGTGTACGGATCGACTAAAACCCTCGATCTCAAACGTCACCGTTTTAGTGGTTTTGTTCGGTGTGTACATCGCCCGCCACAGTTTGGTTGTTTTTCACGTTTAAGAGAAAGCCTCACTGCACGGTTGTACAAAAAACAGGATATAAATAAAATCACTTCCAGTTTACTTTTTGCTTGCTTTCACTTCTTCCGCCACGCGGAGCTCGAGGTACCAAGGGAATTCGTACGGAAGACCGGCGGCACTGTGAATCGCCATAATTTCTGAAGCACTTTTCTTATCGTGTCGCACGAAAGCAACCAAGCGGCCTTTGTTTTTGTCTGTTTGCTGGCACTACGTTTTCTGTTCTCATTCTTGTTACACATCTCTACGAAAACTTAAGAGTTTCCCCTGAAACATCAATTGCTAGTTGTAGCCGCAATGATAAAAAATCTTCGTGGAATACATCATTCATGATGCGGTTTAGAACATATCGTAAACAAAGACATGAAGGTGAAACATCAATGTCCATTCTTCCCACTTTGGTTTGGTAGAGGATACCCAAACTTAAATATCTTCCCATACCCCTCCATCTTCCCTACTTCCACCAAACCACCCTGCCTTTTCTTTTAAGTAAACTAACAATCTCCTCCAGTGGCCTTCGTTTCAAGGTGTTGGAGGTTTACGCGCGCTATGTTTTCTAGAGACAACCGGAAAAGCCAGTTGCACATTCAGTTACCTCTGGCGCGATAATTTAAGTTAACCTGGTTAATGATTGCCTGCCAGGTGGGTAGATGTTTGAAGAAGAGTTGTGATGTTATAAAGTCAAAACAACAACCCCAACTCATTCGTACCTGGTTGATGTGTTTGTTTATATCGACTCTGAAATCTACGTCAAAAGGAGGTTGATGTTTTGCTTTCATCTTGCAATAAGTACCGCTCTACTGATGATAGGTTAGCTTATTTTATTGAGAATCACAAAACAACAAGGTGGGAGAAATAGTCAGTGGTACATATCAAATGAATGGTAAATTGATCGTAATGGTTATTATGACGCTTGTTATGGTTAACTTTACAAATTTGCGATCTAGCCTTTTGTTATTCTAGATACCTATTTGTACATATTTTTGCAAACAATAAAAAAAGTCATTAAGATTATGTAGACCAACTAAAACATTGTCACCAGAATTAAGCATTTTTTGTGTTCCAATCATCCTATACAATCACACTCAAGTTAATAACCCGGTGCTTATTGGGGCAGAGCTCCGAGAACAGTATCGAATTACGATACATTTTTCATAACACAGTCATTTATATTTTTGGAAACTTCCCTTTTTGATCCGTTGACAAATAAAGTGAATAATTGCACTCAACGCAGCGATGTTTTTATCGCTTTGATGTTGTCAATCAACTTTTGAACCTTCGGATGTCATACGCCTACAGACTAATAGCTTTGAAATGTAAATATGTGAAATGTTTTTCGAGCCTAAACGATTCATCTCCAATCTCACACGCGCCATCTGCTGTTACATCTTTCTTTAAAAATGGTTACCACCCAAGGATTGATGATTAAATAACAACCATGCATCCAAAGAGATTTTTATCTTAGCATTTTCCTACCCCAACCACTCCTGTTGCGGTAAATTTGTGATGTGTGAAACGGAAACGACCCCGTATGTAGAAAACTTATTCAAACCTGTATTTGCTCGAAATGTACGAAAGATCAACAATCTTTCGGTAGAGTAAGGGAAATTCCATTCCAGCAAAAGTGGTGTTGACAACGTTTGGCAGTATATGTTATCCACCAGCATCCGATTCGGCAGGAACAACCCGAATGGCAAAAAATAAAATGTTGCTTTCATCGTAATTCTTTGGGAAACATCCATTTGCTTCCAATAGCTAGTAAGCCGAAAAGAGCTGAGCCGCTAGATCACTAATTCCAGGAAATACTCAAATTTACGAACGCTGTCTAAAAGTTTAGTGTATATGGAAAATGCGATAAAGAACAAATTGAAATATTCACATTTCATCTTGTTGATAGCGGTCCGAGTGCATCAGAAGGGTCCATCGTAACACAAGCATACAAACCCTCTGACATGAACATTGAACGTTCGTTTTAAATCATTGTACATATGGCATTCATATGGGTTTAAATACTTTTATGCTCTTTATTAACTCCAAAACAGCCATGAAAAGCATTCCAACGAACGACGTCGTCTGATTTTTTTTAACGATGGTGGGTTCGCGGCGCCTCAAGTAATCAAAAACTTCTCTACCGTTCCTCGGATCGAATTGGTGGCGTGTGACGGTGGACATTGAGGCTCTGTGTGGGTTGACATTACTTTTAAATCTAACGTTGGGAATTTTGTTTTTAAGTGCTCACAACTCATGAGCAAGTGAAGTTCACAACTCATTTCAATGTAAATGATACTATGACTAGCAGCTTTTGTGGTCTTGATGTGTGTTTGTTTCACATATTTACAAGAGTGTTCCCTTTCGTATAAGCTTTCGGAGCACTAATCATCTGCAGACCTAAAATCTGAAGGCTAACGTGAAGGAAAATTGACGATATCTGTTTATGTTATTTTTCCTGATTTTGGCTGCATAAAATAATCTGTTCAATGAAGAGTGTTATAAACCTATAAGATAATCTGGAACATTAATCACAAATTTAGTTTCTTTCATCCTGCAATTCAAACAGTCCGGGTTCTCACCGAACACCATAAACAGCTGGCTTGTTTGCTCTAATAAGGATCTCTTTCCACGCCCAGATCGACTATCCATTAGAGGTGCTGTAAACCAAACATTCGATCTTCCTAGAATCTTGCCTGTAACGGGAAAAGAATAGCGATACAAAATTGAACGGCACAGAGAGAAAATGTTCTCTCACATACAATGCAATCTGCTGTGAAAAGATAAAATCTTCTAAACAAACTCAAACCTGTTCGAAAATGTGTAAATCAAGCTTTAATCGTCGTCTAGCTCTGATGCTTCTGTTTATTTATTTGTGTGTTTGCATCGGTAAAAAAACATATCAGCAAAAAATAACCCACCTTTCACCACTCTGTCCAATAAAAACTGCTTAACTAACAACGTGTGTGAAGAAACGTACGATTCGATTTAAAAATCCCGGGTGGTCAGCCCATATTGAACGTCCGTGTTTAAAGATTTGATCATATTTCTTTTGCCAATCTTCTCACCGGTGCTCCGATGGTGCTTAAAATCTCTGCTCCAAACCAGGCTGTACTATCGAGTGCCATCGCTACGGTCGTAAATTGTGCGGATCAGTGATTATTTATTTGCTTTACGGAACATCGACCGCCCGTTGGTCAGGAGAGGGACCAAAGAGACGGGTATTCATTTGACCGTGTAACGAGAACCGATCCGATGATGCTTACCAGGCTTGTGCGGTTCGTGGCGCTTCGTCCGCCGCCTCATTGGCAGCTCATTTAGCGGTGGTTAGTAATTTTCCCTAATTTATTCGTTCGATTTTCACAACCTCGTTCGTAGTGCGTTCTGATCCGGACGGAGAAATTTGATTTTAATTCATTAACTCACATCAAAGGAGGAGGCATTCTTCTTGTGCGCATTCCAATTAGCCGTGGTGAAGCTGGTAAGAAATGGGCATTCGTTTGTGTTTTGTTTACCGTACGATGCAACGTCTAATGGTTCGATGGCCGCTCGGGAGTGGCAGTGAAATGTATCGATTGATGTTGGTTAGTACGTTTCAAATGTAGAACATGTTTTAATAAACATTGATGGACTAATTTATCAATTCGAATAGTTAGAACCACAACTTTCAGTCAAGGTTTTATAACAGTAGTTTTGAAGTTTTTAAACTGTGTACCACTTTTGCTTTTTGCGTAGCAGAGAAATAAAAATTAAGAACGTAATTCTTGAAGTTGATAGGCTTAATCACTCTTTTGAAAGAAGTTTATGAAATACTGTTAAACATCGAAATTCTTTTTGAAGTGCTTTTCATAGGACTAATGATAATTACTTTTTTGTATGAAGTGAATGAAAAAGATTTTGTAAGATAAATTGCTCCAAATTACTGACGTTGTGGATGAAGCAAATATTTTTAAATTACATTTTATTTTGTAGTTAATGAGCAAAATAAAAACAGTTCTAACCAAACCTAGAAAAAGTTTGTTGACATAAATTCCAAAAATAATCAATGTAGTTACATCATTTCAATGATTTAAAAAACACAGGTAAACAATGTGGCAACAGTTTAGATTAAATACTAAAATTTCTTCTCAACATATTTACTATTTCAAAAACAAGGGAAAAAGATGAAGCATGAGTCAATACCGCGTCTTTTCAAATTTTTGTTTCATGTTCCATAAAGCCGTTATTTTTTAAGCTAATTTATTACTATAAAACATTCTGTTCCCTTACCCTACGTGGCATTTATTGTTGCACGTATTCTATGATTCACACACTTTATTTCTACGTGTTACGTGTAGCAAAACGGTGTAATATAAAAGAACATTACCACAACGCACCACTTGCCATCAGGACTGCCAGAAGCGTATATTCACTGGTACATCCATTGATGCTCAGCGCTTTGTACAAAGAACTTCAAAAGCTCTGCGACACATCGTCCATCCTTTTTCAAATGAGCTTACTTACCGCAAGGCATACTGCGCTTAAGTACTGAGACACTTACACACACAAACCTTCCCATGAGGTATCAGTATGTTTGTGAGTGAATACTCCGTAAAGCGAATGATTTCTTTTAAGTGTGCATACTTAATACAAGTGGAAGTAATGTCAGACCCCACGTGACACTGTTGTGAATTGAGAGCTACATGTCCTACTGAGGATTGAGAAAAAAGCGGTATTACATGAAGTATTGCCGCAGATAAACCAACATAACATGCTGATGGGTTAGTGTTTTTTTAAAGTCAAGCAAAAAACAAAAAACTAAATAAAGGCTTTGGACGACATGAAACAAATGTGTAAATATTTTGAATGAAAGTACATCCGATGAAAGTAATTATTTTGATTAAAAATTCAATTTTCATTGTTTTACTTGCAATATTGGCCAGCATTAGAAAACCAATCATGTTACCTTTCTAGTTTCACTTTTTTTTCATTGCTCCGCACACGGACCTTTAGTTTAATGAACGATTTGAATGTTCAGAGCACTGAAAGGTAACTGAATTCGAAACCATCGCGTGCTACAGCGTCATTAAATAGTTTAAATTACATTGAACTAGAACGGTGCACACTGCAGAAAGCATTGTTTGACTGCTTTGCCGAAGCGAGTTTTTACTATCATCGTCAGAATGGATGTTAAGACAAGTTTCCAATAAAAAAAAAAAAAACTGTAGAGTAATGCAATCCGATAAGGCAAACATTTGAATTATCGATTTTCATGCCGCTTCTCCTTCCTCAGTCTTGGCCTTTATATCTAATTTACTTCGTTACATAAATCGTTCAGTACTTTGTACTGGAATCATTAAAAGACGAACTGAACTACAATGCAATCAACTATAATTATAGTTTATTTGAATTTAATTGTTTCGTACGATTGCACCAATTACATTACTAAAATTTTGAAAACAATGTTGAAGTATCCTTTAAAATTTCGATGCTACTTTGCCACCGATGTGAGCTTCGGGAATCTAAACATAATTTCCTGAAAGTTAACGCAAAACACATTGTTTGTACATGGGTATGGCTCGATTTTAACAAGAAGCATCCATTCAACCTAAGCCTTTGTTGTGATGGAAACATAAGCAGGGTGTTGGTTCGTGAGATTTCCAGCTACATTAATACTTCCAACCTGTCACCTTTCATCTCTTTCACTGGGAAACGGTCACCCATGCCGTGCTGATGGTGAGGTGTGCGTGTATAAATTTTCGCCATACTCCGAAGCACACACACACCTTCTAGAGTAAGTAGCGTCACATCTTGTGCACATGCACAGGTTACAGCGAAGACAAAGCAGTTTACAACGTAGAAAGTAGACGAAACCGCAGTTTTTGTAAAGAAAGCCAGTGACGCAAAGCATGAAAACAGTTCACCGAAAGAATCACATTTCCAACGAAACCGGTGGGTGGAACCAAGCATCTCTTGAAAAATGTCGCACCACCACGGTAGAAGCTTGTGTGAGCTTTTTCTTTCTCAACTCAAACCTCTTCTATTACATTCATACTCCAACACTAAGCCATCGCCAGATCAGCAACTATCTCACCAACCAGCGTTTAGAAAACTATACCCAAAAAACAATGAGAAAAAGTAGATGCCCTTCTTGGAAAGTTGGTTTCGCTTTCGAGGTCAATTTCTTGCTAGTTCCCGATATCGCTACCCCTATAGCTAGGTTTAGGGCAGGGCAGGACCATTTTAGTTGGTGCAACTTACAGCGCCCGCAAACAAATCGGGAAGATCGAGTGGGACTAGTTTTGTTCTGTACATTTGCAACAATTGCGCTTCAGGGAATATCTGACATTGAGATGAATTTCTATTGCATTGTTTGTATAAATTTAACCCTGGAGTGGTGAAAACTGGTTACAAAAGTTTTTTGAGCGTTATATTTCTTTTTGTCGGTCCGTCATGTGCCAGGTATCAGCAATGACAAATAATATGAATAGTAAGTTTAGTTAAATTGCATGCCATTGTGTATTACGAAATGCATTGGTTTTGCCTATAATTTTAATACTCATATTTCATTTTCCTTAAAAACTTGCTGCGTTGCAAATATTTACAAAAAAACTAGCAATCATTTACGAAAAGGTTTTATTAAAGGAGATATTGCTGTAAGTCGAACATGCGTTGTTAACATATACAAATGTTACTGGGATATTTGATTTGTGATTCTCTTTTGTATGCCGGATGTCTATCAGAGAACAATACAGATTAAGGTGACGTGTACAAAGGTATTGGAAGTCGTCCAAAACATAATTAACTGTTAACTAGTTAGCTGCAACACCATGATGATGCAAGGATGTTATTAGACATTCTAATATGAAAGAATCCTAAAGAAGCTTTAGCGCTAGTTAGCCTGTCTAGAGGAACTAGACTGGGAGGTATCAAAAACCAACATACTTCTGTAAGTGGCATTCGAGTAATCGATCTTGCATCCTTGGACTTATAAAATGCATGTTTCCTATTTTTTAAAGTAAGATATACATTTTTTTCTGTCATAAACATTTTTCCGTCCAGTGACTGACATTATCAGTCCGTCACTATCAATTAGATGCCTGTAAACATTCACGTTTGCTGACAGTACCTGCCCTTTAGACCGGGATAGCAGAGGGCAGTACAGTTGACTATTTGATGAAGAATAAATAACGTTTCGTTGGTTTACTCGTCGCATCAGCCATTACCTGATCCAATTACCCCCTATTCTCACCCGCAATTTTAATGCAATAATTTCTTAAGTAACTGACACACCTCTTTCGTACTGCTGATTCCGTCGTTCGTTGTAAAGCTGTACGATATCTCATAAATGAGTACCGCAATCGGGACGTTCCATTCCGTAAGGTGTAATATCATTACAAAATTGCATTCCACCCTTTGCTTCCTTGTGCAAGATGCATCCATCATCAACACGCTCGCGGAATTCATTTGCTCGTTACAACCGTGTGCACCGTGTAGCAACCATGTGCTACTTGTACACCTCCACAACAGTCTGTTCCACCCTCGTTCGATCCCTCCCACGGGACTCAACGGTTTTGGTTTGCAATAATTTATCGCCCTTCCCACGCCATCCAAGCGCAGTGTAGTGGAAAATGTAGAAAAAATTGGCAACTTTTCTGGTAACATTGCGAGGTATAATACCAAACAAGCAGCACCGGTAGAAAGAAGGAAAGAAAAGGACAAAATAATATCCAGCATGCCAAGCGAAAACTGTCGACGAAAGATTCTTCCGCGATACACAATTTCACACCGAACAGCTCGGAGCAAGAATGGCGGCAGAGTCGACGTTGGCTGTGTTTTGAAGAATGTGCGCACCTTGCCATCTTCGGAAGTTTCGTTGCGGGATAGCGCTTTTTTCCTGTCCCATGAGACACCTTTAACGAAAACCGTGAGTCTGTAAGTGGGTTTGTTCGTGTGTCACAGTGCGAAGCCTGGAATCACAAGAAAGCTTCCATATAGTTTCTGTTATTATTATTTCTTCAGTTCAATGTTAGAAACTATTTACGCTTTCACTCACTTTAAGACAATTTCGTGCCAAGTTATGAAATCAAAAGGAGTTGTCACTTTGAAACAATCCCGGAACTATTCAGCTTACTAATGTGTTGTGACAGCATGGCGTCACTTTTGATGGCACCCATTTAATTGTATTAATCCGCGTTTTGGAGTCGAAAATCTTTTCATAACATTCGCTAACAGTTTTCCTCACTAAACGTTCTACTACTAATTCAATAGGTAACTATGATGAATTAATCTTTTTTTTATTTTTTATAACATTTCTACCTCATACAATAGTACATCATTTGTAAAGGATATGGTATGTAGCAATTAGCTCCGCAAGCCGTATTTTTTTTTTCATTAGTGACGGCCTGGCCGAATTGCTACAAGCCGCAATTATGTTATGTTCGAATTCATTTTCGGATAAAATTTTATTGTTCTTTCTTCCTCCTTTACCACATCATCCCATAGCAACCCGTACTATACAGGTATATATCTTGTTTGTCTAAAAAAGAATTTTTTGTTATGTTTTTTATTCATATTTTATTAAATTGCGTGTATACATTATGGCTGTGAAAGTATGTGTGTTGCGTTAAGTGACACATGATAAGTAAGTGATCTGAGCGTTTATAAAAGCAGCAGCATCATATCGTTTTACAGTTTGACGTTTTATAACTCTTCAATTAATTGTTGATTCGTTTACATGAACATTTCTTAAACATTTCCATGAACATTTTCTTACATGAATGAACACATGAACATTTTCTTAACTTATTAATCTACAACGAAAAAGACCGTTGATTAAAATGTATTTCTCACTTCAACCCATACTCTTGTGAAGCATATTGCAGCAATAGTTTTTTTTGTAGCGTGTGACTGCAAAACACAAAAAAAAACACATCCATTCATCACAACGACTTTGCGCATTCAACAAACACTTCAGCATCGGAGACACGGTTTATCAGTGTGACTGGACTCACCCGAATCTTGCTGTGCGCTTCGCAAACCCATTTGGCTAATAAACGATTTGACAAACCAAACAGACCCTCCGTTAGAGATAAATGCGCCGTGATTAAAGTTACACAAGACGAATTCAAAATTACATTTGGGTATTATCTGACCCGCAATCCTGGGCCGACAGTGGTGGTTTTCTTAGCGAAAATTACGGCTAGACTCGAGCCAACCGCTGAACGAACCTTCCTTAGTCGGTTTTTTAGGCCGCTTGATTAATGGGCACTAGACACGCTAAGGAAGCAGTAGATAGCGGCACAATAGGCCGACGGACGCGATCCTTTGTGCAGACGGTATTATCACGTACGACACATTTGTCAATGCGTTGTGCCTTGACTCCATACTGTAATTTGTGGCGCGTGGTTTTGTGGAGAGATCTTGAAGTTTTTTGTTGTTGTTTATTACTATTTTCGTTCATTATCGACGCATATTTGTAGATTTTTTATTGTTACATAATGTGTTAATTTTAAGACATTCCTTCGCCAGAAACTGCTTCTACTGTTCTTGCTAACTCTATTTGCTTTCGCTAAGATTGTTTTAAGGAATTCGGCTTGTGTTTGTTTATTTAATGTTTCGCTACTCCATTTAATGATGGTGTCTCTGCCTCTAGATATAAACATTTTGAAAGTACAATCTGTCTGCCGTGGATTAAGTTTTCTAGTTTTGAGATATCCAAAATAGAAAATCTTACATTTAATTCTCCTCACAATTTGATTATTTAACGTTGTATACTTAACTCAGACATGTTATTTACATCATCAGTGATCAATAGATGGTATCATTAACATAACAATGTAAATTATGTACATAAGTCTGATAGCATCACTGGTTTAATATTCCTCGATTTACGGCGCCAGCTTTACTGCGACTATCATCGATTGTCTAACTACCGGTCAGCAACTAGATTAAACGTCCTGATAAGAAGCACAACCAGCGCACCAATTATGTCGTCCATCGGCTGCAACACTTCCAGTGCGGCGAGACATTAAACTCCAATTACTTTGGCGCCTTCCGGTTGATCCCTATCGGTAGCGCTCCGGTACTAATACTCTGTAAATCATACAATTATACGTCACTTTACTGTCGAGCGCTCCCGGTACGAGTAATTGAAAATCTGTCATTCCGGAAAACCTCCGCTCGGTTCCTTCCTAGCAGATACTGTTTAATCGGCAAGATTCTCGTTTAATCACTCACACGGATCACTGCGGACGCAAGAGTTGACAACCGAACTGGCGCATGTTCGCACTTTAAATTCTCCCGAGTCAGCAAGTGTACCTTCTGTTGCGTCAAGTGTGTGCAGACGGTGTCCTTCGTATGCGGACGCCGCCTGTGCGAGGGTGCATATAAACGTCATTATTAAGTTATTTAGACCTGGACCACCTTGGGTGGAAGACAGCAGTGCCTCCATGCATAAATAATTCAGTTTTCATTTCCTCCCCCGGTCGCACGGCTCGTTGAGCACGGCCAGTTACTGTAGCAGCTTTGGGCTTGGCAATTATTAGTGCAATGAGTAAACGCCAACTGGAGTGTAGCATTTAAATGCTTCCGTTTATAAAGGGTGATTTCAGTATTATGTAAGCAGTAGCACTTAATCCTATAGGTGCGGACATTTATGCATATGTGCACATTGGAGCACTTGACAATAGCTCATATATCATTACCTGTGCAAATGTAAAGAGTTGCTGGGCCGAGTATGAAAAAATGGATGAAAAATAGTGTAATGAACGATTTGCCTAAATTTATGGGCTCTTACATTAAATTGTTTTTACTTCATTTGTATGGTATTGTTAAAATCACTTTAATAAATTAGGCACTAGCGGCGGCCAGAGCCAAAAAATTGTCTATTCTTCAAGCCGGTATGTCAATACGTAAAAAAGGCCGAGCTCGATTGCTCGGGCGTTTTTTATGGATTCGGGTCGGAACGCTGTTCGATCCTACGATCCCGCTATCGGGATCACGAACTGTTATATTTTGACAGTCTTTTCTAACAGGTATTGTATTGTACTCACAACAAATGCTTGGGATCTATCAATCAATATTGTTCCTTTATTTGAGCAATGCTAAGCTTATTAAATGCATCGCATTTTTTTTTTTATTTTCACGAAATGAGATTGGATAAATTGTTACACTAGTTTCCATCCGTTGTTAAATATAATTTTTAAAATTCAAAGGAATTCATAATTCAACATTCAAAATAATGGCTGCACATATAGAATGTAGTGAGTACGAAACATTTCTCATAAAGATAAAGATTGCATTTTTAGTAAACCGCGCCGGAGATAAACCCAAATAATAGAGAGAAAATGCCATGAACCCATTACAATTAATGAATGAACATGTGTCACTGCCTTACGGATTCATTGCAGCCTTCATAATGTTCCAGAAAAATACAACATGGAGTTTTATAGCTCCTTTATTACTATTTTAAGGAAAAAAGGCAACTTTCCCTTGCGACATTTGCCCACACATTCTCATTTCTTCTACCAGATATTCTCTGTAAACTCATCAGACATTTACCAGAAACTCCCACACACCAAAGAGACCGCTGCGCTCCAGTCGGGTACTTTCGTCAGTCAATTAGCGTTGGAGTTGCTCCGGATATTTCCATTACCGCGAGGTCACCGGCACCACCGAAGGGCTTCAGCATGTACTTGGAATTTTCACGGTCGATAGTCTCGCTGAAACTGCCAGCTCTACAACTCGGCTTCGTGACTGGTCTGCACGAAACCCCTCGTCCGATGTGGAGCGTCTGAGGCGTTCTCGTTAGTCCTTGAAGGAGCAATTTTCTTCGTCTGCAGAACGTTCTAGGTGCTTTCCACTTTCTCCACTCGCCTCTGTTCCACGAACAAATGGTCTTGCTGAAATACCGTAGCAAAATTGGACACCGCAGGTCTAGGTAGGTGGGTTCGGTTGCTATTGTGCGCCACCGGAAGCTACTAGCTGTCTGTGATGCTTCACAACCGATTAACATTATAATACGCTCAATTATCATACAAATTCAACATATGCGTTACCGGTGCTTCACGCTTTCGTTAGCACGCGTTAGTTCCGGTCGTGCAGTTCCGTGCGCGGTTAGCCGCGCGAGCAGTAAGCTTCTCGAGGAGGTGTCAATTGTTTCTCGTGTTCGGAACGAACGAAGTGAGCAAAAGATTAAACGAAAAAAGCACACCGACGAGCTGTTTGATGGCAAATTCGATCGGAAGATTGTTATAAGCCTACGAGGCATCCCAAACACCGGGTAGGGAGCCGCATTTATTCATTTCCGCTGATCGACATCTGTTAAAAGATGAATCGATGTCATTATTATAAATTAACTTAAGGGACATTTTTTCTAGTGTTGCATTTCTTAATAGAAATTAACTGCAATTAAAAATAGATAATTTATTAGTTATATCTATTTTGTGATCGTACCGAACTTTATGTTCTTCTAAAACATTATTTTTATGACTTTGAAAAGTATCGATTTAGTTCTTTTCTACTGCTCTAAACTGGCTGTGTTCACACAAGGAATACGAAAAAATATACGTGCAAAGGAGTTTATGTCATTAACATGCCACAATGGTATGCAGGCTATGTCAGATCAGCGCCTGAGATCAATGAGAGAATTTTCAAGTTCCAACTCTACACAATGTCCATGAACTTGTGGTAGAAAGGAACTAGCGGTCATCGATTTGGTAAATTTTCCTGCTTGGGCTCTAGACAATATTAATCTACACTTGATACTCTAATCAACAAAACAAGTAATAACAAAGGAGGTGATGTTATTTTCTCGTTTTCGGTTTGAGTTTGATGTACTGTATTTAATTTTTCGTGTGGAAACAAGTGTTCCAAGAGTTCCATTCCATTTCTCTCAACGAGTTGCTTAAGTTTGAGCTTTGCCATAAACTTGTACTAAATCACGAAGATATACGGAAAAATTATCTCTTCAAATCAAAGATATCAAAACACTAATCAAAATACATTACTCTCAAACCTCTAATATGATCTTTTCACATGATTGAGTATAAATTTCATTCATAATATGATTCATTCGATAATCCATCAATCTTATTTGCTTATCACCACTTAACTATACTCTTCTAATTATAAACAATAAAACAACATTTTCCACTAACTACGAAGTGCCACACAGTCTACGTAGTTCCTATTATAATGCTCCACTCTAACTAACTTCTCGACAATAGTCGAAGATATTTCCGTTCACACGGTTTGCTATTCTAATTTCCAGACCATCGTTATGGCCAACCCGCCACACACTAATTGCTCATGTTTGATAGTTTGTAAAGCTTGTAATGCGTTCGAAGTATGCCGTCGGCAGTTTCGGAACCATCTGCGCGATGCGGACCGCGGGAGGTACAGGGATCATAAATTTGAATTCTTCCATAATGGCCTTCAATTGCTGTACCTTTTGATGTTGCTCTACACACGTCATCATGGCCCCAAGGCCATGACAGTGCCCTCGCCACCCTAACTCCACCCCTTCGTCGGTAGACGGAATATTTGTTAGCACTGTAGTAAGCAAATTTTCCATCGATTGAACATTACACGTGGGTGTGAGCTTTCTGTGAACGGATCGGTACACTATCCAAATAGACCTCTTCTCACAATTAGATCCATTTTTGGGTCCGAGGGATACGTTTTCGCTCGCTTTCCCTCTCTACCCTTTATAATACGCCCACCAAACTGTGTGGAACTTTCGTCGTTAGTCGTTAGCCGGAGCACTTTGTGTAGAGGAGCTGTTAGGTAAACTTCATTAATAATGCAACAGCCAATCTGTTCGGAATTTATACCATCACCGCCATGGGACTGGCCGCCGCGCGGAAGAAACCCAACAACTCTGCGATATGGAGAACTAGAGACGGAGAAACGCGAGTTATATCATATGGCCTAGCTCACTTTGCCGAAGTATGTTTCCAAAGGAATTTTAATTAGCGCCACCGATCGTTGCAACTTTTCGTCATTTTCAGATGATCCTACGTCCCTTCGTTTGCGACTTGTGTTCGTTGTGGGACGTAGACGAAATGGATCGTTCGCGCAAAGAAACGCACTGAGATTCAGATAAAACTCAAACTACACTACGTATAATTGAGTTCGTTAAGAACAATGTTCTTTCCCGAGTAGAGCCAATAAAGAATCCCGAGAACCCGTTTCCTATGGACATCAAAGTTGGTGGTGCTTGCAGGATAACACGTAACGACGTCCGGTGCAATTTTTTATGGCATGTTCCAAGAAAATAATGGTGACAATCGCACCGACCGTCACCACTCCTAACAAAAGATACTCTCAAACGGCTGGCGCCATTTCGCTACACAAACGAATGGTGTGCTCACGAAGGCTCACGAAGAAGTTGCATTACCTGGTAAAAAAATCGTACCGACAAATACCAACAGTCACATTGCATACTAAAACTTGTGATAGAAATCAACCCATCTCACACACACACGGTGCAAATACACAAGAAAAGAAAGTTTTAATTAGATTTAGTAAATTTATTTCATTCAATTTTTGAAAGCTATCACCGCGCGTTTTGGTACGACATAGAACCGTTCTCATGTCACGACGGGGAGTAGATAGGCGAAATCATCTTGCATTAGCGACACCGTTTGGCCAGCTGGTCGAGTTTGCTTACCTTCAGTTATTTTCCTTACTAAATACTTTTCTGACTTTCTGTCTCGTGAATTTGATACATAAACCTGCCATTAACATATCTCACAGCCCTGTTCACCTTCAAATACCGGCCGGATGAAAGCGAACTTTCACGGCAGTAAACTTTCCAGGACGGAGTTGGGTCAACATGATTGGATCATTCTGTGATTTTATGCTTGCATTCGTTATACACCGTAAGATGTCTCACACGCGCCATCATCTCGTGTGGCTCATCATCGCAGAATCTTATTTATCCGAGATTCTCGATATCTTGTTAGATGAGTGTTTTTCAATCTCTTTCAATCTTTCAATCTCTTTTCCAATCCGTTCACTAAAGTTTTACATAATACTACGTTCGATAAACTCGATTACATAATACTACGTTCGATTATTTTAATACATTTTTCCCTTTCTTGTCTTCCCTGGAATAACAATTAATGTAATAAAATTACAAAATCTATCAAAATGTATATTTTTATCTAAAACACCTTCGTACGCTTTCTGTTCACTACATAACCGTCAACGATTTCTATGTGAGTTTGTTCATATTACTATATTAAAAAGAATTCAAATGTTTTCCTTTTTATTATTTCAGGTAAGATGCACACCGGCCATGCAATAAAGCGTGAAAATACCTTTCAGTTTCATGTAAGTGACAACCTTTCGCAGTTGAACCCATTTAGAGTTTGAACGCCGTTGCGTCTTCAACGGTCCCCGACGAAAATGCTGTAATTAAATTGTTCCCCAGATAGCAACGAAGTAAAAAGACGCACACATGGTCACAAAAAATGTCACAGATAATCATTTCAAGTCCCGCACAATATTCCGAGGAACGGATCCCTCTGGGAATGGTGTAGGAACGGCACTCGAGCTATGCTAAAAATGTCTCCATTAAATGAAGCCACCAGCGCTACAGACTAGGCATAAATCGGCCAGCCGGTCTGCGTTGTGGATCGTGCTAAACTTTCAGAATTTTCTAACCTCAAACCGGTTTGCGCTTGAGCGGGAAAGTGGGCCTTCCACAGTGCCTGCCAGCTCTAACGGAGAGTCCAAGGAAGCCATAGCTTACGATCATAAATCAGCAAGACAGAGAATTAATTTTACGCCAGCACTTTCCGGCGTTGCTCCGGTGCGAGGAGCCGCCTGCCCGCTTCCGATATCCGGACCGGATGTATCCGATTCCAGGCGCCAGTCTCGGTCGCCCTTCCGAAAACTATTCTGGCGAAGTGTCGGCTTAGTTACTCTTTCCTGGAATCGATACACCACCTGCAACGTTCGTCAGCGCTCGGCCGTGGTGTGCAGAGCCACACTTTCTTCTTGTTCTTGCCATTCTCACACCAAGTCATTCGTATGCTTCAGAATGTCTTGGTAATTTAACCACAAGCGTGACGAAGTAATTTGTCAGCTTAGCATAAATCTATCTGTTGCCGTCAGCGCGGACGACGATCGCGTTTAACCTGTATCGAAGGGAATTAAGAGAACAAGGCGTTAATCACATCATAGTTTTCGACTGCTCTTAGATCGAATATCCAACCACCCGGTGAGTAACGTCAAATCGTGTGTCGTGCAAAAAATCATTAATATCACTCCTGTCAAAGTTTGGATAAAACGTAATCAGGAACAGTTTTCAAGGGCGCTTTGTGGGGCAGGTGATAAAATTACATCCTCTTCAAAATTAAGGCCTTTGCTCTGGAGACATCCGTTGCATTTTGTTCGCTTTTTTATACAACCAATTAATCACTTTGGCAGATTTGCAGCGAGGAGCAACCGTTCATAGTAACGCGCGCTATGAAGCCTGCCTAAAGCACGGACGTTTTTGAAGCTAAATGAAGCAGCGACGTGCAGACAGACAGCGTTTTTTGTTTGACGTTTACGGACGACCTGTCCGGTAGCCATGCGGGGTGGCTTCCGATTTGTTTTTGCTTTCATACTTCCCCAAAGCAGGACGAAGGTCGCGGTTGGAAGTCATTAATCAATATTTAGTTTTCGGTTCGGCCCCGTTCCCCTGAGGGACTTCAGTAGGGGTGCGGCAGGAAAGGCAAATGGAGGCAATATATCACGTTGCCTAACTTGATGACTTCCACTTTACGATCAGATTAGATTTCAGATGGTGCGGAACGGTTGGTCGTTTATTTTATTCGTTTTGTGTGTGTGAGGTTTTTTTTGGTTTTGCCTATTTTTTCTTTTCGATTTTACTTGTTTTGCTTGATGCGATACATAAAAGTGAGCATAATTAATTGGACAATCTCCACATATGGGTGTGGTTTACGTTACGGTAAATTAGCACCGAATATGGTTGATGTATGGTAACCAATTTATGGCTTGAGGCATTAGTACACGTAAAAACGAATTATTAGCTGTGTTAGTTTAAAACTACTCAAAATTTTATCATCGTTCCTTTTCCTGTTTCTTTGAAAGTTCTTGCTAAATTTATAGGTGTTAATCATTGATCCTCATTGATCCATGATCATTGATCCATGATCATTGATCCTTAATAACCGATCTTTCACAAGAAAGGACTAGTGCCAAGATCCCATTCAGATCGGCTTTCTTTAGTCTTTAGTCGCTATTTTTACATTAATTAGTTCTTATTCTTCGCCGTTGTTAGAGAAGCCCTAGTAGATAGAGCGGAATTACATTTCTGTAATGAACGGCCTGGACTTTGTTGTGGTTGTATGACTCAGAATATGGAGCATTTTTTTTTTTCTATTGATACTTTTTCGTCTTATATCTTAATTGAACACAATTGAACGATTCAACTTCTTGTGCCGATATGATTCGTCATTGAAAAAAGCTGTCATATTTTTACTACATTTAAAGAACACATCAAATTACTAACATAAAACAATATAAAATTGTAAGACAATATACAAAATGAATATTAATGTCGATAGAGTAGTTGGTCTACGTTTATAGCATGTCTGTATCTATGCGTGTTAGTACAATCGTGCTGAACAAAATTTAACTAATTTATGCACGATTGGTTTAAAATTAAATGTATCAATCATAACATCTAACCTAGTCCATTTTTGATCTTTTGAAAATCAAAATGTTCTCCCAGTTTAGCAAAGTTGCTTTTGTTGTTTCTGATCGCCATTACAAATAGTTGTGTTAGTAAAATGGAATCATTTTACATTCCGGAATATGTTTTGCAATTGAGAAAATCCTTCCACCTCCCATCGTACTGTCGGTGAAGAGTACGAGCCTGAAAGATTTATATTTGTTTGACCAACGAATAACGATTACATCGAATAAAAAATTAACCACCCATAAATCACTTGCCGTGCACAGCATGCGGAATTACCACCACCACCGCAAGCTTTAATACTAATCCAGTTCCGACTGGGATACAAGTAAAATAAACGTGACTTGGATTGTCAACCGGAACGGGGATGCAACTACGAAAAAAATGCCATTTAAACCACCACGATAATTTCAGCTAAAACGCTGACAGCCGACATTTCGGCGCGTGCCAAGATTTACTTTTCCACCCCTTTGCTTACCGAGTGCTTCTGTAGGCAATGTTTGACGGCTATAATATGCGTCACCTTGACAAAGCCTAAGAGCCTACGTGTCATCTATTCTAATTTTCATGATAAATATATTCACTGCAACGTGCTGTCTCGCCTTCTTTACCAAACTCGACCCGAGGTGAAGCTCGGGACATTTGATGGTCGCTTTTGCAGACTGAAAGGTGACCAGTACAGAGAATCAAAATCTGTTTGACCACTAAAGCAAATTATGCTCCCTTCTTGGAAATGGTTTTGTCGTTCTCTTGCGCACACTGGTGCAGCAATGGTGCGGCAATGGTGCATTGATATTCATTTTTATCCTTTCCGACTTGACCACGTTGGCGCCAACTCGAAGAAAGCTAACCGCAGACAACACAGGTTATCGCCAACGTCGCTTAGACAAATACGGTATCCACCATCGAAAGGATATTGCAATTAAGTTTTAATCAAGAAACATTACTGTTGGCCGAACGTGCTCGAACGTTAATTTTATCGCTTTTATAAAGTGGCCTCCCGCCGCTTGCTCGGTATACAATTGCACGCTCAAGGACACGATCCATCCACGTCCGCATAAAGGACATCCGACAACGATGTCCGTCCAGCTGCGGGGCTGTCCTTTTGGACATGTCTCAAAAGCAACAACCATCATACATCAGGCAAATTCTAGCCACAGCACGAAACTCCACTCCCGAGCTCATGATGGATTCCATTGCTTTCGTCTGCTTTTCGCATCTTCGGTCAGTGTTTATACTTCTTTTTTGTTTGCTAACACTCGTTTACCTCCCCCGAAAAAGGGACAGTTCACGGAAATTTGTCGATGGCCGAATTTCAATTATCATTTCCGAGTAATTTATTACCACCCGGGTGACTGGGTGGCAGGGGTGGATGAGGGAAAGAGCAAAGAAGCAGTCGCCAGAAGGCTGTTTTCCCACTGCTTTTTTGCGTTACTGTTTCGTTCTCATGCAGACCCTGTTGTGTGTGTGTGTGTGTGTGTGTGTGTGTGTGTGTGTGTGTGTGTGTGTGTGTGTATGTATGTGTGTGTGTGTGTCGCACCGGCAGCACATTGGGTGGGTGGTGAAAATGGTTAAAATATCTCCACGCCATAAAACAACCGTCGCGTGAAATACCCAGGCGAGCGATCTTTTTTTTTCTCACCACCCAATAGCTAATTTTCTCATCAGTATTCACGCGCGCTGGCTTTCCATTTTTGCCTGCCTACCGCGTTTTGGGTATGTTCTGTTCCCGTACCTTTTTTTTTGTTCTCCATTTTTTGAGAGAGATTTCCATTGCTGTTGAAAGAACTATGTGCCTACATTAGGCCCATTATTATGGGCGGTTGGCCGTAGGTTATTTCAGACCGGCGTCGTCATTTGCCTAACTGGTAAACCGACATAGTGGCAGGCGTTGATACAGAGCCAGCTTTAGAAGCAAGCGGTAGAAGCTGCACCTACACCCCCCATCGTCCTAAGCGGATGAAAACGTAATGGTCAAAAGATGGATGTGGTCCGAATGTGTGACAGTGGGCGCTGAGAGAAAAGCGCTTCTTGCGCAGTTTTGTGTTCTTGCGCTACTTGCAAACGCAAAAACGGCAACCGCTTTTGTGTAACGCTTTTGCCTCCGAGCGACAATGGAGACCCGATTATTTATTTTTTTTTTTGTTGCAGACCATCGTACTTTCCGTTCATCCTCAGTTCAGAATGAGCGTTTGGTAATACATTCACACGCAGGAAACGAAAAAAGAAAATTAAGTCAAAAGTCAGTTTTAGCCTGCAGCACGAGGAGGACGAGTTTGCTAAAATGGTGTTTCATCGCTCTTCGTGAGCGGCTTGGGTTTGTATTCGTGAACCCCATTTGGTAAAGAAGCAATGTTCGGTTTAGATGAACAGATGTGTATAAAAAAAAATGAACAAAGAAGAAGGCTGTGCTAGAGAAACGAATCAGATGGTGGAATCCATTTTCGTACGCTTTTGAAAACAATTTGTTGTGCATGTTTCTCTTTTCAAACCTATTGTTTTGTGTCTGTGTGTGTTCGTTTGTTGCTTCATTTCTGTCGTGGCTGGAAGATTGCCCCAATTTTCTTTTCATTTGTTAGCATTTCGTTCGCTTTGTTGCTTCATTATTTGCTCCATTGCAAATGAGTTTTGTTTAGTTGTACGTTTAGTTTAGTTGTTTTATCTGGAAATGATGAAGAAGTCTGCTTTTGCATGAGGTAATTTACGTAGCAATGTAATTTATGATGAATTTATAATTTTGCTATCCTACACATCAACAAAAATCGTTTATTATATTAAAAAAATATATTTTCAATATTATTTTAAATTAGTTTTGGAAGTATAAACATTTTTTGTTTATTTAGATCACTTTCTCAAAGCATCGATTTTACTACTTCATTATAATGTCGAATAAAAATTGTATAAAGTAACCCATCATCTTATGTATGTGCATCAATCAAGATTGATTGGCTTAATCCAGCAAAACAAATATTTTCTCAAATCAATCAAAAATTTATTCATCAAGCATAACCTTATTGGCATCCGAGAGCTTTCAACCTTTCGATGGGTGGTATGAAGCATCTGCACTAACGCACCTGAAACGAAAGAAAAATGCATGAGCCTCATTAGAAAAACATAAACTTTCTTGATTTTTGATTGCTTACATCACACCTACACAGCAAAGTACAACGTAAATTTTAAAATGTGAGAAAGAAATCAACGGTCCTATAAAAAAATTCTAATAAATCCTCATGTGAATTGCGGAACCATGTTGGTTGCAATAGATCGATTATTCTGGGACCGCATTTCCATTGTTTGCATGGCATTTCCATGTTCAAGTGGCGCCCTCATCATCCCTCAATGGTCCGACCGACGGTTTCTTTCTACGAGCAAAAAGGGCTGTACAAGGCAGCAGCGAAAATGAAAACCGAACGAAAGCATGTACACCGATAACGAGTAGCGTTGAGATTTTCCGAATGGTATTCAAATTCAATTTCCCGCTTACATGCACATCGTGAACCTGTAACATTGACTGGTTCCGCTGGATCTGTCGTTTGACGACGATCTCCCGCACCCATAGGGAGGGAAAAATCACTAACCGGAACATGAACACTCGTGCGACATTGCACATGTGGCTGTGGGTTTTGATATTTTGTCCTTCCTACCGGAAATACGCGGTAGCTCAACATTAAACCTCTAGCAGGATTGCATTTAAAAAATGTGAGCATAGTCAAAAACAAACAGTAACGTAATTCAACGCGAGCTGGCGTGTCATTTGCATTCAAACAATGATGCGCGGATTTATTTCATTGCAAGTTTAGTAACGAAGCAGAGAGACAGAGAGATCGATAGCAAGAATTTTCCTTATGTTTAAGTGACGAATGATGTATTCATAAAATTTCACGATCTTACATCAACACTGAACGTCCCAGACAGAACAAGAAAATGAAAGATTTCATTAGTTTCAAACGATCATAAAATAAAAATTGGCATTTTGATCGATGACCGTATTTCGTTAATTCTTCATTTTCTTTACTTTATTTGACATCACTGGTTAAATTACTTTTCAACATGGATTATTAATGGATGTGACAGAAGAAGTACTAATTCAATTTTTATTTTATATAGTTAAATGCAATATGTTTATCATATTTGTGTAATATGATTGTTTCTTAACAACGCATGAAATTCCGTTTCCAAAATTTACTACTAATCAAAAATTGTTCTAATTCGTGATCTAAAAAAATCTATCATGATTCTAAATGGTTTATGTGTTGTCACACCCAATCATAAACAGGCCAAGTCAACGTGCGTGCGTCATAAACTAAGCTGATTCTTTCACTTTTCTAATACAAATTTTTTTGATGAAATTGTAAACTATACCAATACTTTTCTTTTTGATTAAATTTTAGAAAGAGTATTTAAAAGGAATTATTACACTTCAACTTAAAGTATACTTAAAAAAGTAATGCCAAATTGCATCCAAAGATGAGAATGTGACCCATTTTATCGTAAGAATAATGATAAAAGTTCCTAAGGTCTTTCAGGAATTTAAACATTTTTACTACACAAAACTTTTACATCATGTTTATATTTATAAAATTAAAGTCAGACAGCTTTGAAATCAAACTAAAATACCTTAAAAATTAAAGCAATCTTAAAAAATATGCATCCATCCCTTCAAACTGCAAAGATGCCATGTAAAAAAAATGATCTTTGGTGTTCCTTAGCTTAATTACAATAATCTCTATATAGTTCTACCGCCACCTTATCAAACGATTCCAAGCAGAAGAGAATGTAACACACAGAGTCGAATTCTTTACCTAATCTCCTCCTCCTCTTTCTTCATTCACTGCATCATAGTACGTACAATTTAACAATTTTTAGCTTCGCAATCATTATCCTCCAAAAATAGCTCGGCCGGATTCTGCTACAGGCTAATCTCCTATCTGACGCCAGCTTACATGATCACCCGGCATTTGCTGTGATGAGGCATTTTTGTGATGATTAAAACCGTTTCCATTTTTTGGGGTGGGATGAACGCTTTGCGAAACAGATAATCGGACGTGGGAAGGGATATTAAATCCAACGCTTGGAAAGGATAATGCTCCGATTATTACTGTGTTCGCTATATTTGCCCGTTACCCTGTCCTTCGCTTCGATGTTTTGAAGTCGCTCGGAATGGATGGAAAGGGGGGAAATAATTTGATGATGATTAAATCTTTGTCCGCGTACCGATGGGAAAAATTGAAGGCAATATGCTTACACTGGCTTCGACACTGGCTCACTGCAAATGAGCGCTATGGCTGACGGGGCGAAACTTTTCTCCGGTTTCTTAATTCTAGAACGCCTGTCTGTTGGGTGGTAAATTTTCATGAATCACTTCGGAAAATTTGGCTAAATTATAGTATAAAGTTAAACTGACCAATGATTTAATTTATTTACTGTTGCAACCAATCAACTGGCTACGGTAATTAGGTCGCATTCTCTTGTTTATCATTTCGTACTCAATAATTCTTTGCCGACACACGTCTGTTGGTGGAACGAAAATCCCTTACCCATTTCCCGGACTGACTAATGTTCAATTTTCCACACTCGCACGCTGGCGAAATGAAATAATCAATGTCAGGATATTAGGAATTCTTTTTTGTTTTGATCGCCCTCACCGAGTGCAATATTGTTGATTCATCATCCTCGCTTGTTCGTGCAAACAGAACCCCAACCCGGGCTTGGCTTCTTTCGATACCCTCGGAATGCCTCTGACGCAATATTTATCTCACGTTGCGACGGTGGTGTTGCACTCGAAGAAATATTGAATCAAAATACGCACGTGTCATGTGTTTTTTGCTAGTCCAATGGAGGCTTTTTTGCAATTCTCTGGTGTCAACCATTTTCATATTTTCGCACAAAAACGACGACGTTTCCCCCCGTCTTTTAGACATCCACCGGACATTGTGTCTTCATTGTGGATATTACTGTGCACGTTGTTGCTATGAAGCGCGTGCAAAGGTTTTGCAGCAGGTTGATCGAGACGGGTTAGGAGGACGGTCCAACGTCACAAGGTCGTCGTTCGTGCACGCCATTCCATGTCGATGGTAATTTGATTCGTGAATAATGAATGTGGAAACGAATTCGGGAAAGGAAATAGGTAAAGCATAAACTCTAACGAGGGTCACGCCGCTGTAGTACACTGGGACGAGTTAGGCGGCGCACGCGCGTGCATACCGAATCCTTCTTTTTACCGGTTTTTTTAATGGAGTCAAAAACCAATTCTTATTGAACATTATTTTTATATTTATTTCGTTTATGTTATTTTTACATTACATTTATTTCTTTTATTGAATAGATACTTCTAAATTATATTGTTTTGTGGTTAATTTCTTATATTCAAAAAAACTCTTTTTAAATGTGTTTAAATCTTTACTTTTTATTGTTTTTATAAATATGGAATTTATGTGTATTAATATGGGTAAAAGGAACAAATTTAGAACTTTTGCTTTTTCACACTTACGTCATTGAACCGTAATTTAATTTTTATAAGTTTTGTGATCCATCAGAAATAAAAAAGGGGGAGAGCGAGTGAGAGGTGTTGGTTTAGTAATATAATATAGTATTGCATACTTATTTTATCCCGATCAAATACCAGAAATATTAACACTCTGTGCAAAACATAGGCAATCTGTTTGAACATGCTGGAATACCACCGGACAGGTCATTGTTTTACCAACATCGATTGAAATAATTCTGTTTAAAAGTCTACTAGCAACCGTGAGTTAAAGCGGCTGTTCACAAAAATGTACCTAGTTAATCTTTCGAATATCCCTGCCTCACAAGCTGCTCATTTAAAGGAAACCAGCGTCTAAACACAGCAACGTTCGGAAAAGCTAACGACATCAGGCTTTATCGACCGTGTGACTCATTGCTTTGCTGTGGCATTTTCGTTATACTTAAGCTCATTCGAAATCTTTGATCGCGGTAGGGGAAATACACAGGAAGAAAAACTGCTACCCGCCGGCTTGTACACAATAATCCAGCTCCACTAGGGGAGGAGAAATAATGTGCTGATCTGGTGTGCTCGTACACTGTGGACATTTGGTTCGGTATGGAATGAAAAATCGATTTCAATTAATTCCGCACCCCCGGTACGCCAATGGCCGCGATTTTTGTAGGCACTGAGGGCCGACATCGCACGGAAAACGACGATTACGCCTTGTATTGATTTTCGCGCTCGCTTTAACTGGCGGTTAGCAGATAGCCTCCGGTCAACGGTTTTCCGGCCATTCGTAGAAGAGCTACTACCTATAATTTCCAATTTTGAGCAACAGAAAACGAAAGTCTGAGAAAAAACTTCAATGGAGCGTGATCTGGAGCAATTGGAGATTCTAAATGAGTTCGATCATTTATGTAATTGGATATCTTTAAATTACTACATTAGACGCACGGTGGAGCAAAAAGTTGTTGGTATTTGGTTGCATACTGCGGTTGACTGCTAATGAACCGATAAACATGAGAAGATTATTATATCTTCTTGTAAGAAATATTATTCGTTGTTCAGATTCTTGGTGTAAATTGATGATGGTGATTTTCAATTGTTTATCAATTAACAATTTTGTTTATCAGTACCACTCAAGTCATCGTAAATTCTTGTAAAACTAATTTTGTTTTATTCTTTAAACAACAAAATTTTTGCAATTTTGTATAATAAATCCTTCATATCATGTCAATAAAAGCTTGCTAATGCAATTATTATGCGTATCGTGAATGTGTAAATTATCATTTTTATCAACGTAGAAATCACGATAAGCAAATCTTGGCTTTGATTAAAGCATCCTGCCAGTTAAATATTAAATGGCAGCAGACGTTGTGGACGTGAAAAGTGAAGCATTGCAGTTCCAGAAGCAGCTTACCAGGAACAGAGAGAGCATCATAAATTATGCCAAACGAAAGTGGTTCATTATAAAACACCGTCATTAAGCAGAGCAGCATCAGCTTTAGCGTGTGCACTACAAACGAGTGAATATTGATCGTCTTGCCGTATACCGCCCGAACACACACCCAAAACCATCCTTTACGAATACAAACAATGCGAGCAATGTGGTGGAAACTTGCAGAAGAAACCTCTCAAACACGCGTACCACCACTACGATGATGGTAATGATTTTTGTTTAGTTGCACACCGTACATTCAATGAAGACGATTACCATCAATACTTGATGAAACTCGAAACAATCGGATGGTGAAATATACAAATGGGAAATTAAATATAAAATCATACACTTTGCTTTTGTTATGGTACTATGGTAAAAATAGAGTATTTTATTTTCCAGTTAAATAAAGAGGACAATAATTACCCAAACTCACGCGTTTGGCTTGGTAAGCTTTTGTATGAAAAGTTTAGCATCATGGAGATTGCTTGTTTCCATAAAATTTACTCACGCTCGATGCGCGCGGATACCATAATGAAGTTTACGTTTTCCTGGTAGAAACTGCATTCTACGAACAAATACCCACCACATCGTTCGTACCTCATCCAGCTTACAATCGCTCAACGGCACTAACAGCAGATTGTACTTAGCTGACAACGGTTTACTCACAGCTGGACGTAGTCCCCAACCAACCAGGAAGTTCAGTCGAATAATTTTGCAACCGCTGCCAGCCCAGCAGCAGCTTCATCGCCATCATCAATATTGACGGTTCCGGTTCCGCTCCGTGTGCCATTGGATTTATTTTCACTATTTCCGCACCACCTTCTACCTACAAACCGAACGCAGAGGCGCCTGGTTGCTAGTCGATGGAGACGCCTGGTCATTTTTGTGAGCTGATGGTAGCTCGGTTTGTGGCGTGTAATTTTGATGTTGTTTTTTTTTTCTCTACATCACACTTTTGCCACACCATTTTAACAAATGCTTACGTTGTGTTTTGAGTACAATTTCCTCCTGTGCCGTTTTACACACCGTGATACTGCGCTACGTTGTATTATTTCATCCGTAGTGTGAATGTTTATTTTGAGCTTGTTTTATTTGCTACTCAACCTACAGTGGTCTCATTTTTCCTCCACTAAATTATAGCATAAACATACAGCATTCATATTATCTCAGTCCGACTACCGCGAACATTCTCCCACAGCCTTGAAGATTTCGCAGGGAAGGCTGATTATTGTCGCTCCGTCTTTCTTTAACTAAGTTCACCGCCCTTTGGACCATTCCGATCAAAACCGAACACGTAAGCAAACCGAACGGCGCATTTCGATGATGGTATAAATCTTTTGCCTCATTGAGTTACCCGTTTGTCTCATCTGCCAGCGCTCCATGACGTTCTGATTGCAGTTCCTTTGTGTTGCTGCTATTTCTCAGAAAGGCTGCTGGTGTACTCGGTGGCGCTAATGAAACGTGTCAGACCAAGGAGTCGATATAATAAATCAAATGGGGAACGTGTCACCCGAAATGTAAACGCACTCACGTATCGAAAACACGTAGAGGCTCATCGTGCGCTTTGGTGAACCAGGCTCGTATAAATACCATAACAGGGCCTCTTCTTTTTGCTTCTTCTTACCCCCCAGGGTGCAGCATTATTTTTTCGCATTACCATCAGAGAGGCCCTTGGCTAGAAAGCAGTTCAATGGTCATCGTGAAATAGGCAAACCAGCGATCGCTTGGTCCCAATGTTTTTTTTTGTTTTATAAAACTCTGTTATTCAAGGCGTAACCATAGGAAAGTAAGACGCAAAAAGCAACATCAAAACCATCCCATCTCATTGCAGACCCTTACCTTACCCTGTAAACCACCGGAGTGTCGTACTGCGACACAATGATGTAACCAAATATCAAACAAGGCAAAGATTTTCGCCATTTTCATACTTTTTTTCGGTATATTCCCGCTGTTACCCGTAGCTAGCGCAAGATATCACCCCAGGCGGTTATGTTGTTCGATTTCGTTATTTGTTAATGCGAAAGATGTCAAGAGTGGCGTACGTTTTAGCCGTTTTTCACTGCCCTTCAAGCAGAACAGCGTGACATTCGTGGCAGCAAAAACTGATCTGAAATTTGTGCTTTTTATTACGTTTACCTCCTGTACAGCGAAAACATGCGATAAAAGCTGCGCCATTTATCCGACGAACAGAAACTTTAGCACTGAATTATTAATAATCAACGTTCAGTGCTTTATTTTGTGCTAAAATTTGTGAGAAACGATGGGCTTTTTTAATCCCCCGTAAACATTGTATCGCCGTATTTGTTGTTTTTGTGAACAAAACTATCCATCCGTATTTTAACTAGTTGTCTTTATTTGATTTTCATTTAACACAGTTTATCTTACTCCGTTTCGTGCATTTGTCATGTTCGATGGATTGACAGTTTAGTTGGACAGACCCTATGGTTGGCTCTGCCGCCAGCTGCTCTATTTATTTATTTATTTTTTCGGCCGCCGTGCACATCACGAAACATTAATCAAAATGACCACGGTCTAGTTTGAAGCCACGGAAGGCCATGTCTTTTGATTTTTTTGTCGATTGCAATCAGTTAATTAAATTGAATTTTAGCGAACTGACATTTTTTTCAACAATGACTGCTGCCTCACCTTTGTTAGAAATGAATCATCAAGATCCGCTGTGGTTATACTGGTGTGTGTTTTTTTGCTGTTTTAATTTTTTATCCACTAGAAAAATTAAGCTATTTTTGACTGGAGATGATTTTTATGTTTTACTTTAATGTGTTCAATGTTCAATAATGCATAAAATTTCATGAAAATATTTTGCAAACATGCTAAGCAATAAAAGGTTGGCTTGCGTTAAAACATCTTTAAAACAAAATGTTATGATATTTCAACTCAATATTTAAATCGATTTTTGTACAAAAACGCATTACATGTTGATGATATATAATCACACACTCATTCGATCATTTCAATGATTATTATTTAATGTTATTAAGATTTGCTTTTTACAATATCTACAATATTGCTTCTACAATATCTCTTCATAAAATTATGCTATTATTTCTTAAAAGATTTTTTCCAGGCCCGTTAGTAGTAGCTTCCAGCAATTTTGTGTAGAGACACAAAACATCAAAGGACGTTTCAAAGTAGCTAACATTTTTGCTCTCACCAGTAATCTGCGCTAAAACACTTCAAAGTAAAGAGTGATTGATAAGATCCTCCGGTGGTAGCACCGCTGTTGGCATGGAAATCCAGGCTCTGGAACAATTTTGAACCACAAGTGTGCGTTGCCGAGCCCATCTGTTACCTTCATCGTGCCGCAGCCCTGTCGTGCGCCTTCGCGAAGGTGTGTATGGTGCTTTAGCTTTGCGTAGACAATAATTAATCGTCAACCGAGATTGGAAGTAATTTATAATCATGCTCGCTGGCACCCTGCTCCGGTTAGCGTGCATCCCACGGGAGGTAAATTCTGGCCCCTTCTTATTTCCCTACCTGGTATTTGTCTTCATTAGCTCAATTCTAGGAACCGGGTCTGTGCCGTCTTATCAGACAATTTAATGGAGCGAAAAATATTAACATATTTCGTGCACGGAATTAAGAAGGACACACAAAGTAGACGAGTTTGGCTTTGAAATTAAGTAAATTGTACTGTTGCTTTTTCTTGCATAGTTAACGAAAGCAAATTTAAACAAACATTAGTTTCGCACGCTGAATGGTACAGCTTCAGTTAGTTTTTGGTTTGTCACGCCGAAAAATCATGCAGGGACATCCCACTCACATTTAAATTCATTCATTTAATCTGAAGAGATATCAATGTTCAATCTTCATAAAATACGATTTTCCATTCCACAAAATGCTTTTATTGCGGCAATCGCTATCCCTACATTCTGTAAAAGATTGTCTGCGGTTTCCGAATATACCATTCTGGCGTAGAAAAATCTGCCCCAAGATCGTAAAAGATTCAGCCGAACCATTTCATTCACCTTCCAGCTAAATGGTAGTCTGAACTTGTTTAATCTCTTGTGAAAGTGTTAACATTTTAATGTTCACAAATTAAAAAGTTTATTTCTTGGTTAGAAAACCTCCGCATCTTTCCGTTACAATTGTCGTTCTTTTCACAGCTGCAATCCGGTGACTTATCTGAATCATGTCATTAACGTAAACAACGTTTCTAAATTCGCAAACGAAGTCATTGCCTTCGCAAATGCTCCCGCGCACACATACAAACGCATATATGGTGAGCATTTATAGATACCACGTGCAAACCATAAAGCCAACGTTGTCGTCTCAACAGCGTTCCCAATAATTCTCGCCTCTTCGGCGCCTGCCCGATCCGTTCTACCGGCGGCAAAAAGGATCTTTCGGCCTCAAAACTGTTCCCTCCGGCACGACACGAAGTCGGCTGACTGGGCCGTTTAGACCCGGCCCGCGTGGTTTCTGTTTTTGCCGCGTTCGTCACGAAAATATATGTACGTATTGTTATTTCCCAAATAAAACGCTCGATCTGTGGCCGCTGCCGATGAATATCTTCGCGTGCGTCACCACCATCCCTTCGCTCCTTCCGCTCGGTAGCAGGCGTATAATAAATTCTTGCGCCTGGCGTTATGCCAACGTGGCCAACGCCTCCGGTCGATCGACCTCATATATTTTATGGCATGGCAAATAATAATGTAGTCAAACTTTCCATGAATTGTGTGGGTCTCGTCATGGGCATCCATAATGTCAGGGATGAAAAGGGCGGTTTGTTGTATGGGATATCAAATTTCTAATGGCAATATAATCTTTCAGTGGAACTACATTTGGTTTTCATACTAAATATAATAAAAACAATCTTTGTTATTATTCAAATCCTGAATATTGAGTCTCAAAATAAACACAGTTTATCTATTCTACCACAAAATTGATACTGATTATATTTTCAGAAATATTTAAAAGTATTATTTTTTATTAATTTATATGTAACAAGAGAATTTTAAAATCTGAAGCATTCACATTTCTCCAACATTGTCATTAATTTCGTTTCAACAAAAAACTGCCACAAACCGACAATGTCTTCTTAATTAGCCACAACTGTATTTTACTTCTTCAAAAAAAAACGTATCGAAAATCCATACAACACAGGGAATAATGAAACCGGTCCTTCCCGAGTATTTAATTGTGTCACCAAATATGCCCGAAGTAACAAATTGTACGAAAAAGTTTTTGTCTGCGTGCAATCGTTATGACATTGATCGAATATCGTTACCGCCCAGTATCCCTCTCTCATTACAACTGAGCAGTGGGCGGACACCAAACACAGCTTCATTTGTTGGGAAAGGCAAGAAAGCATCGATTGTGTTTGATATTATGTATTCAGCACTTTGTGTTGGGGCCGTGAATAGACCTACCCCCGGGCAGGAACGAACCCGTACGATGCTGCACTTCAATTTTTTCCGATTATCAATTCCGCTTCAAGCTTTCACTCAAAGACCCACAGACCTAAAACCTACAAAAGGCAATGCCGTTCCATTGTTCCGCATCCAATGCCGGACGGCCACAAAACGAACCAGCCACAAAACTGTCCTCCCGGAACGGGAACTCAACTGAATGAAATCTAATCTCAATCATCATTTAGAAAGTCGCCATCAAAAAGTCCGACGGCGGTCGACGTAAGAATTTGACGACTTTTGATGTGGTGTATGGAGAAGGAAGTATGATATAAAACTTTTTCCCTTGCTCCCTTCGAACACCTACAACGCGTGCCTCAATCTGTCGCTCTCTATTTCTCTCTCCCTCGCGCTTCAGCCCTCGACTCAGCGAGTAAATGGAGAAAGGCAGCAAAACCCGGCGTCCGATGCGCTGCGTCAAAGACGAAGCTGACGATCGAGCCAGCCATCTCAACAGTCACTCAATTTCTTGGCCGAGTGAACTGAATGCGCCGACGACGAAAACGTTCACGCTGCGAGGCTGAGGATGCCGATCAGAAACCGACGGGGAAAAAATATTGGTTTCCTCAAATAAGGTTTTTCCTCACGATCCCTTTGTTCCACGGTCTTTGTACATTGGCACGGGCAGTCCCTTGGCAAATCATTATTTCGATGGTCCAAACATAAGCGCACAAAAACTGCCAACCAGCGAACGCTCATGATAACGTGTGAGGGAGGGTACAGCGAAAACAAACATCATGTTTTTACCACCGTGTTGCAATTTACTCCCGGTTTTTTTTCCAGTACAAGTGCGGAATATCAACGCCCAAAATATTACTCGCACTGAGCAATTCCTCCACCCGGTTACCATTCAGATGAAGTGTCGGTTTTTATTATATTCCTGGGCGTTTTTTTTTTTTACATAGAACATTACATCGTTTACTTCTTCTGTACAATCATCATATCGCACAGTGGCTGACAGATAATAGTAAATGTGAACTTATATAATGTTTAAAATGTTTAAACATTATGGTGTTGATAAAATGCAGAAAAAAGAGTACGATTTGAATTTAACGATCACATTTGCTGTTAACTTTTTCATCTTTTCGTTATGCTGCGCTGTTCATCTATTATATTACATTATAGTTTAAAATATTTTTATATTTTTATTATATTACATTATAGTCATTTTATTACATTATAGTTTAATATTTTCGTCACTGTTAAACAGTTGCGACATTATTATACTACATTATAATACAAAGCATACAAAACAAAACTTCTCTGTGAATGGCATGGTTCAGAAGCCTCAGAAAGGAGTCTTCAGAAGGAACAGAAGTCCTTCTTGAGTTTGAGTTCTCATACGGAAAGACATTCAAAACAAAACTATTTTAAAACGCATCGTATCTGAAACATATTTATTATAATGCTATTTTTTATTACAAAGTTTTTTTACAAATATTCCACACAAATACAATTTGTTTTGTGATTTTTAATATGAAATTTCTATAAAAAATCCTAAAACAAACAAAACAAATTGACACTGTGCTATTTCTAATCTCACCAGATTACGTTGGCGCTAGGAACAAAGTACTTCAATAGACAGAGCTATCTACCACTCCACTCTAAGCTCAGAAGTAGCTGGAAACTTTCTTACTCCGTAGTTTTCTTCCTTATACCACCAAACAAACCAACCGAAGCAAATCATTCAGCCTATGTGTCTGCGACCCCATCGCACAGAGCACGTTTATCGCGTAGCGGAAAGTACTTGCGCGTTAGTTTTGTTTATCTGTGCACGGTCCACTCCAACTTCGCCGTCATTAACCGCTGACCAGCAACGTCAGAAGCAAAAGCTCATCAGAAACAAAAACCGCAAGATTTCCTTGATAAGCCTATAACACCAGCCGTAGTGAAGGAAAGCATCGCTACCAAACGTGTTTCGGTAGGACGCACGTGCAATGAAATCCGCTACAAAAAAAAACCCACTCTGGAAACTCCAAAACTCACCTTCACGCACTTGAATAACGCTCCATTCTACGGCCCACTTCCTTTCCTTCGCTCGGTGTGTGCAAGCGTGCATGGAAAGTTCAAACAGCATCCGTGCGTTTGCTGTCTTACATCTATAACACCGTGCCGTGTACAATTTTGCAACAAATTTTTATTCATAATTTAGTATATCTGATGTAGGTTGAATTTACCTTGCCTCGGTAAGTAAACGAAACGCGTTCACCACATTACGCAGCCCACAAACACAACGAAATCAAAACAAACGAAACTCCAAGGGGTTACGATGGGGCCCAAAAAACGACGGTACCGCTGCCGTTTGAGCTATAAACTAGTTTGCGGAACATCAAAAAGCACAGATAAAATCTTCGCCAAGGAGCGTTTTGCGAGGTTGCAAAATTGATTTCCATCCGTGTGCAACACAGCGCACACATAGTACAATGTTACCCACCCCAAGAAAAAAAAAGGCACATAAGCATAATATTGCGAAACTTGTACACCCTGCCTCAAAGTTGCGTTGTTCTTAGCCTCACCCTCGGCTCACTTCATACACCGGGTAGGAAACAGAAAATTTAAAAATTGATAAGACACTTTCTACTTTGCGCGCTACTCGTCTTCTTTTATTTTCTGTTTTCCGTTGTTTAGATCTTTCGCTAACGCGAGCTGTAGCATAGCAGAGTGTTGTAAGCACGTGAATATAGCCGCAGCACGCTTGCATCGCTGTTGGTCTGTTTGCTCAATCAACTTACGACCGGAATCACTAAACGAGGAGCGACAGACCGCGAGAGCAAACATGCCGCACACCGTTCCCACATAAAACACCGGGGTGGAGAACGGCGAACAGAAGCTCCAAACAATCAAACTTCTTTGCACACCAAGTGGCTTCCAGGGTTTCTTCCAATTTTTACGTCATGTACTCCTCTGCCACTCCGCTACCACTAAGAAAAAATGCTCAGGTGCTCCCTCTCCCTGTCCGAAATCGGCCAGTCTGCAAATGGATTCGTTATAAGTACGCACCGAAACACTTCGAACCATGCAGCGTGATGTGAAATGAAAGCTCCTCTCGCAGTTTTTATATGTATTTCTTTTTCATATTTTTTTCTTGACTACAATTTTTGGTAAGATACGCTTTAGAATTACGTGCCAAATTGAGTGACTTTACAGATTGCCTCTTTCTCGGCGCTCCGACAGTTACCAACCTGTCCCCGCACGGGAACGATTTTCATGTTTGCTTTCCGCACTTTGATCAAAAGTTTCGAATGGAAGCGTCTTTCTTCTACCCGTCCGTCCGACTGGAGAAACGTTTGCAGGTTTGTTAAGAAACACGGGTCGTGATGATGCCGCGAAAAACGATAGCAAAAGTTCGTTGAACGATGCGTAGGTGCGAGAGTGGGTGGTATTATTAACTTTCATTCGTTTTTTTACTCACTCCCCTTTTTCCTTGGACGCGTGATGAAGCTTTACGATTGAATCATACGATGGGTGTTGATGTTGCATACGAGCAATTTGGAAGATGTTTTGCGATAGTGAAGGACTCGATTGTACTCGGGGGCACTGTGTGCTCATTCAATCGCTCATTCTTGTGATAATGGTGATGGAGGTTGTAAATGATAAGAGAGTTTCGAGGCTAAGTATGCATCTACATGTGGATTGTTTTTGTTCGATACTGGTAAAAGGGATAGCTTTAACCATTTAGCATAGAATAACTAAAATCTAACGTGATTACAATAAACACCTAAATTGACTTAAATTGTTAAATACCATTTGCGTCTGTAAAATGTTAATAAAACTTTCTTAACTTTAGTTTGCAATATTGAACCAATAACCAACAAATGATCGCATGGAAATGCATCAGATTTTATGTTGAGAGTTTATTATAAATAATATCGACATTTTGTAGAAAAGTGAGGACTGTGTCGAAATTTATTAAACGTATTTCATTAGTATTATTTAATATTATAGCAATGACATTTTTTTATTTTTTTACAACTTCTACAGCTTCAACATGTCTTAAGAAGATAGTATTCTAACTTCTTAAGTATAATATTTTATTCTATAGTTCAATTAGAAATTTTACATAAACTCTTGACATTATGGAATGCATAAAAAATCGCAAGGAGTTCAATTAAAAAACATCCACTTCAGTATGGTATTTGAGTGTTTTAAATATTGTTTAAAAAAGAGACATAATTCTTTCTTTTGTACTTTTCTTTAAAAGCCGTCCTAATGTAATGGTCATTATAAGTTAAAAACTACATTTAAAGAATTCAAATAACTTTTCTCACATACCTTACTAGTGCGACAATAATTGCAATTATTTAAACGGCCTCTCTCGAGTGAATTGTAATAAACACGCGTGCTCAATCGGCCACGGCTTCATTGAAAGAAGAAGCACCACGATAAACAATCATCAGATCCTCCAGGGATGTGGATGGCGATCAGTATAATCTGATCTAGCTGAAACCTAGTCCAACTACCATATTTGTACCACAAACACAGTCATGGTGCGTAATTTCTACCGGACCCTGATTGGCTGCTCATCAAACATCATACAAATAAACAAACCACTCAGATTTGTTTGGATGCGTACCCAAACTGACGGAAACAACTCTTTTCACTTTGGACCGTTGCCTGGAACGCACGGCTTCAATTGACAACTGGCGGGTGGATTTATTTGCTTGTTTTTCATTCCACAATGATTAAGATTAGTTTTTGTTTTTGTGTTTTGTATAGTTCAAACAACCCATAATCATTGTCATTGCTCATTGCCATCCTCTGAGCATTTTAAATATATTTTTTATTTCCGTCTTCTACTTTCAGTATTTGTTTTTTTCTGCTGTTAACCTCTCTAACCGAAGGCTCGGGCATTATTTAACAGCATAAAATCAATATTGCTCGTGAACGAAAATCAGAAACAACAAAAATGATACAAAAACAATTGCATGAACTTTTTTGTTGAAACATCACCCGCTACCATTGTGCCCTGCTTGATAACGTTTTCATGATGTGACTATACAACTGCGATGTTTTATTTTTTTCATTTATTTTCACATTTCCAACAAAAATCCTTTTTGTCCTAGCTTGGGCAACAAATGATTGATATGCAATTCAAAGCACTAACAAAAAAACAATGCACTCTATGTAGTGTTCTGCTCACTTCATGAACCAACACTTGTTCGATATGTTGCGAGCAATTTGGATGAACATGATGTATTTTTTCATCCGACTTTTCAAGTATAGTTATGAGTGCTGCTTCTCACATGAGATCTGCAGATGAGCACCTAGTTTTTTATGTTATTTTTTTCGTGTGGAAAGTCATCCATTTTTCATTCACGCCATTTTTTAGTCTGTACCGATAGTTTTCGGTGGCCCATAGCGCTACACAGACAGATTTCCGAGCGATGGGATATATCGACCGGAGCGTCAGTGCTGCTAGTGGGAGGTGAGATAAAAATAATTATTTCAAGTTTTATCTTTTGGGGTCAAACGTACAGCTTTTGGCGTCGCATTCGTCCATCTTTTTGACATTTGTCATCCTTTTGCCCCAATTACTATGTCGACCTACACGTAGTCCAAACTCAAATATCTACCCTTGAACCCTCTTCGATGTTTCCACACACTTGAGGGATCCAAAAGCTCACTTATCTAGAATTTCATCAGCACTCCGAGCATACACATCAGAATCACAGCCAAAAGCGTTCTATATCTGTGTACATGTCGAGTATCAGTAGTTTCTGTCATTGTTTACCCGTTGTCCCGAGAGGCTGCAAACGTCAAACATGTGAAGCATAAATTAAATCAACACCGCACCACCATCAGTAAGCAGCGATGGCGGAAGCGAGAACGAAAGAGAGCATGAACGCACATGTTAGAAAATAACAGCCAACACCGAAAGGACAGACAATGGTG
>KI915046.1:253761-420161 GCA_000473445.2 Anopheles farauti
ATTTCAAGTTTTATCTTTTGGGGTCAAACGTACAGCTTTTGGCGTCGCATTCGTCCATCTTTTTGACATTTGTCATCCTTTTGCCCCAATTACTATGTCGACCTACACGTAGTCCAAACTCAAATATCTACCCTTGAACCCTCTTCGATGTTTCCACACACTTGAGGGATCCAAAAGCTCACTTATCTAGAATTTCATCAGCACTCCGAGCATACACATCAGAATCACAGCCAAAAGCGTTCTATATCTGTGTACATGTCGAGTATCAGTAGTTTCTGTCATTGTTTACCCGTTGTCCCGAGAGGCTGCAAACGTCAAACATGTGAAGCATAAATTAAATCAACACCGCACCACCATCAGTAAGCAGCGATGGCGGAAGCGAGAACGAAAGAGAGCATGAACGCACATGTTAGAAAATAACAGCCAACACCGAAAGGACAGACAATGGTGACGATGATCGAGCGAAATACAAATGCTGCAGTGCTGTTCCGTTTGTTTAATCCTTTCGTCGGCGCATGTTGTCACAACCCTGCCTGTCGGGAGGAACCAAACCGTTCATACGGTATGACGTTACTCTGCGGCCCACCCGGATTAGTTAAAAGGCAAACGCTTTTGAGCGGACAGCAGCGCGCGCCCTGCCGGGTGGTGATGATGAAGATTGCGATAATGATGATGTCACAAGACAACGGTGGTGGCAACGGGTACTTGGCGTGGAGGAGATCAAGTTTCATGAAATGATGGATAAGTTGCAAGCTTAACGTACAGATACTGACGGTGAATGTAGACGTAAGCATGGCTTCTAAATGAAGAGGCTTTCCAAGGTTCGTTCATGAAAAAGCGAACAAAAGCGGGCTTTTACAGCAATGGGGCAATAACTGAAACGCAAGGAGAGAAGGCAAGTAAAGAGTATTCTCTTGCGCTTCGTTTGCGATCCGTTCTTTGATTGGCTAAATAGTGACGTAGAAACTAATTATGGCATTTCGGAGTCCTGAATGTGATTTTTATGCTGATTTTGGAGTTTTTAAATGATTTTAATATGACCCATTCTATTAAGGAATGTACTTGTTTCGTTGCTATTTCAAAGAAGCCACTGTAAACATTTCGTACCATGGATAAATCGTGATCTGCTTATTTAAATAATCGTCAAAGATCATAATTTTAGCTAAAAATATTTTCATTTATTCTTTTCCTATGCAACTGAACCAAAACAGAAATATGTGTAAAATAAGCAAAACCAGATAAAATAAAACAATATGTTCACTAATCAGTACACTAAGGCAGAAACAAAGTAGACAATGAAATCGGATACATTCAATCGGACCGTTTTATTAAAAATGCACATCAGAAGTAAGTTATGTCCTAGTGAACCATCGTTTTTTAGAAATTATGTATCTATAATACGCAGTAAAACAACATATTTATTTACCAATGAAGAACTTGTATTGAAATTGAGAATCTTTTTTTATTATTTAACTAAACTTTTGAAAAATGAAGTCAAAAATCTTGATGATGAATTACAAATTACACTGCTTGATGGTGCTTACGTTGAATTAAATACTCTTGCTCAAGTTTGTAGAAAATTATTAGCAAACACTTCTTTTGATGAGCGACTCTTTTCAACTACGTGTTACTCTTTTATGACCGGTTCTGGAGTTGATTATTTTACACGTATTATAATCATAGCTATTTGCATTTGAAATAAATACAACTATGTTAAATGCAAATTTTCAATCGTTTCTACGAAATTATTGGTTATGCCTTACAGTTTCTAAATATGCAGCAGCTAATCTGAAATTCTTTCCTCACCAAAAATTAAAATTCATTTAAAAAACACGAACAAAAGGATCGCTTAGTTCAAAAGCTCAAAGTTTCCCGACTCTCGAAAAGAGCTAAAAATAGCGTGGCCTATATTCACGTCCCCGAAGCACGAGCCTTACTATACGTACAAAAGCCTAACTGTGAGCCTTACAGCAGCATTCGGCAACGCTTAGAGATGATTCGATATCATTACCATGCGGCTCAACACCACCCCGATCACGGACACAGCCAGACCGATAGCCACATGCGAGCTCCAGCGCGCACCGAACGTCTATCCGAGGGTATGCTTTCTTTTCTTTGGCCTTTTTGCCTTCGTTTCGGGGACGGTATTCAATGTTGCACCTCACTAACCTCGTTACGTTGGAAGATGAAGCTATCGATCCGAAAACAGGAGCACCAGCAGCGTCTGTGTGTGCGAGCAAGGCTGTAAAACCACTGGTACAAAGCTTACGATGAAACATACAAACGACATCGACATAAAGCCCTCGCAAGGGCAGTGGTGCTTCTGCTTCTGTGGAGCTCTTAAAGGTGGTCCGGAGGTGCTCTCGAACATGACGGTTCCGGAAACCTGCGCTATCTTTGCCAATACTGTGGCCATCGGATCGGGATACCGAATTCACTTTTATGAAGTGGATGAATTTTGCCAGAACCGTCGGTGGGGAACATGTTCCGGACGTGGAGACTATCGTCATGGTCAGTGACACAAACTCTCATTCTCCTCATCTCCCTTCCGCCACATCCGTTGTCAATTGCGTCAAAGATGGTTGTCAATCTACAATCAGGACCGGTACTTTCGATACTTTGTTTCTTTTTTTCACTGTTGTCTATGCTTCAATCTTCAAATGTTTGAATCAAAAGGACATCAATATTGAAAGGTACTCTCTTTCTTTTGTGAAGAGATTTAACTGAAGCGCAAGCAGCCAGGGTCTCGAATTCGAGCAGTTCAAATGCCGAAATGAACTGCTCCGAAATGTGCCTTTGTTAGGCGGAAGCTCTTTTGCAAGAGTCCTGAATTTCTCGTCCTCCAGCCTGTTTCCGGTGCAGTGTCTTTGTTTTGTCCTGTGCGACCGGTTTCCGTTTCATCATCTTTGTTACTATTTCACCAAAACCAACCGCTTGCATTATTCATACGGTCTGGTGTAGTTTTATCGGACAATCTGCTCCATCGGACAGAGTGGAATGATACTAATCAAGACATACGGTACTCTGTTTGTTTCTTGCTGATAAAGGTGATCATTTACTTCCAACACAGAATCTGCGCTTCGTATTATGTAGGCTACGGAACATTCGCCTCTAAATTAACCTCGCAAATATATCAGAAACTGCACAACGTGGGCGCATTGTCCAACCCAACCGTTTCATAATTGGAGCAACCAGGAAGGAAGTTCAGATTCCGCCCAAAAACAAGCACGCGCGCTTGAAACACTCTGCCACACTGTTTGATAAATAAATAACTTGCCGCTTTTCGCTACGACCGACGGCATGAAAGACGACCTGACGATGATTTTTCCTGCCGTACCAGGAACCGAAACCAAAAGCAGCACCTCATTAGCCGAAAGTGAACGTTGTGTGGAAGACAACACGAAGGAAACATCCACCCCGCCAAGGTGGTACAGGGCAGGCAGGACCACCAGTAATTGGAATGGTAATAAAATTTACATCCGACGGACGGACGGCCGGTCGAGCGGCTGTTATTCCGTTTGTCTCCCACAGCGTAGCATAAATTTGACTGTGAGTGGGTTGTTTTGTTTTCCGATAGTGTATATTTGTTTCCCCGTTTCTCTATCTAGCCCCAATTCGTTATTTTCGCTGCACGAAGGGTGCGAAAAATTTATTTCAAAGGGCACGGCACAAAGGAGATTGTTATTTTTGTTCCTATTTTTAGTTTCATTAAGATTGGATTGGCTTTCATTTTCCGGCTGGCCGAAATAGAGAGAGGGATTGAGTGTAACTATTTATGGGTTCTATTTAATTTGTTTAATTGGCGAACATAAAACATACGGCATGCTGCAATTATATTAAAACAATCTATTTTTAATCAAACGTGCAAGCCAGGTCCTGCCTGGACAGGTAGTTTTAGATATGCTAGATAAAAGGATGCAAATACAGTGCGTAACACAACTAAACGACCACCCGTTTTAAGTGAACAAAGCGAAAAGATGAAGAGATAGCTAATAACAATGTTCAGCAAAGATGAAGCTTGCTATAAAATACAATTTTTTAACTAGTATTTTTAAACGAATTTTAAACCAATAATTTCTATCGAAAAACTCAAATATTCGTAGGTGGTTGTGTTACAGTTGTGTTACAGGGAGCGTTTTTCACCATTGTGAAAAAAATAGTAATGGTAGTTTTAAAAAATTACAAAAAATGTATTTGATTACAAGCATCTTTGCTCAACATTGTTTTTAGCTATCTCTTCAACTTTTCGTTTTATTCACATAAAACGGGTGATCTTATAGTTGTGTTACGCACTGTAGAAACGTTTGGAAATCAATTTATGTTTGAATTGAAACCAATTCTTAAAAAGAAGATACAATGATTTCAAGAAACGTTGTAAATGCTTTAGATGTTTTTAAACATAATTTTAAATTTTAAATGCTTCAAAATGCTTGCGCAAAGCGCACCCTTTAATCCATGCGCAAATTATTAATTATTTGTTAACTAAAAGACTTTGCTACTATTTTGTGTGTTTATTTGTTTTTGTGAACTTGAATGATCGTTGTACATTTTGTTTTCGTTAATTTAAAAAATAGTATCATTTTGAATTTTAATGTTTGTGTAGTCGTTTTTCACGAATTTTAGTATTTAATTTAGATTATTTTATTAAACTCATGCTGCTGCTTATAAGATACATCTGGACAGCGGAATTACTTCCCAAACTAAGTCTTAATTTCATAATCATAAAGATCATGTATACTGAATACAAATTCTAGACATTTATGCAAGAATCATATAAAAACCCCAATATAGAGAGCAACTTGTTTTATGTAACATTTTATTTCAAATTTTACTTTTCATTTTGAAACAACTAAATAAAGTTATAAAAACACCCCATTAAACCAACTTATCCAACGTTTAGTAAGTAGGATCATAAGAGCTAGAAAATGCTGTTTACTAACACATACAAAAAATCAAAATCACATTATGGAATTTTCGTGTTATTGAAGTGTGTGTGCTGTACCGAACAGACTTTTTTTGGCCCAACATGAACTGTTTCTGTAACTTTTTTTTACCCTTTAACGTACGTTACCCAAATGCATTCCATGTTACTCACAACATCCTGTCAAAACACGACCACCAAATAGCACCACAATAGCACCACAACAAACTTTAGCTACGATGTTAGTTTTGGCTTCCGATGGCTTCTCTTGTTGCTGAATGATGATTCACTGTGTTCTGCTTATGCCGAACGTACCTCAGTACGTTGCACACGTGGGATTTAAGTTAAGTTACTCCACACATGTCGATCGTGCATGAAACATTCCGCAGTACCCTAACGCTAACGATGCACGCGAATTTTTTTTCACCCAAACAACACAAGCGCGAGATGCATTTGAACTTTCAAAGAATAGGGCAAAGGCAATCCGCATTGACGTTGGGTTGTAAGGATTATGCAACTTTATATCGATATAAGTATAAGAAGCAGCAAAAAATCGAAGCAACAAAAGCCTTAGATGTTTTCATTAGTGTTCTTTAGCAGCAAGTATTCAATTTCATGACGGTTATCAATTATCTTTCGGCTCGATTTGTTCATTATTTTTTCACGATCCCTCCACCATCCGCAATGAATGTCCTTCCCAAAGTGTCTCATTAAGTTTCATCCAGTTTTTTTTGCCACACGCGGAGTAGCTTCCGAGAGGAGAGAGAAAAAAAACTTATGCAATAAATCAAACAAATTACATCCCTTGGTAGCTCCGTTTACATCCGCGCAGAGCGCCCAATTTTAAGGCCTCTCCGTCTGCAACCACGTACCATTGTCCGAACGGAATCCATTTTGCGCGGGATTATTTTCTCATCCCGGTAACATTAAGGGACTTCACCCGTGGTCCCCTTCTCCGACTAAGCAATTTCCCGGCTATGTGTCCCCAGCGTCGGTAGCGGACGCCATTAAAACAGATCCCTGCGAAACTCCTCGTGCTGCTGATCCTTCGTGTACGAATATCAATTACGGTTCACCTGCAATTGACGAGCCGCGCGTCACCTTACTCCGCCAGGATTGCAATTTTCTTGTCCACAATAGCCTCATACAGGACCGAAACCGATCCAATTCCAAAATAATCCTCATACTCGCAACCATAATTCTAGTTCGATAGCTTCACACTTCTTTTTTTCGGTCATTTCCCAGCATGCGGTCCTTTTCTAACACGCTCCTCTGCCGTCTAGATTGATATTGGCGCTTTACGAAGATCGTATCGATTGAAAAAATAGACAACCGAATCCCTCCTTCGTCGGTACCGACACGACATGCTCGCTAAGCCTGTCACCGTACACTTTTGACAACATACTCATAGCTGCAACGTGGCCACACACATACCCACACACACACATATCTTTTGAGAAAATATGTGCTCAGTTTTGATGTGTGTGGAACCGAAAAAGAAGCAACCATCTCATCACTTGCCAGCACATCGACCGTGAAAGGAGTGCGAGATGTGCCTATACCCGACGGTTTCACTACAGATATGAGTAGGACAGAGGATGCGCAACACGCGGGAACATATGTGCACCTGTTTTCCTCTGGGGTGTGCGGAATATTCCCAATTCTCCGGCCCAAAACAACAACACCAAAAAAAAAACAACCCCAAAACACACATGATCGAACCGGACCGGAACGCGCCATCGCTAACCTCGATGAAACCTGACCGGCGTGGCGAGGAAATCCCACACCTGAAGTAGATTGGCAGAGCTTGCTCCTCCCCCCGCGTGTACTGCCCCGGGGTATATGTGTGAGTGTGTATGTTTGCTTTCCAGGAGCACCGCGACACCGCCCTTATCCGCCTGATACGGGGCCTGCGGGGTCTATCAGTTGATGAGTGGATTATTTTTAACCAGCTTCACACAACGCATTGCCTATCGGTTTGGGATCTAGCGTGGATCAACGAGTTGGATCGGGGAGTGGGGGGGGGGGGCGGTGTTACGGGAAGCAAAAAGAAAGTCAAAGAAAAGGGACCACAAGGCAGACAGGCAGACAGGCACTCGGCTATGGAAAGAGTTTTATTTAGTGCTAAAAATAACGTCTAATGGGGGTTTGATCTTTTTATAGGCAGTTTTCGCTTGCCGGTGTACTGAGTGCGTTTTCCGTACCCGTGCGCTGCCGTACCTACTGTCACGCGCCCGGCCCGGCCCGGCCCGGCCTACCTCTCCCGCCATGCCTCGTGCTTTGTCGGCCACCATCGGGAAAATGGGATAACAATTGATCGCCCGTTTCGTGTCTCAATGCTACCGGATAATCAATCGTTCAGTGAATCGATCCTATGACGATGGTTCTTCGTCAAGCAAGCGTGACATATTTCCGAATCTCGGCTGTGCTCTGACATCCCTTCGCCTACTGGGAGCAGTGTAGAGCACACGAAGAGAATGAGGATTTGTCACAATTAGCGGGACAATTACGTGCATTTCATTCGTTTTATTTTGGAAAAGTTATGTTCCAATGTAGCAATTAAAACAGGGGAAATATAACAAAATTATGCGTTGTCCATCCCATTTCTGATTGAATTCAATGCAATACAAAAAAATCTTGATGTTTTTGCTACGTTTGAGACATTTTTTTATTAATGTACTTACATTATCGTGCTACAATATACGTTCTAATTTTGTATCATCATTTCTCCTACTTCCTATTGGTTATAGTTTATTAACTCAAATTGTTAATGTTCTTTTTTCTTTGCTACATTGAAAATAAAAAGTATATAACTTCGCTTCTATATAAAAGTAAAGTTTCGCTATTTTTATTTTCTGCTTGTATATATTTTGTATATATTTTTATAATATTAATAATTTTCATTAGTTTCGCATACTAATTTATCAGAAAACTATTGAAAAACTATGAAATATGAAAAAAACTCGATCATAGATAACTGTATTATTCTTTTATCTCGTAATTTATTTGCATGGATGTTTTGTCCCGTCAAGGAACCATAGGTTTCTCGTCCTATATTGCACATGTTATTCGGATCAATACGATTCGAGTGATCGATGAAAGGGTAGGATAGTTCAACACAACCACTCTTTTTTAGCAATCCACTTTTTAGCAGCTGCCACTCAAAGGTCAGTCACTTGACTCGTTCCTCGTTTGGTAAACCGTAGGTCCCCAATTTGGTGGCCACAGAAAGGTTAAATTTTGAACAAAAATGCAAAGAATTTTCCCTGATGTGTGTGTGTGCAGGTTTTTTTTGTTAACTCCAGCTTCTTCCCTATCTCTCTCTCGTTTTCTCTCTCTCTCTCTTTCTTTCTCTCTGTCTTTTTCTCTCTCGCTTGCTTTCTCTGTTTCAAAAGCTTATCGAATATACCCGTCGCCCTGGTTATGGAGATTGCGGTCAAAAGATGAACAATTGAGATTTTCCCGGGAGGGAGAAATATGGCAGATAACACGTTGTTCGATGGTTCGCAAAACACAGGCAAGATCTTGCCCCGGGATGAAGAGATGATGTCGCTCATTTGCATGGGAACCGGTTGGCACCCTGAGCAGATAGAAGATACATTGACTATCAATGATTTATGCTATCCTGATGGTGATGCCGATGTACAATCGCACTAGCTACGAAGACGACGACGACGACGACGACGACGACAGCCAAGATCTCCCGCAGGGCGAAGATGAAAGAAACGATAAATATGCTAATTTTACTACTTTCCAACACTTACTTATCACTAGGGTGCGTTTTTCTTACGCTTCCCCTCGCCGTACACAGTTTTTCCAAGTGCGAATGAATAAGTTGCTTTAAATTTATGATAAACCGCTAAGATTTATGCACTGTAGCCAACTTTTTGTGGAATATTGATATGCGATAGTAAGGCTGATGTTTGATTTTGTTTGCAATTTGTGAAGATTTAATAAGGTGCTAAATTTTCCGCTTGTAATGTTTTCCATTTATATCAGTACAAAGCTAACAAAAGTCACCACACCAAATGATGCAATATGATGGTTCAATCGTTACTCATTTCATGACTAAATCGTTGAATCATATTGCCGATTTGTACTTTTCATGGCGTCAGTCGTGACGTTTTTATTTATGTTTTATCGTCTTTTTTTGTTTTTATGTTTCACTATTGTTCACTATTGTAATCATTACCGATACCGTAGCTAAAATTGCGTTGGTATAGTTACGATAACGTTCTACAACTAAATAATATTACCTACTATCTTATATGTACAATGTAAATGTTTTTTTATGTTGTGTCAAAATAAGCATACTTGTTCCGATGCAAACGAAAAAGGTCTTGCAAGCCTCCAACATGTTTGTGCGCCTGTCGTCACGAAAGTAATCCCGCACACTAGATTTGTTTCCAGTTTCTTTCTGCGTAAATGGGCAAACCAGGATTATGTTGAGGAAGATGAAGCATCTTACATGCTTTCATACCGCACTCTGCCACATTCGGTTCGGTAAGATAAATTGAACCTCCTGTTTCAGGTCCTAGCTGAAAAGAAGAATGACAGATGGTAACAGGAAAAAGCTTCATCGCACGATGCCATTAGTCGAGCTAGCTATCGCGACAGGAAACCGACTTTTGATGAGGGACCAACACCAAGCAAAAGGTTGCCCCGGTGTCATTTATCGTCTCAACCGGTCGGTCTCCCTGACCGTGCACCGGCTGAAGTTTCCCGTGCCCGTGCCTCAAGGGAAACAAAAGATCTTTAACCAAACACCAAACTAATTTGCTTCGTCGGATTCGTTCGTCTGTGATGTGTTTGCTCGTTCGCTCGCAAAGGAGAATTTTATCTGTATGCAGCTAGACCCTACAGGCGACATCACCTTGTTTCTTTCTCTCTGCGTCTTGATAGATTTCTCTCGTGAAGCAGACCAAAACACAACGGGACAGCGTAGATTATCATAATAATGATGGGTGCTATTCGAAGCGAATTTGTGACCATCGAATAATGGGGAAACAAGCAACAAGAAAAAAAAAGATATCCCAAGCCGCCTACATCCATTTACTAACGATGACACCCTTTTTCATCGGGATGATGGTGATGACTCTCAAGCCATCATCTTTTGGTGATGATGGATAAGTGGCTCGATGCCGGTGTGGGCGACTGGAAATGAACTAACGAAGATGTTGTCGACAAGCTCGTTCAAATCGCAGCAGTATTCGATAGATCGTTCGTAATGATTTTCGGTCTTTCGGAAGCGGAAATGTCCGCCCCTTTTTCTTTGATTTGTAGCTCCGGTAGACGGCTCGATAAGCCGGACGAAATGGAAACACCATTTGCCGTGGTGATTGGCAAAAGCGAACGAGCGCGAGAGAGACAAAACGTGTATCATGTATTTAATAATAGGACCGGAATCAGTTATGGTGTGATACTGAGATAGACGCATTTGAACCCATCCTCGAAACGAATCGGATTTGTCTCCCACCAATAGTGAGAATAGAGGCGAATGGATGAGCCTGAAAGGCGCGTAGGTATGAATTACGATGAAACCGCAATACCTTTTCGATCAATAGTTTGTTTTTCGCTAGTCCAATGATGTACCAGTTTATTATCTTCTTTTTACCAACGCACATGCTAGTTGTTTGAGCGATATTATTATCGACCTACACATTTATTCCCGGTAGTTAAACCCATCAGTTCAGTTCCACAACTGCAGCGCCATGTTTACAACCACATTTGCGCTAAACGATCACATTGACCTCGTTTCCAAAGCGCTGACCACAAATACGGCGCAATAATAATCGTAACCATGATCATGATCATCATCAGCAGCAACGTCGGCAACCTCAACCTCCAGCAGCGGCAACCTGCCCTCGCTCTCGCCTCGGCAACCTGTCTATTGCCTCTCGATGGATTAACTAATCGAATCCATCGGTGCGCTGCGTGAACGTCATAAACATTTGTGAATAAATTTACGATTGCTGCACAATCTTTTATGCATCACTGTATGCAGCTCCAGTCCTGCACCATGGTCGGTATCGTTGACTGTGTGCCAAAAACGATTCGATCGATCCCATGAAATTGAACTCGAACTCGTGAGGTTCCATTATCTTCCGGGTTATTGTTTCACCGTTTACTAGTCGTTTTTGTAGCCCCACAAAACTGCAGGCAAAACAACTCTACTTGGTTATAGCGGATTTACACTTTCAACATAAAAAAGCAGTAAATAAATAATGCCGAAGAACGTATACTGCATGTGTTCTGTATTTTTTTTTTTACAACATTTGAAATTATAACGTTAAACAACTAGCAATGAACATTATGAATGAATGAAGCTCAAATGAACACAATCAATCTGAAACTGGAACATGTGGTTTTAATACTAATTGCTATCGGTTAGCATCAATCGGTCATAAAACATAGAACACAGGTACACAGGTTCTTTCGTGTTTGACCTCTCTCATCGATCCGATAATCTCAAATGCATGTGTTAACAACCTGTTTTTTTTTGTACCCATGCCCAGCAATCAATAAATCAATCAAAACCGCACCCCAAACTCTGCCGGCGCTCTAAACAAACAGCTCGTGTGTCGATCATCCGACGCAACCATTACGAGAACACCGCGACGGCGGGGCAAAACGTCTCCGTCGCTCCTTATCCCTCCGGGAGTGTGTGTGAAATTTTGCTCTTTGCTACCCGCGTCCAGCGGATTGTCATAATCCATCATCGTAAAAATATTGTGTAATAAACATAACCTGCTGCCACTTAATGGGCCAGTGGGTTGCTTTTTTCGTGCTTTTTTCTCTCTCCCTCTCATTCTCTCTCTCTCTTACTCACTCTCTCACTCACTTTTTCTGGTCCACCTCGCACCGTACTAAGTCGCGAACGCGACCGTTCAATTTGACACACGGAATCCTGTCGATGGATAGAGCAGATTGGTGACCCAGGCAGGCAAGCATCGGTCACAAACATCTTCTTCCATCTACGGCGTTGTCTTCGCTTTCTTGCGTTCTTGCCTGCTGCACCGACGGGCGACAAATTGCGTTGTGTTGCGGATAGAGCGCGCTTGTTTTTATAGCGCTCGCCGCTACCTTTGGCCCATCAATGAAACGACTTGTTTAACGAAGGGGAAAAAGCTGCTGTTCGATTCAGTGATAAGCGATAGTGCCCTCCCCTCCTCCCCCTCTCGCCTTCCTTCTCATTTGTTTGATGAGGAAAAACTACCGCCAGTAGTTTTTTGTGCTTCTTTTCGTTTCGTTTTCTTTGTTTTATCTTGTTGCTACTCTTGATGTGACCTAACGACCCTCTCGGTCGGGTGGCAAGCGGCGATGACGGTGTCCGTCGGTTCTTCTCTAGCTAGGAATATTTTATCATAATTTTCTAATGTTTCCTATGCTTGTTTTTGTTTTGTTTTCGCTTTTCCATTCTATAATTACGTCAGCAGAAATGGTCTGATGATAGGGACAGTTTGAATCAACCATGCTTTGACAATCAATTAGATTAATTTAAGTGGCAGAATACACATTTTGTGTAAGAGTGAGAAACTAAACACACCGTCGTAACCATGCAGTGCACCAAAACTTTCTGATCGATTATGTAATATCATCTAATTAAATCATTGCCGAAATACGTGAATGACTACAGTGAGTGTTACTTTTCCTCAACATCACTCCGTGCTAACACTTGTGATGTCTTGGCAATTAAATAAACTAGGTATAGGAAAGCAAACATTAATTACTCTCATTATCGCCACTTTCTTCACACGCCAAGAGTTCATGTTTACTAACGACCAGGCGCCTCCATTAGCAGGCATATTCATCACAAATTCATAACAAGTAATATACCAGTCGTCTCAAAAAAGAAAAATACTCATCCTTTTTGTAAGTTCCATAAAGATAGGTTTTTTTGTTTGAATTGTTTCACCTAGTTTTATATTAGTGAAAAAAAATATTAATATCAAATTGCATTATATTTTTATTGCAGATATAGTTATCAAATACTTATTTCTTTTTTCCATAACTACTGTACCAGAATAGTGTATCATAAAACTGGATCTCAGTAGCACCACCGCACTTCATAATGAGCAATGAATAGTCTGTTGATTAAGAGCTTCACGCCTGCAAACGACATTTCAAAAAGCCCAAACCCTCACAACCCATAAAAAACTTCCTTAACGAAGGGGTTCCTTCGCCAATGCACTCCCAAAGTGTCTCATCCACTTAATCAATAACTCTGCGACAATGCAGCAAAAACCAGCTGCCCCCAGTCACATGACGAAGCTTACCTCCCACAAGCGCACCGCTACCATATTGTTTGCCCGGCGGCCCGTACCAAACTAACGTGCCGCGGGATAAAAAGAACTCACTTTTGAAGTCAAAGTGGTTGCAGTGTAGTAGCTTTCTTGCAGCAAAACTTATCCGTTGGGCTTTTGTGTGCAGCGGGTGCATCGTGTGGCACCGGCAAAAAATTGTTGCGAAACTGTTTGCTTCTTCAGCAGCGGCGGTATCATTCTGATGTCGTTTCTTTCAAAGAAGAAGTTTCGTCGTTTTTTATTCTTTTCTCCTCTTTCACCTACGCAATGATCCCATTCCAGCTCGCACGATAGATTCAATAAACTTTAGATTAATACCATTAGCGTAGGTCAGTTTCGTCGAGTGTTGAGAAGCACTCTGGGTAGAAGGAAAAATATGATAAACTAAATAAAGGAAATTTCTCAGCATGAAGTTTGTTGCATGGTATGTAGTTTTTCATCGTTACCACTGATTGTAATTGAAGTTTCAAGGTTGCACAGAATTTTATTAAAGGATGTTTTTCTTTTATTTTCTTAGCCCCACTTTACTATCTGCTTCCTTAAAATCCATACAAACCGAAGCGTATGAAAATAAAAATGTTGCAAAAAATAAAACATTAATTACAACGTTTTTTTTTTTTGCTTTTGCTGAAGTGAACATATCATGCCATTATTATACTTTAAAATGTAAAGCCACTGTGAAAATAAAATAAATATTTTAGAAAAGTTCATCTTAATTAAAATCTGTACCAAATAATCGATTAAATCCTTGCCAGTTTTTTTTTAAAGCACGTGAACAGTAATGACCCATGATAAATGCTTCTGGGTATAAAAAAGGCTATATAATTTTAATTAATACGAAGTCTATCTCTGCGCATGCCAATAGAAAATAAAATTGTTACTGTCATTTCAAACTACAAAATAGTACCGTCCCTGTAGGTGAACGGACATTCGTTTTCAATCATGTCACGCCCGATAGGATCAAACTTTACGAGCTGTAGCGAGGTGAAGATAATTAAAAATAACGAGATCCAGGTTAATGGCCTTCGATTTGTATCGATTTTTATTGTAACAGTGACATCTAACTTTATACTCCGTTTTTTTTTGTTTTCAAAACTGTTTGAATGTATAAATACACTTTTGATCCAAAACATCACAAACAATCCAGCTTCATCAGTCACTGTAATTGTCGCACATAGTGTACAAAGGGAGTTTGCTCCGAAAAATACAAATCACCTTATTACAGTGGAACTGTACGCTGCTAACCAGAACGCAACCCGTCAGTCCCGTCAGTCCCGTCAGTCCAGACGAAATCACTCGCACAAACGTATCGTGCAGACATTTGTAACGTGATGTCCCGGGGCATCGTCGTCCACAGTATGACCTTGTTACGAACACATCTTGTCATTACGTTTGTTTCAGCAGCAGTAGCAGCAGCAGCAGCAGCAGCAGCAGATGGAACCACAACAACCAACAAGCAACCATCCAACCCCATTCTCATTATCAATGTCTTTATCGCTGCGATGCCAAGTGCCTCATTTGCACCGCCGCACGGTCTGGGTGAAAATCTGAACCATTGATGTTGCACAAAATCCTACCGAAGATGGAAAGTGGGAGGATAGTGCAAGGGTGTTTGACCATCCCACGCCATTTGCTGCCTCGTATGCAAGCATGTACAATCAACCACACCCCTGCTTTGCTGGGAGTAGATAATGACCGACTCGATTAAACTGATTTCGATAAGTTGCTTTCGACCCTTGCGTTTTCTTTCTTGTGAAGTTTTTTCTTTCCGTCTGCTCACTCACTATCATCTGATCTTTTCGCCAAACATCCACTGGGATCGAGTAGGAGGAGACCTTTTTGGTGAGATTGGGTTAGTGTAAGTTAACTGTAACCGATCGACGTGTATTTCCCGTCGAATTAAGAGCAGTCGATGGCATCCGTGTAGGAACTTCTTAATTCGGAAATTACCTCTCAACCACCCTAAGGAGATGCGCAATCAGCAAGGATATAATGAAATCGGTGTCATCAAGATCTCACTGCGCTACTATCCATCTGCTAATTGTAACATGAAACTTAAACAACCCTCTGTACCGCCATTCTACACGATGCGGGAGATAAAGCCATCGGTCGTAAAGAAACCACGCACGACTAGACCCTCGTTGGAAACTGAATCCGCTAACAACCGCCGCTCCTTTCAACCGTGTTGTGGTTTCGCCCCGCCCAGCCCAAAAGGGATGCAATGGATTAGGTATCCTGTTTCCGCGTCAGATGCTGCAAATTTCGCACCGCACTTCCTTTCTAACCCTCGGCAAAGTCTGAAGTCGGTACCTGAGACGGATGGGAGGGAGGGAGGGAGGGAGGGAGGGAGGGGGGGGAGGAGGAAGATTCCACAGCTTTCGACACGCTAAGCGACCTGGAAAAAACCCTTTTTCCCAGACACTTCGTGCCTAAAAGCATCCCAAAAGCGAGGCGTTCCGGCGGATGTGTGCGGCTGTGTGAGTCTTGTGCGCGTTGGGATAAAGGAGCTTTTCTAGTTACTCGTATATTTTATCGTTTGTTTGTACCTGAGTTAAAGGTCGAAGAAAATCACCTTGCCAGTGTATATGTGTGTATGTTTTTTCCCCTGCCCCTGCTGTCGAAGGAATCCTTTCTTTACCGCGTCGTTGAAGTTGAAGGTTTCTGTTGTCGGACGTACTGTTTCACGGTTTTATTTTATGTCGCACCGAAACTGATCCACCAAACACAATCACGCTCATGCATATACACACATACACACAAACACATACGCACACAAAAAAAGAAAACACCGCTCCCGATTTAACTCGCAAACCTTTTCGGTCGATAATTGTTGAATATTTGATTAGATTATTTTATTCACCTACCACTATCCTTCGCACTTTTGGCTTGGCTTGTCGGACAAACGGGGTGTGGCAGGTCAATTACACGCTGCGTACTTTCACCTTTGCAGCTCAAGATCACAACACTTCTTCACGCCAACCGCTGCCGCCAACACAAATTTCCATCACCCAAACCGAAACACACAAACAGAAACACGAGCGCGCACGCACTACACGGGGTGTCAGAGCACTTTATTCGCTTTTCTGGAGCAAATTTCAACCCATATAAAGCATCTCCTTGGTTACCACTCTGGCATTGGGGATTTAAAAAAAATCTCACTCACTACCGCCACTGACACTAACGCACGCACGAGAACACGGCGCGGTAGGATTAGTTTCTTTCGACGGCGCGCGAACTTTACAACCGACCGCACAGAAACACACACACATGACCATGCACTTCGCGAATTGTTACCGGCACCGCCATTTTACGTGTTTTCGTGCCGATAAAGTTATCGCAATTGAAAGAAGTTAAGAAATTGTAAACATACGTGATTCGCAGCATCCATTCCAACCCGTGCACTGATTCTGCTACCGTATGAGTGTGTTTCGGTATGATTATTTAAATCATACAAAGCTGATAAGATTAAAAAATAACAACACGTCATTCGCTTTTTTTCATTGCGTACCACAATCACACTGGTTCGTGAATTTAATTTAACTTTCCTGCTGGATGGGAAAATTGGCGTAAATTTGTATTCACTTCACACACAAGAAGCAGGGCTCGGTAAGGTCCTGCTTGTATGAGGATGGTATGAGTGTGCGTGTGAGTTTGTTTTTTTTTTCGTTGCTCCTTCGCCGTTCAGTGTGTGTATTTTCTTTTTTCTTCTATTGTATCTCGTCCTTTTTCACGACTGAGCTCGACCGCTCGACGACGAACCGAAGCTGAACGTCACTGAAATCGAACTGAACTTGGATTCGCGTGCCACGCCACGTACGGCGCGGGCCAGTCTCACGATTTGGTAGCGAATATTCGCTCCGCGCTCTTACGCATTCTCGAAACAAAAACCGAATCTCGTGAGAAGTTCCTAGTGAGCGAGAGGAGCCGTTTGCATTCGTGAGCAGCGTGAGCGAAGGAAAACTCTCGCGTGCTGCTCGAATTATCGATGTAAAAACTACTCGAAATAAAAAGATGCCGGTTGGTTTTGGGGCGACGGCGACAGGCTCACCACCACGCACCGGAAAGATGTTTGTGAGTCGCAAAATCTGTCCTCCCGACAGAATAGCCTAGCTGCCGAATTTTGCACGCACGGCTCTCGGCCAGCTACGGCTTCGAAGTGGATTGGGCACTTGAGCGCAAGTGGTCGTTGTCAGATTGCTTTCAAAACAATTGTTTGCCAAAGTGCTGTAGGGAAATTATTCTCGCAGTGATGGTGTGCACTTGCCTTTGACTGTGCTAGTTGCGTGGAAGGGGAAGCCAAAAGGGGCGCCACTTTAAAGCGCACAGATACGGATACTTTTCCTTTCATCGCTGCAATAACTTAAAAAACGGGCGAAACATTGACGCTTCCTAACCGGTCCGAAGAGCCCACGGCATAACATTCTCGCCAAAAGCGCACTTACCGGGCAGTGTACAAACGTACATACGGTATCTTAGTAGGCTGTAGTAGTAGGCGGTCCTATATTTAGGAGTCTGTTCGTCGCTACCGTGTAGCAGCAAAAAAAACCCAACAACCGGCGAAAATGGGAAGACTTTCGGCATTGTTTTCTCGGAAAAAGTTAAGCTCGGCAAAAACTCGCCTGCTGGTGGATCAGCTGAAAACGTCCTGCGGTATATTTTTGGATCCCACCATCCGGTCGCCCAACATCCAGAAGACGCGTGCGTTGAAGGTAAGACGGGATGCGCCTGAGGTTGGCCGTCTTCATCACACCATCCGACGTCACTCTCAAACTCAACTCCCGTACAGTAGATCCTTCGTAAAATCGTTACCCGTTCCCCGCGCCATATCCTGCAGTACATCCCAGAGCGTGACGCCATTCTCGAGTGTTCGCTGGTGTTGGTGCAGAACTACGTCGCCCACCTGCGGTTACGCCCGGGGCCCTTCAAGCGCTTCCGTCGAGAACCGTTTGCAGATGCGAAGGTACTCTTCCAGGCGGCGATTGATCTGCTCGTGCCGGAGGTGCTGGACGAGGTGATCGATACGATCCTGAAGTTTCTACAGACGGAGAACCTCTGGAAAGTGGAGTTCATCTGCGTTGAGATACTGCTCTGTGTGCTGGAATGTCGATCACCGACGGCACCGCTGCTTACGAAGCTTATGGATCGCATCGAACACTTCCTGGCGCTGTCGGACGTTGGGCAGGTGCGTCACGTCCTGTCAGTGCTCCAGAGCGTGATAGTATCGCAACGATGGGATTTGATCGAGTACTCGGAGTTGTCGAAGCTACTACGCTTCTACCACAGCAGCGTCATGATCGGAACTAGTCGCAATCAGATCTACGAACTCAGGCGGGGGTTTGAGAAGTGCCTGAAGAACTTAATCCCACTGCTGTCCGTGGCCGATCTGAATGCGTTCTTTATCGTGATGCTACCGCTCGCCTTCGACACGGACATGTCGGATGAGGCCCGAATCGAGTTCGGTTCCACCGTCGAGTATGCCGCTTCCAAGATGACACTGTACGACGCACGCAAGCTGCAAAGTTCAGCAGAGATCGATTCGTTTGTTGTTGAGTATCTAGTGCACTATATTGCTGTAACCGATCCTACACGCTCTATTCTAGCCTGCAAGGTACTCGCGAAACTACTCCACCGTGGACAACACCACCCACCACAGTTCCAATCACCCACCATCTTCCACATGGACACGTACTACGAGATCGTACTAGCGACCGAGTACACATCACTCCAGCGCCTACTAATTGAGCAGCGGGAAAACTTAGAACAGGCACTGCTCCAAGCGATCGAACTTCATAGCCAGCGCAAAATGAACCTGGAGGTATTCTATCAGCTGCTTTGTACGCTGCTCGTCGAAGTGCCCGGTGGGTTTACCGCTTCCGCCGTCAGCTGTCTGCTGCTGAAGATACAAAAGAAGTTCCTGACTTTTGCCACCGATCCACGCACCACCGATCTCGATGAGGATGAGCAGCAGCAGCAACAGCATGCGAATCGTATCCATGCGACGGTAATGGCGCTGATGACGCTAATCAACTGGATCCACCGTGCCGGATCGATGAACGCGTACATTACGCGTGTCCTGAACGATCGCTACGATCATGCGCCGAGTTTAAATCCACCGCTCCGGGAGTGGTACCGATACGCACCGCACCACATCTCGTGGTACGAACGATGGCTGTTCTTTGACACGCTCGAGATCCGGTACGGGCTGTGGAAGTGTTTTCGCATCGCGGAAGAAAAGATTCCGCGACCGGTGCAGATGCGCATAAAGTCCCATCGTGATCGGCGACAGCAGTTTGGAGATGGTACATTGAACGTCCTAGCTGGGTTGTGAACGTCTATTCTAATGAAAATAATAATTAAGATTTAGAAAATCGTGATACAATATTCAACAGGCTCCAAAATTAGATGTTGATTTAAAATTTCTGATGCCGTAAAAAAAAAACCATTTGATAAAAATTTCTTTTCAAATGCATTTTAAGAAATCAGGTTTGATTGAAAATTATGTTTTAACGATATTGGCAAAAATAGATACAATACATTTGTTTCAAATTAACATATAAAAATGCTACTTTTCCAAAGTGGGCTTAAAGTGTAAATTTACATGCATTATTTTATCCTTTTAATCATGAATTCCATTTTTTGAACATACTATTGTACTGCAAAAACAGTATTTTTTTTCTTTCGAAAGGGTATAGTTTAAACAATTTATTTGTATTGTACCAATGCAATGTATAAATTCACACCATAAAATCATCACAAGCATACATGTATGTAAGCAGCATCGATCTATCACTAGAACAGTAAAATCGTTAAGCCGATTGTGCTCGTCAACTACAGCATTGCCGCCCGTGTATGACACAAACGAGTAGAGCGCAATTGTGAAAAGAGATTAAAAATCCCATCATCCCCTTGGGCACACGGAAATTGTAAAGCCCTTCGGACACACAGAGCTATACCGTCTGGAGAGAAGAGGAGAACGAAAATAACGTAACAATGCGCCTGAATGTGAGCAAAGCTTCGTTCAAACAGAAAAAAAAGCGGATCAGAGTATAGAAAGCTTCCATACGATCGGAAATGTATTTTCAATCATCGAAATACGCCTCCCGAATCCCATAGATACCGAAATAAAACGATCATATTAACTTGCATGGTCATGCACATTACGCTCGTTGAACGTATGTGTTCCGGTCGATGTGTTTTAATAATTTAAAGTAATATCTCTGTTAGCGAATCGTGGCCCAACGTTTCTCTCACCGGTAGCAATCGACACATCGGTCAAGCTCGTTAATAATTCACATTAATGCAATATAATAGGATACTGCGATCGAAGCGACCTCGGCGTGCGTAGCTGATCGATGATTGATGATGATGGTGCAAAGGCATTTTCACCCAAAAAAAAAAAAAAAAACATCATAGTTCGGCTGAGTTTCATACAGATTTATACATTTGGCTGATTGTATGCGTCATACATTCTGACAGGAGAAGAAAAGTAAGCACCACCGGCTGTGAATTTCATTTCGAATGTAACGAATTACAAAACTTTTCCCCAAACGGGTAAGACGGGGAACGTCTTATAGAAATTTCGTTTTCGGTGCAGTGAAAGCGATGAAAGCGGTAGTAACGTTATACTCGTTCCGGAAACATCACCATCACCATCGCCCAGCCGGATGTGGAAGGATTGTGTGAATTTGGTCGAACATGAAGTATGAAAGGAAAAACTGGGAAGAAGGGAACTGAATTGGCTGAATTGGAAAAGGTACTCAGTCGACGGAGTCGGTCCGTATCGACCGAAACCCGGAATGCGACCGGTGCACACTGCAATGAGCATAAATCAATCAGTGTATGAATATTTTAGCACCAAATTCATCGTCTCAAGAAAGCCGACCAGAGTCCCGGGATGGTTCGGTACAAAACCTTCGCACCAGATGGTGTAGACCTCGGTTTTGGACTTTGGTTGGACTACTTCGGTTCCCATTTCAGTTTGTCTTTTCGCTTGTGTATGCCGTTTCATGCTGTACAACCGCGATTGACCGATATGGCGGTAGTAATGAATGCTATTATTATTGTAAGGTTATGTAGAATCTAATTGCTTTAAGCTACTATTTGAACAATCTGCATCACCAATGGCTGGCGAGGGTTCTTAAGCAAAATCTCTACACATCCTTCACGTTCGAAATGATAACAACTTTTCGAAAACCTTTTGTGTTTATTTTCATGTTGTAGTCATTTAACAAATCGTACAGTAATAAGATTTCATATTAAACTGAGATAAAACGTTTTGAACTACTAATTATCATTGGCTTCCCGGTATAATTATTTTTTTTACACTTGAAGTATTATCATTTCCTCTGTTGACTTAGGACAGTATGACTTGAGCTGTGAAAATCGCTACGATTTCCCTACCTTTTAAAGTGTACGAAGAAGCTCGATTGAAGCGAAATAAAGCACTAACAAAAACTATAAATTGCATCGTCACCTCCCTCCTACAACCCCACAAAACAATTCCTTGAAGTATTTCTGTGTCGTTAAAAGAAACACACAAAAAAATCTACTTTTCACTATTGATTTTTCAATCATCCATTACAACATTCCCTGCCTTGGATCACGCATGCACGCGCATGCAGTTGGGCTTGCGTGCGCTTGTGTTTGTGCCATTCCCACGCCCCGCGCCAGCAGGGCTTCGTCAACCGAAATGGTAAACGATTGATGCCAATCTACCAGCCACTCTACCGGGGGTTGATCAGCTTTCCGTGCCGCGTACCGATTTGCTGCACTTTCTAGTGCGGTTTACATTCGTCGCCGCACCTGCACGGCGTTAACAAACGGACGATTGGTTTTCAGTTGCAATGCTACAATCTAGCCAACCGGACGGGTCCATTTAAACGTACCAGAACAGAGAAAAAGAGTTTCTAGGAAGGGTGAAAAATCCCGACGTCCGATGCCAGTTTGGAGTGTTTTTTTTCACATGATGTGCTATGTACTATGTGTCTCCCATTGCCTAAACCACACACGAACGCTGGCATCGATTGCTTTCCAACGAAAATAATAACAACTGGAGTGAGAGCGTACGCTACGCTTCCCTCTCGGGGATAAAGAAAAAAAAAGAAAATTGAAAATGTTCATCACTTCTTGCCAGCGTGGTATTGTGATTGCAATTTTCCGGAAATGATTTTCGGTGTACTATGAAATACCTGTGCTGCAGGCTCGATATGGCGCACCACAGAGCAAAAACTATTAACTAGGCTCCCACTTTTATCACCAATAACTGCCGCACGTAAATTCGATTTCCTGTTTCTGGTCTGTAAATTCTATAAATTCTGTCTATTACCTGTTTTCTAGATTTATGACTTGTTAGCATTGTCAGTCATACATCTTTTTTGCATCTTGCATTTTAGCATCATTAATCAGCGTGTCAACACACTATCCACGCGATTTGAGCCAAAACCATCCCTCCGCGAATAGCGTCCCTCCGGCCCTCGGTTTGATGTTGGGCCGACCCTTTCCCTAATTCGAGAGCGAAGCCGAGTATTAATAAAATCACGACGATGCTAATTAAATCGTTAACTCGGTCAAACAAAGATCCGTGCGACCAACTAACCCGGTCGTGCTGGCTTGAAGGTTCACTGGCACTTGCAACCACCTTGCATCATCCTTGCCTTCCCTTCCCACCCGCACGGTCGCTGGTTGTAGCTAAATACGTTCCCCGTTCTCCGTGTGTTTGCAATCTCCCCGACATTCCCGACTCGCACACCGGGACCGGCATTGTTGGTGCTGAGACTGCTACTGACGGTGCCGCTGTAATGGTGGGATTTAGGGACTTTCGAAATTTGGGTTATAAATAAGAGCTCGTAAATGAACGGTGTGCAGTGATGCGCTAGGTTTTCGCCCCGCGGTTGTTTATGTGGCCGGTGGTGTCATGAAGATAAGATTCGAAGTTTTATTGTACTTGGGTAGGTTTCGGATGGAATTAGGCGGATTTGTAAGGCGTACCGATGCAGCGTTGCACTATACAAAAAAGTACAAGCACTGCATCTGTGCAGTTTGAAAACAGTGTAATGGACCGATTTGCATGCTAATGTGAAATATTTCTTTTTTAATAATTCCTTTTACATGTGTTATTATTGTGTTTGCTTTGTGTGATGTCTGTTTATGAAACATTTTCTACAAAAATAAACTCAATTTTTTATCAGAAAAGTAATGTTATGTGTTTGATGCACTAATACATATTTGCTTGAAACAAAAAACAATTGGGAAAAAGTGCAGAAATCTTAAAATTTTGAAAATTGTCATTTTCAAAGTATTTTTTCTGTGGTAAATTGTAAGAAGACGAAGCTGGAATCGATTTTACTGAAGACTTTAGTACTGGGAGACAAACATAAACAAATGTTCGCTACCAACGTGAACGTGAACAATGATGGTGAGATTGTTTTAGTCTCCATCATCTTTTTAACTTTACATTCTTGTGAAACTATTTTAAATAGGATAAACATTTCATGTTTATAAAACAAAACTGCATAAAATCTGTGTGTGTTTGAATTTTTACTTCACGTTTTTGTATTGATTCAATGAAAAAAATATGGAATAACGAAACTTTATGTATTTCATGTTACACAATGAAATTCGTTGAAATAAAACAGACCATTCTTTTATAAAAACATAATGATTAATCTATTGCCGTGGCTAACAATATTGTCGAGTCTAACATCAATATTGTGCATATCTATTATTCATGTGTAATTTTATTTAAAATGTGAGTTTTGTCACAAACATTGTTGTACAATAATCCTTTATGAATTGTGCATTGAAAACTCATTGTTAAAATTTTAAGTACAAATTACACAGTAAAAGTGTTTTACTTTTTCACACAAACCTAACCAAATAAAAACATAAAATGAAATGAAAATTAATCAAAATGTTCTCGAATGAATGTGCGAAACTATTTGAATGCCACCACCGTTAGACGTTTCGTTTAAGTTTGAAATTGAACCACAAACAAAACAGCACACTTTCCATTCTGCCCGTCCTGTCTCGTATCTCCTGAGAACGCTACCCAGTTTCCTTTTTTTCCCCGGAGAGCAGTTCATGGAAAAATCACACACACACACACACACACACATACACAAATATCTTAGCAAACAGAAAAAAGACAAGCCCTCCCGGGGTGATCGTAATTAAGCTTGGTGTAAATATTTACCGGTACGAGATTTTAGTGGCGTTTTCCCTCCCCGAGGAATTGCGTTTTGTGGATTTACGTTCTCTCTGTCTTTACGTGACCGGTGCCCTTCCCTACCACAACCTCCGTCCGTGACGCAGCGGGCAACCATCCCGTGTTACCGGTGATCCGATGAGACGTCAATCTCGATACCGCAACGGTCAAGAGAGCGACTAAACTAAACACCCGACGCGCATAGGGAGAAAAACAAAAAAAAACACCAATCCTCCTCAAGCCTTCGTCGGGTTTGTACGCTGTTTTTTTTCGTACCACATTTTTATTTATCTGATTGCACACGAACGACGCGATCCGTCCGCTGCTGTGTACTTACTCTCATCACACTCACACACACACACTGCTCCAATACTAAGAAACGTCGAACGCTAGCAACAGAAAACGAGCGGTGTATATTGCCATAACAACGTTTCACCATTCAACTACGGTTTGGGATTGGGATCAGGGCGCGATGAAGCGATGCGATTGAAACGTAGCAATCTGTGGGCATCCGCTGCCACCACGCACGCAGCGGAAGGGTGAAGAAAAATGATGGTGAAATTTAAGCGTGACGCCGTTTTGCCGTCGACGCTTTTTACAGCACACCTTCGAGCCAATTTACACTTTGTTGGTCAACTCAGCCCGGGAAGCGGTGGTTTGCTCGCGTTTTCTTTACATTTGGATTAATTTCTTTTGCACACAACGACGATGACGCCCTCCCGGAGTGGTCTAATTTGTGTGCGGTTTCGTTGCCTCGGTGGGAACGAGAGCGGAAAAGTGTGTTGGGTTCCGCGGTGGGATCCGTGCGCATCCTCAGCGTTCGTTTTTAATACTGTCATAACAACAAATTGTAAATTAATTCAACACAACATCCTCGACCGCACACCCTCGCCAACGGTACGGTTCGCTCCATTTCCGCCCTGCTGTTGCGGTGTAAGTAGGGTAGATTGGACATGACAAACTTTTCCACCGTCGATCGTTTCCGCATCATTCACTTTTTCGTAAAAACCGATGCCGGGCATGATTTCCTCCTTTTCTACCTCCCGTTCCCGAAACAGATGAAGTTGGAAACGTTTTATGAATGCGTGCTATGTTTTTTTTTTGTTTTTTGTTTGCTTACTCCTACCTTTTTCGCCCGATGGAGACGCCCGGTGGCGTATTTATGTTCTGTTGAGAGCGTTCGTTCCGTTTTTCCCACAACCATTCACACCGATCTGTGTTCGCTGCGAGTCAATCGATGATGACCGTCGAACTTGTGGTTTGGGATGTTGTGTTGTATTCGTCTCTCCGCCTCCTTTGACCATAAAAACCTACAAATGCACAGTACGAGGAAATCGTGCGGGTAAACGCGCTTCGCCGTAAGGGTGTGCGGTAAGCGAGCTTCTCGTTGCACATCGCGAACGTGTCAATAAATCAATCGGAGCGAAACCGAAAATTACCCCTAGGCCGGAACGGAGGGTGCTCACTGTGGTGTGTTTGGTTGTACCATGCTGCACCTGGGTTACTGGCTTGCGAGAGGTGGTACGTCTTCCACTGGATTCCAAGGGCGACCCCGGTTCGTTCGATTCTAGGGAGGTAAATTTTATCGATTTTAGCTAATGAGAGTGTGTCGCATGATTATCTGCGATTTTTGTCCTGTGAATAATGTTCTATTTTAGATTGAAGGTTATTCAAATTAGAAAAAACAGAAGCAATTATTTATTAACTCATTTTTTTCTTTTCATCTAATTTCAAAATTTTGTGTGAGTTAAATATTATTTACAATATTTAACATTTGTATTTATTTATATAAACGGCCTGAGGTTGTTCTACAAACATTTTTCTATTTACTTTTTGGAAAATAATGCGAAAAAGTATAACTGTTGTAAAACAATAACTAGCGCCCATTATAAAGGTCATATTAGCGGTAATGGAAACCAAAGGTGTATTGGAGTTTGTTTTTCTCTGTACCAAAATAGCTTTTATTTTGGTTTTATTTCTAAACTCACTCAAACCCTTTCGTGCGCTTCATTCGGGCTCGTTTACACTCGAACGGTTCAATAACAATCGCATCCACTCCTACATACAGATGGTCTTTGTAAACACGTGTTTCATAACGTGGTATCTTAGCAACCCAGTGAGGTTGCCGCTATGTCTGGGATTTGTTTTTTGTGTCATTTGTTATTTTAGAATGTTAGTTCAAATCAAATATAACATTCAAATATACCATGATCAAGAAGATGAAAACTTAGTTTTCCAAAATGACCTTACCTTCATTTCGCAAGATGTGGCTGATTTGATTTTGAAAACAACTTCGCGATACGGCAGAACTAGACTGACGAGTGATTTGTCTTGAGTTTCTTTGTATCCACTTTTATTTCCATTTGTTTTAGTTGCTTTAAGGACACCCAAGATCGTGATGACACGGGAAGAAAGTATAAACAGCAAGACAACTCCTTCACCGAAATCAAACGCAGCCAGACGTGAAATTGAAACCAAATTGTGTATTCCTAGTTTGTTTGTTCTGCTTTGGTCTTTATTTTGTTCTTTTTGGCTTTCAGTCAGTCCTCTTTATTTATTATCTGAAGTATTCAACCTGCAATTCTCATAACAATATGGACTTGATATTATTCAAAGAATGTTTGGTAGAATAAAACATTGCTTTGATGTTTTCTTTTGAAAATTTGATGATTTAATGTGTATTTTATTAGCCCTTTTTAAATATGGTTGTGTTTATAATTATAGTAATATTTCATTTTTATAAAATCTATTTTCATTTCACATAATAAACCGTATGTAGTTGTATTAGAGCTTTCAGCAAACATTTTCTACAATCGTCTCGTATTTCATTTGCAAGCAAAAGATGAGTAAGCATGAGAGATGAATTCAAAGAGCTGAACGGAGAGAAATCGCTATAAATCGTTACCAGATGAGAAACGATGCGCTACATTTTCACCTCAGTGTCACCGTTTGAGAGAAGTTGGAAAGGTTTTGACAAAAATATATGTTCCAAAAACAGCTGTTCCAGCTGTAATATCGTTCCTACTGCTTTGTCATGCCCATTATCTCTCAGCCGGTCTAGAAATTTCATCCCAAAATTCATACACCAACCATCGGCGAGAGCCAGAGACACGTGAGAATTGTCACCCGTTACTAAAGAGAAGCGCTCTCAGCTAGAGTTTTGTTTTCAATAAATTGATGAGAGACAACCAAACTGAGAGAAAGCTGGACGCAGGGAGCTGTTCGGAATTTTCCAAGCATATTTCTCGAAACGGTCACACAACCACACTCTAACCTCACGCACATACAGCCCTTTGCGATGATGGATGAAAAGTTCGAATTTCATGGCCAAGGGCTTTTGGAAGCGTTAGTGCCCGTGTAGCTGATATTGATTGGAAAACCCGCCCAAGTTCGAACTAGACATTGGTATCCGAACTTGAACCGTAGCTTTCCAGCTAGCCGCGTTGAGAATTGAACATAGACTTCTCGTGGATGAAACCACCTTGCACCCAAACAGCTTGACAAAATTTGTTGCGGGAAATTCACTCTACCTGCGCAACAGGTGGTTAGAGATGAAAATTTCCAATCCGCTCGGACGTTGGGTCATATAATTAAGAAGCACGCTTAGTTTTTAAACACGAAGATCAAAACTTAATTTAGCTATCTTTTACGCGCCGATCATCATAAAATCGAAGTAAATTACCTGTCGATAGAAATCAATTTGAACCGCATCTAAAATGCCATACCTCCGTCCCCGTGTGGGACATCATAATGAATTGCTTTATGCTACTATTATTATGACCATTCGGAAGCAATGACCTCCCCATCATTACCATCAAACGGAAGCAAGAAAGCTACAGGCTCAAGTCTACCCGAAATGAGCAGCGAAAATCGACATCAAACACAGGAAACTCATCAATAGCACCTGCGGCAACGGATGTTGGGCCAGCAGTTTCGGGTCCAGCAAAGGGAGCGCGAGTGTCTTTCGGTCCTGCGAGGGTGCATTTGCCACTCAATCATAGCACCCCGTTGACTGTGTGTATTTATATATATGGCTCATAAAAATGATGTAGGTCAAACGCAAGCTGATCCAATTACTTTAATGAGCCATAAAACCCGGTCTCCTCAAAGCCCTCGCCGCGTGGAAGCGAGCGGGCTAGCGCGTATTCCTTGCCACCATCGCTAGCATCGGTTGCTGGTATTGAAGTAGTTGGTGCTGCAACATCAGTGCCTTGGTAGCTATAAAATACAGCCGGACAGACTGCCGGTCTTCATGGCGCGAAGCCCTGAAGGTCGAATGCAAATTCTAGGGTGGGATCGTTTGGGCTATCAAAGCGGTGCCTAAAACTAAAGTGTTGGTGAAAGGGTGGTTTTATCCGGCCAATATCCTTATTTGGCATCAATTTACCAGTTGCTGTTACCTTTTGCTACACCGGACTCGTCCACAGGGAGCAATCCAGATCTTTTTCTATGTTATCTAGTAGAAATGTCAGACATAACATCCAAACAAACCCTTAAATATTATTTGCTATTTCTCTTGGATTTCCACGATTCACAAATAATCAAATGTGCTAATGCCATACGGAATTATAATACCGTTTGGAAAGTCCAGTTCTGACACTAGACTTCCTGTTTGGCTTCTAGCAAGGATTGACGAAGCGACACTATCGGTACTACCTGTCTTGAAAGCCTGGTAGATTGATCACGTAGGTCATATGGTAAAAGCCATAGCCGATGGTAAAAAACTATTTGTGACGCACAATAGAGGGAGCCCCTAAATGTGTCTGCTCTATGTCCTGCTTTTCTTGTTTGTAGGAAAATATTGGGTCGAACACCTACGTATGATTGTATAGATTTATTCGTGCTTGTAGTCTTATTCTATTTCTTCCATAGCGGTATCGAAGTCTTCTAACGTTTGTGTTGCATGTCGCCTTAAAATGGTAGCCTATTTTTAAGCTACATTTTGGTAATATGGATAAGATCACGTGTTTATCCACATTGAATTAAAAATCATAACACGTTCTGTTTGCTTTCTTCTTCCTGTGAATGAAATAATCAAGACATTTTTCAAACACGCCCTGAAGACCCTGCACGTAATAGTTCTATTTATAACTGAAAATACCATGACAACATTTTGTTGAACGAAAACAATTATTACCTCCCGACCCCCCCCCCCCCCACCCCTGCTGCGTTTTATTTATGTTAAATTACTGTAAAATTGGTGAATCGTTTACAAACACTCATCATAAGTGTAAATAATTAAAAACTTCTCCATGAATTGTACGAGCGACCTCGTTTCGGTTTTAATGTACCCTGTTTCTCCATTTTATCCTTTCCATTCAAATGATTTAACATTAGACTTTGCTTCAAAAGTGTTACGGGAAATCTAAAGTTAGGAAAATCTAAACTGGATGACAATACCATATTCAAGCTCATATTTTTTTAAACAATTCCTGGTATCTCGGGCTAAACGCATCGACTCCACTGGCACTCCACCCTCCCTATTGGTCACTTTATAGCACCGTAAACGCAAAAACTTTTTTGGGAAATTCCCAAGAATCTTTTTCCCCGAAACGATCCCGAACGGCGGAAAACCGAAACGAATGCGGGAGAAATTCTTCCTAGCTGAGCCCGGCAAGCGGCCGAGTGATGGGAAAGCAGTCCGGAATTCTTGAAGGACGTGTCCTTATTTTATTTATGGCACTAATTCATCGCGTCCTTTCAGCTGATTTGAGCCCTTCACTTTCCCAGCTGCTTCCGACAAAATCCAAAGCAAAAAGGAAGCAAAATCAAACAAATTTCCTCATTCCCACGCACTTACTCACGTGCACACATACACACGGGCGGGAACAAAATATCGGATTTAATCCTTCCGACCACACAGTTCCCGATGCCCAGCTCCTGCCCGGGAATCGTTCGGGGTTTCGACGATAATGGGTGGTTTATTTATAGGAGCGTTTGTCTTTTCTTTTTCTTTTTTTTTTGCTGCCTTCATTTCATTCCCATTACTTCACAAGTCGCAAGGAAAAAGGTAGCATTTTCCCAGGAAGGAGGAATGGGAAGAACGTGACGTCGTCGAAAGAAGAAACGAGCCGGTTACTTACACCAACATGCGCACACACAGACGCAACCACACATTCAAAAACCCATTAAATAATCGGATAGAGTAAAAAAAGCAAACGATATCATCGTACCTAATACGGTAATGGGGGATTGATTACTTTGAGTCAATTTTCTTCGATGATGCTATTTGCGGTTGCGGAAGAATGGGAACTTTCGCCAATCCGGTCGGTCAGTCGTTCAGTGCTGCGGTCTATCTATGAACCATAAAACAGTGACCGGGACAAGTGTGTTTTTTTTTATCCAGGAAAAAATCATGCTCGGCTTACTTCGGTAAAAACATGCTCGAACGCTGATACAAGAGTGTGATTGTAGTTAATTCTAAAATAATATTATCAATTTATTTCTGTTGCGACTAGTATCGCTTGAATGCGTGATTGTATATTCTAACTAATGTTTCGTACTGTACCACTTGTGTGTGGCTTGTAGTAAAATATTAAAAGCTAAATCCAGACGAAATTTGTTCACACACCCTATAATGAGTCTGACAGTATGTATGTTTCTATATTCTATATATCTCGTGATCGTCACTTATAGCTGACTGAATCACACAGATATTAATACTGTTTTTCATCTCTTCAAATCGTTTGATGTTGTGTTCTTGGAGTGTTCTTTTGTGAATCGAAACCCCGTTTTTCATATAATTATCAGTCCTATGCGGAGCTGCGTATCGTTGTAGTAAGCACTCTCACCCTGTATTTTGCTCTTTCATCTACCCTTAGCGAAACGCTTGCTTTCAAAGAAATCAATTAATTTTCCATGAAACCAAGCAGTACTGGATGCAAAAGCTTTCAGGAACCTACCGCTCTACTATCCATGGTGAAGTGTATCCTTGAGTTGTGGATTCGAGTCATCCTTGAGCTTGCTTTTGCGGTCCAGCAGTTGGCTAGAAGCCAGAATCCGTTCCCATGGTGCAAAACACTCCTGACGGTCGCTGCACTACTGCACCGAGCCGAACGTTTCGATTGTGCCGGGAAATAATATATTTTTGTTGCGGCATTCGAGCAGAGAGGCATGAGCTGGTGAAAAGTGTAACGTATACAGGCGATAAAAATATGCAAATTAATTTTGCTTAAAAAATTTGCCTGAAATCTTTTCAGCTCACGGATATACCGTTGAGTAAAAACAGGTCATCGTGGCCGTGGGAAATCGATAATAATCATATCCCTGTAGGCAAAAATCGATGCATGGTGGAGTTGTGGTTGAAAAGGCACGTTTCTGAATATATTGAAAATATTATAATCGTTTGCAAGAGTAAGTAATTGGTTTTAGTCGTTTCAACAGAAAAATATCAATTCTTAGTTTTTATTCTCTCTGTTAAAATGGTAATGAAACTTTGACATTTGAAAATAACATTTCGGCAGTCAAAAATTCAAAGTTATAATCTATTTTACATCACAATTATCTTCAATTAGTATTTTAAAAAAATTGTAGAAATTAGTACTTTTGAGATTAAATAGCTCTCATTTCATTTCTAAAAGAGCTGGCCGGAAACTTCCCTTCGTCAATTTTTAATCCAATTCAAAACGAAAACCCTGTGAATTGATTTCTGTCCAGCATCTATCCTTTCATGGGTTCAATTTTACGTTAGAGTCATAAACAGTTGTAGTTCAATGCATTTTTTGTCGCATGAAAATGCATGAATACCGCAATATGATAGCAAAAATAACCGAATTTCAGAGGTTGTGGGTATATGATACATAAAAATGTATGCTAGGATACGTCAACATGAAATTAATCTAATCACCAGTACAAAACTTTTCATCAACATAGCCAAAAGTCGATAGCAAAAATGTCTAACCACACTAGCTGGTTTTAGTAGAATCGAACTTATTAATTAAAAAATAAATGATTGGCATATTAATAAAAACAAACTGCGTAGCGAAGCATCAAACGAAACCGACCCGTTAATCCATATCGGTTTTCCGATACGCTCACGCGAATCTATCGAAAATATGCATTCAAACACGTCGATCTGAAGTGAAAGCTCCGGTGCTAATCCCAATTCAGTGTTCACAGCTCAACACTAAAATTCCAAAGCACCACCTCCACGAAACATATAAAAGCTTCCAGTGTGCGTGTGGGCGTGGGGTCAGTGTGTTAGCTTTATCTATTATCGCTAATGAGAAAACTTGTCCACCACGCGTGGACGCGGTGCCTACGGACGGACGAGCGTGCTCATATTGGTGTTTGCCAACAAAAATAAACCAGTAAAATAGACGGATACGATGCGCGGAAAACCTAACACGAGAACTGGTGGAGCCTTTATCCGTGCCAGCCGTACCGAGCCGGTCATCGGACCGAGCATTCCGCCATAAAATACTTTACAGACTATTTCCATCCACCTCCCTCTGCAAACGAAGCGGGACCCGTTGATGAGCAGGATAACAAAGAACGCGGACAGCGAGATGATCCTGTGACGCAAGAGCGGCAGCGTGCACCACACTTGACCCAATCGCATCGCACGTTCTGCGGAAAAAACGAGGACATTTTGTTTCCCCGATTCCGATCAACCGTGGTACTTTTGGGAGAGTTGTCCAGATAGGCGAATGGGTCGAGTCTGGATGGAATGGTAGTGGCAAGTTCAACGCAACTCTTCGGAATCCATCGATCCGGTGTGTGCAACGACCGTCCTCGAAGCTTTAGCAACCTCGGTTTCTACGGCTTGGCATCGTGCCCAATTGCTAACATCGACGCTCCGGTGTGCGAATCAACCATCTTTTTCTCTACTGTCCATCATTATTCCTTCACGTGCAAAAACGAGCAGCTACATAAAACCTTTCCGGCCAGGGATCGAAGTGTTCCATTCGGAGAGTGATTCCCCGGATAGGTTACCGGATGTCACAGGTGCGGTCACGCAAGCGTTGGAGAATCACGCAAAAATATTGCACATGCACTAGACAAATGGTTCTTCGAAGGGCGTGCAGACACTATGAATAAGTTGTTTATTACATACAACATACATGATTACATGACAACAATTACATGATTTTCTTTTTGACATTTTTATAACCCACCAACATAGGGGACAGCATAATCTAAGGCAGTCGACACCTGTAGTCTAAGTCTAAGTAACAGTTCGGACTGCAAATGGACAACGATGAAGTGATAAACAAGATGGCCATGAAAAAAACCCTGATTCGGAATGTGAGAAACGAAATTCTTCGCGTTCGTGAGGTGGGAAGAGTTCACAAACTCTGTTAAAGTTTGTCCGTTTGATAAATGATCGTTTGGAGTAAGAGTGATGATAGCATCGCACTGATAGAACTTGCTTCCTGTATTTTAGCATCGGTTTAGCTCGTATTCAAGCATAAAGTTTTAACATATCAGCGCATTTTTTTTTCGTAAGCTTTTCCCGTTTTATCAAAACGTGCAAAACTTAGCTACATTGAAAAATTGTAAGTAAAAATTTGAGAAATAATTACAACAATAACATACCAAGAAAGAAGAAAATTTAATAAGAAATATGCTTTTAGCATCGGGAAAAGCTATGCCGAAATATGCTTTTGTTTCGTGTATCATTTTTATCACATTATTTCAGTCAATTCTTGACTCTTCCACGAGAACGGTCCTTGAATAATCATTCTACACGATTCGAAATCATTCATTTACTAATTTTAAACGTTTAAAAGTAACCTGGTTCGAAATGATACTTAGTTTGAATACTAAATTTAGAAAGAACCTTGCGTTTGACTAGGGCGAATCAAACATACGATTTTTCAAACCACCTTTGCAAATTCATCGGAAATACTGCACCTAGTGCATACATGCGCCCTATGAGTAAATGAAAATTTCCCTGGAATTTCCCTGGCAGAACAAATACGACTTCTCGAATCTTTTATTTCCACCTTCATTCGATTCTTACTTCAACCTCACATTCGCACCATCAACAAACGTGTCCGTCCATATTGCTACGGGCTAAAACTTGAGCGCACCATTGCACATGCGAGCCCTGTAACAACAGGAACTGATTAAATTACGACATAAATTACTTCCGCTCGGTGACAATTAGTGAAATGTGCGCTGAACTGAGGCGCGCGTTGGATCATTGCACGAAATACGATGCTCGCCGCTGCCGATTTAAAATGTCCACTCACTGCTGCGAGACAAGCTTTTGACGGTTTCGGGTGCAGAAATTGGCCCTCTGCCAGACATGCGATGGCATGCGAATCGCGTTTATTTATGAAAAGTTCTTGAATGAGTTTCACTCATTTTCATTAATATAGACAACCGAGCCACTGGGGCAGAAGGGCCGGCAAAAAAGTTTTTACCAGTACCAGACCAGCCCGATTTCCCACGAGTAGCACACGGTACAGCTAGAAACAACAACCAGCTGAACAAGTTCCGGAGCAGCGCTACAACCACCACCACTCCGCTGCCATTCGGTTCCGCCAAGGGCTGCTGGGCTCTGCGGAAGCTGCCCATTGGTCAGCACTGGGGAGCAGAAATTATTGCCGCCTTATGAGTTTTGCGAAAGTTTGCCCGGGCCGCTCGGGCACAGTCCATCATCATCCGGTTCGATGTGGTAGCATCGGGAGCAGCGTTTGCCTTGGCGAACCTTGGAGGGTCGCGATGGTGCAATTATTTTTAACGGACCCTAAGATTAATTTCCTGCCGACGATGGGCGGACGTTAACGAGCAGTTGACACTTTGGATTGCTGGTATAATTCATTTCGCTTTTCGCTGGGTACGATAATCGTTTAGGTTTAAAAGTATTCCTACTATAAAATGTGAAATGTGGGGGGGTGCCGATGGGGGATCTGTTTTGGACATGGTGGTATAGTTCGTTTCGATTAGTAATTGATACAAATCAAACGAAGGCTTGAACTAGATCTTGGAATAGATGAAACGAGGTGAAACGAAACGAAAAGGAGAAGAAAATATAATCATTACTCAAAACTTAAACAATACTAATACGGTGATACGTGATTACTGTCCTCTATTAAATGATAAGTCCATTTGCATGCTTTTGCCTCTCAGCTTCAATTGTTTAAAGGTTAGTTTAAGTTTGTTCCAATAATCTTTCAAATATAAACATACAGTAAAGGTTTTTTAAAATCTTTTAAAGAAAATATAAAAAAAATGTCTGTTTAGTCTTAAAATACTTTTAGTTTATGTAACTCGTATTCCTCAGTTTCTTCTGCAATTAATCTGTCAAAATTGGCGAAAATTGTCGTGTGATAAGCTATATTTTTAATTAATAAAGGAACTATCTAACATTACTGATGGTATGTGCAAATTTGCTGCAACAATTAGAAAATATTTATTTATTTTCAGCGTTCATCTCAACAAGACATACACTCCAGTTTAATATTTGAAAGCAGGAAAGATAAACATAAAATTAAAGATCTGTAATGGATAGAAACTGTACACGAACATAAGGACCTACATCTTTTTTTTAGGACACATACAACACCCACAGCGAAATGTAAACTCATTTCCCTGTGTTCCCATACAAAGCGGGCTGATCGTGAAGTAATAAAAATCATGCATCATGCAGCTTTGCCCGAAACAATATAAGCCCGTCTCGCTCTCACTCCCTGAACAAAATCTGTAAGTGAATGTAACGCGGTTGCCTTTCCGCATGCTCCGTCGTTTATTGTTGGCCTTTGGCTGCCTTGGCTCTTACCAAAATATCTTGAAGAATCCTCAAAGACCATATCAACCTCTACGAGGATGGGCATCATTAAAAGCAGTTTGCCAGCTCGTTTGCGTTCTCGGTTCAGCCCAAGCGGAGAGGACAAAGGCTGGACGAAGGCGTGTAACGGGCGCACTAAAAATGGGAAACATATATTTTGTTTGCGCTTTTTCCGATTTTCAAGTTTTTCGGTCTTTGCTTGGTCTGCTTTTTATGTAAGTTCTTGCTTTTTTTTTTGTTTAAAATTTGCGTAACTCTATCGTAGTTTGCTCCTTGCTCTTATCCCCCGGAACTGTCTTTTCTTATGAAATTAAGCAGCTCGTAGAAAACAGCTTGAAAAATCAATTTTTCATTTCATTATTCCCATCGATGGTGCTGCCGGTGATGTTGTGTTCCCATCCATGCCTATATTCCGTAGCGCAACCGTTTTATCTGCTACGTGCCAGTGGTGGTGATCTATTCGCCCTCTTTTTTTCTCCACTTTTACCCTTTTACCCTATCTTCGATTCCTTACCGCTCGCTCAACTGCGAAGGATGGATGATTCATCTGTTTTTCTCTCCGCAGTTGCAATGGGTGTTAAAAAACGGAAAACGGATTTTATGTCCCACACAAACGGTTCTCATAGTAATCAATATTAATGCCACCGTATGTTTTATACATCACGCCCGTTTTGTATCCCGTCTTCGGTATGAACCCGAGCCTGGCACGATTACAGGTGGGGACGGAAACCGGCCAGAATGGAACGGTGCACGGGAGGATGTGCAGCCGTCGGGGAGATTGATCAGTACGGAGTAAACTGAAGCTCACACATTTTACGACCAACTCAACGCCAGTCTGTCGAGCCCCGCGATCTTGGGAAAAGTTCGAGAGCCCGAGCAGCCTGCGACTCGAGTCAAGAGCACCGGGGAAATGAAGAAAGTGATACTTATAAATCGTTCCCATCCTTTACGAGCGTGCCTTAGTACCAGATGGATGGATTTTCTTTCGTCCGACTTTTGCATAGTTTTGCATGCTCAAGCACGTGCCCACTGCACCAGTTTGGTTTTATTCTTCACATGTTTTAATCCAGCAATGTCGTTGTAGTGGAACCCAAAAGAAAACGTGTACGTAAGAAAAATAAAATCGGTACCGATGCAAAGACTCTTCAAACGAAGTAAGTTGGTATTTCAATTACTGAAATTAGCGAAATCCATGCTAACGGAGATAATGATCCGGGATATTATCGATAATGATAATGACGGTGATATGCATTTTATCTTTTTTCCGCCGTTTTAGATGTCGTCCGAACTAAGTATGAACAAGGTGCCTCGATGCATCAGCAGGAATAAAATAAATCTACCAAACGTCTCTTTGTTTCTTGCTTTCGTGAAATCAAAGCCACACTGAAAGGTAGATAATGGAAAACTTTACGCCAAAAGAACCAAAGGGAAATATATGGTGTGAGCGAATGAAAAGATATGTTAAATTCTTCTGCCATAAGCTTTAAACCATTTTTATCGTTTCAATGTTTTGCTAATTTAAAAAAAATTACATCATAATTTCCTACAACGTGTGTACATACAGGTACTGTTTTCCAGATGTTAGATCTTTTCCAGTTTTAATTTTTGCAATGAACTCCGTTTCTCCTCCATCCCACCTACGCGGGTAAAAGCGACTCACCACGGCACTCTAAGATGTAAACGACACCGTTGACGTTGGTGTAAAAGTATGCTTGTCTTGAATCGATCCAAAAACATCTCGCCTTTCGGCTCTTATCGACGGGGTGAAGGCTAAAAGGTTATTTGATTCCAATTATAAAGAATGATCGATGAAGCTTCGTGTGCAACAAATGCAACTATGAAAAATGATTCGTTTTTAGTTGGTTTCATAGATAGTGTTACGACATTCCTGTAACATGTAAATAAAAACTAATTTTCCATAGTTCATCTGAATTACTTATCTTATTAGGAAATTTTTATGTGTTGGACATATTAGTTTTGCAGTTAGATGTGAATAATAAAATTGTTCGTTTTCCCTTGTGAAACATCATAACAATACTGCAAAACATTTTGATGAAATAGTTTTGAAATATTATAAAAAATATTTTATAAATAAATAAACAGTTATCTATAGTGCACATGAAAAGAATATAATTTTTAAACTGAAAAATAATCTTCAATTTGTTTAGTTAGTCAACATTTTTCTTTTCTTCTATTTTTGAAACAATTCTTCAAACAATAAACACTAGTAGGCTATAAATTACACAAACTCCATACATGGGCAAAAATATGGGCTCTATTTTTTGGGCAAATTGAAGTGAATTTTTCCTAATCTAACAAAACTAAATGAGTATCAAACCTCTTCAAAGTCAAATCTGATATTATACAACAGTTTCACTCGTTTCAATTGACCAGCACCAATACAATTCTATTCATAGTATTAAAGCACACCGTTTAATCCACTCAATTCCTTTGATCACATCAATGAACAAACATTCATACATACGTACGAAAAGTCGATATATAAAGAGGTGAAAACCCATGCGACGCGGAAAGCAAACTCCCTTCGACAGCTGGAAAGCGAAAATTGCTGCCAGGCTGTCAGTGCGAGTTTTCCAATAGCGGTGTTGATACGGTTCTTTTAGCGGTTCTTTTATCAGCTGAATTTCCACTTTAACTTTATGTATGTGGGCTCGAACCGATCGGTATAGGGACTTGTATGCTTTTCCACCAATCCGGTTGAATTTTAAGCTTTAATTTATGCGTGACGCCATCTCTAACCTCTAATTAGTTTTTTTACTGTGTTTTCTTTTCACTGGCTCTCATCCTAATTATTAGAGAAACTCCGATAATCGGGCCGTCGATTGGCAATGAGCCAAGTGCAAGAGTTTATCGATTAATGCAAAAAATAATTATAAAATCGTTCAAAATATTTAAAACATTCCTATCCATATAAAAAGAAGCATTGCTTTATTTTCGACTTTTTATGCACGTGTCCATTCCTGTCGTTTGGCCGGTTTATTAAACTAATTTTCCCTACCTTAGCTTGTTTGTTATTTCTCGAAGGAAGTTTAGATTGGATTATGGCACCGGTTCTATTATTTTCTGGTATGGTACCGGTTCTGTAAGACCGGTGCTGCTACATTTTGAGCTTTCTCGTTTTTGATTATGTATAACATTAACGTTATTGTTTTCTTATTGTTTTCCTGAATTATTGTTTTCCTGAATGTGTAGGCAGCACCAATTTTAAACGAATTATTGTTTAAATATAACTTTATTTTTATATTCATCATTGTCTCCCATCTGTGTGTTAAATATATAACGTCCTTCAACAAAGTTTTTGAGTTTCTAGAAATTCTGAAAAACGCAAAATTGCGATCGTGTACTTGTCGGACTGCGTAATGTATGCAAGTGCTATGCAAACGCGTTTGCTCGTTTTAATTGTAACCACGACCTTCTCCAGTGTTTCCGGAGCACCGGTACGGAAAGCTTTCCTTTCTACGGCGTATTGTGTAAAATGTGTGCAAACTTCTCAACGACCTGCCAGGCATATATTCCGCCCGTACTGAATCCGGTTAAATGCTCCATTCGCGTGTTTCAGCGAACCATGCGTGTTTTTGTCGAGTGTTGTGTGTGTTGTTTATTTTTTTTTTTTACTGTGCTTTACTGTCTGCACAGCAAGACAGAACACAGGATTGACGATCACAATAATAGAGCGCAACGTGTATAGCGCTAGCGTTGCCTCGGTCAGATAATGTTTGAAATAGTCACTGATATCCTTGTTAGCGCGCTGAATCATTCGAAAGTCTACGTAGGCGACTAATAGCAATACGGTGAAAGTTTGCTATGGAAACATCTGAAACATCACCTGACAGCGGAAGCAACAGTGCGTTGTGAAGCAAAATTCATTCGCTGGGAATGTGATGGAATAAGTTTTTTGTTGTGTTGCAAAATAAAAGAGCTTGTTTTCCGACACATCTATGTTGATGTATATCACTTTCGCAAAAACTACATCGTTATATTGAAATAAGCATTAACTTTCATTTACATTTTGTCTCCATTTAACAAGCGTTTATATTCGAATTATTAAACAATTAGTTGGCAATTTTCACATTATCATATTATCTTACAGGGTTTCGAGTCATATAAGGGAACAATGCAATCAGTAGAGAGAATGTGTCAACCGGTTAAGAGAATGATGCAGCCATGTAGTGGGCTGTAACATTCTCTTAACCGGTTGACACATTCTCTCTACTGATTGCATTGTTCCCTTATATGACTCGAAACCCTGTAATAATAATAAATACCGTTTTCGTTGACGAATTCGAGTAGTAGATGCAGCTTCATGAACAGCTGTTACTAAACTATACTATACCTTTTATAAATTCCCGACCCTGGTAATGAAAATTGAAATGAACTTATTAGTCATCAAATCGCAGTTAATAAAACCTTCGCTATAGTGGCCATCATTTAAACTATATTCATCCCCATTTGCAAATGACTTTACCCATTCAGCACGGTTGAAGGCGCTCCGTTCGCGAAACAACAATTAAAGTCTGCACCTACGAAAGGCCAGCCTCGGTCGAGGTTCGGACGCTCCCCAGAACGCGAATGCAAACAAAACATCCGGAAACAAGTATTTATGTACAATTTACTAGAGAGCATTTGTGCCGCGGGGAAGTTTGAGAGGCGTAGTAGAGAGGACAAAAGCCCGACTTAGAGCGCTGCACTTTACAACATCTTTTCCATGTGGCTCGGGCGCACCGTTTTCCTTCGCGGTTCTTTTGGTTTGCCGCTGTTGCCTTTGTTCATTATGTGTACCATTTTGTTCTGTCTTTGTCTTTCATTCTTCCGTGCGTCCATTACCATTCGGCGCGCTCTACGTTAAGCCCACACTCGACAGAATGGAATCCAGTTTGAGTATTATTCTTCTTTCTTTTCTATTTACCCTCTTGTTTGGATATTAGCTTTACTTATTAAACATATCTTTGCTCTACTCCGCAGCGATGTTTTAAATTGTAATTGCCGTCGCATAGGTTTACGAAAAATGCGTATCCCTGGCATCGGGAATAATTTTATCAAATTTATGTCGGCACCGTTTAAATGCAGAATCATTAGAGTCTTCATCATTTCCATACCATCTACAAAATCTCACCTACACACTCTGCTTTAAGCTTCGCCGGCAGTGTAAACATGGCAACGTTTGAAATAACATGATTTATTGCACATGTTTTATGCAGAAACAAGCAAATCAACCCTACGCTTCAGCGAGTGTTTGTGTTGCAACTCTTTGTTTGGGAAAATTTTCGTAGACTTTCGTAAATCTCTACCGCACAACCAAGGGAAATGTTGAGAAACTAACTTAGAAGGTGGTAATTCCGAGAAAATGAACATGTGATGGAACGAAGCAGTACTTCCATCACCGAAACGTTCTCAAACGTATGTGCCCGAATATTTGTCCATGCTTCAAGTGGTTGTAAGTGAAAATAAAAACACACACAAGCACGAGTGCATTCCTATGCTGGACGATTACTTTGCAACATCTAGCCATTTAGCTGTGATTTTGACCGAAATACTTTTGTTGCTGTTTTTTTGAAATTACATTCTGTGTAGCATTTGTAGAATAATTTAAAAATAATCATTTGCTTTTCACTGTCCTGTGCATGTTACTTCAATTATGGTAGTATATTTAACTAAATGCTGGGATGTGTTTTAAATGTAATTTTCTTAAAATACCCTGCATGAAGTGTTAATACATCCAAATCTGTCTTTTTTACATTTTCCACCAACGTCACCCGATTCCGCTTACTTTAGAATTAATTGATGTAGTTTGGTTCTTCCTTCAATCGTTTCTTTCTCCTACAAATTATCCTCTGTGAGAATACATATGTACGGAAAATGCACATGCTATTGCAAAATACGACGTTCCCGGAGTAAAAATAAAACATGTTACCAGACAATGGTTCATGGTACGTACTAAAAAATTGTAATATTATTCTGTTTAATGGAATCAACCTTTTAAAATGTGACTTTCATAACTCTTTTATAACTAACGTCAGTATAAATCTTTAAGATTACATATTTTGTTCAATTATTTACTTGGATTTCTACTCACATACTAACTTACATAAATGTTCAATCTGCATTATGATGTATCCAGGTTTTGCCTACAAAATATCAAACTTATACGAATAAATTATTCCAAACTAAAACTTATATTTTTCTTTGCACTCTGCTTTCGGTGTTTCTTACATTTATTATATTATATTAGATTATATTTATGCTCGATTATTGAAGCAAAGGAAAATATTTATTTATTGCAATATACTACATTGTCGGCGACTGCATGATACGACAACGTCCATTTTTCCGAACGTAGCTCATGCCACGCACATTTTTTAAACCAAATCCTTTTACATTCTTTTCACTTTCTCGAAACACGAATTGAGATAAGCCGACCAGTCACTTCCACCCGTTTACCTACTCAAATCAATCACGATGCCGACGGAGAACATTATCTTCGGTGTTTCCTCCAAAGTCCGCTTATCATGCATATGTACATACGTTCGTTCGGTTCCGGTGTACTCAGTCGGCGCTCGCCAGTTCAAAGTCCCCATAACGAGTTGATTGATTGTTCCCGAAGGCAGGGCGGCCCCTCGTGCGGAAAATCGGAAGGCCATAAAGCACACGTGACATTTCGCTGAAAAAGGGCCGTCCCTCAGCTCAAACATGTTTTATGCGTCCATGTGACGCCAACGACGCGAAACGACGCAAAAAAAACAACAACACAACAAACAAATGCCATCAACAAATCACAGACTAGCATGGCACCGTATTCCCGTAGCAGGAAATGCAGCCCACGTCAGGTCGGCACGTTGTTTCGGTTTTAAAATTAACATAAGAATGACAACGAATCGACACTTCCGGGTCAGTGAACCCCCATTATAGACTTCGTAACATGCATAATGGTAGGCCGCGCATTAGCGTGGCAGTCACAGGCAACCAGCCTAAACCACAGCAACTGCGGGGAAAATGGCGGTAAATATTACATAGAAACTCGAACAGAAACTTTCGTTCTAACAAGTACCGGTCATGTATAACCGGCCAAAGGACACGTTTATTCACATGCACCCTTCAGCCCATTTAGTCCGCCGTGTTGTCGGGTTAGTTGTATTTAAAAGATTTGCAGCCTGTACACTTGGGGTTACTGCATCCGGTAGCCGATTTCGGAGGAGGCGTTTGCCCGACCGGCATCGTACAGTTCGAATCTGCGATCGTAAACAAAACCAGCGTGACCGACAGTGACCGGCGTGTTGGGAGAAATGGAAAAGAATAAATCAGCAACGAATACGCTTATTGGTACAGCTACTAGCGGAGCATGTTTAATTTCACTTACCGAAGAAATACTGAGCATCCGCCGTTGAACCTTCCGGAGAAGCAGACGGTTGCATGTAAGTCGGGAATTGAGTAGGTGCCGCTTGATAGGATTGCATGGGCTGGTACTGTTGCTGCTGCATGCACGGTGAATATGCTCCGGAAAAACCACCAGGGGTACCTCCACTGTTACTACTACCATTATTGGACCCAAAGTCGACAGCGCTAGGTTTGTAGTGCGCCGGTTGATGTTGTACATGTGACATCGAAGGTTGCTTTTGTTGCTGCATAGCTGGCACATATTGGCCCATCACTGGTTGGGCCAAAGTTGAAAAGCCACGCTGGGTCGGAGTGACTTGCTGGGATGTTTGCGAAACCATGGCCGGATATGCGGTAGTAACTACGCTGGGCTCTTGCACTGGTTGCTGCGGGTGTATGTAACTATACCATGGTTGCTGTACCGCATTGGTGGACGGCACAACGATACAACCCTGTGCATTTTGGACGAACGGTTGCTGTGGAAACGCAGTCGGTTGTACCTGCTGATACTGCATGCGAATCGGGTGCTGCTGATGTTGATGATGGTGCTGCTGTCCATGTTGTTGCATCGGTGTTCGGTTTGGTGCTACGGAAATAAAGTGAACCGTGTTGTTAATGTATTTTTCATCCTATCGACGCGACAGAAATCACGGTATCATAAATACCAGCAGCAGGAACGACAGCATCTACGACCTACGCTGCGGAACATCCTCACGCAATCAGTTTAATTAATGTAAATCTCTACCACTCACCGTTCAGTGACGCTCCTCCTGCTCCTGTAGATTGGGGCGAATTTTGCTTCATATTCACCAAAGATTTTTATTTTTCAACCAAAAATCGGCTGTAATGGCTTTCTGGCGGTATACTGGATAGGGAAAGGACTTTTCTAACACACGACCGAACGATACAAAGTAAGCAGAAGCAATGTGTGAAACACACTGACACACTGAGCCTACTAGGTTTTTTCATGTTTGCATGGATCGAATTTATTGTTTATAAAGTTGTTAACGGGATTCATCTTTCCTTATGCAATACACGTAATGGAATAGAATTACAAGCTTTAAAAAGCATTCTTTCAAAGTACGGACGTAGGATCGGATGTTCTAGTAAGCACCGATTCCACAATGTTTTACGGAATGAACAGAGTCACGCACAGACTTCATAGAACACAGGAATAGCTACTTAAGGCTTTCTTCCGTAACTACTGGCTATTTACTTACTTCCTATCGTTTTCGTTGCGTTATCTTCCAGACTTAAAAAGCGCATCCTACGCCACTTTTTATCTGTTTGTTCATTTCGAGAACGAAGTTGATATTGCTGGATAAAGCAATAGAGTTATGAGTTTAAAATAGTTATCTTTAAAGAACATGATATTCATCGGAGAATTGAGGAAAATAATAGTGTAAGTTATAAATTTGGTTGATTGAATTTTTAACATCCTTTTACTCGATAATTAAATGTGTAAACAGGCATATCCATCACACTGAATCAAAACAACTTCCCGAAAAAGCTCTCCGAATCGTTCCATATAAACTCCACCGTCGTGTACAAATTGTGCACTACTGCAAATGAATACATTCCGCCCAGCCGTCACAGAAGAATCCCAAAATCACAATCACTTTATTTATTCCCATCCGTCTCTTTCACTCTTTCGAGAGCATCCCATTAACCCACGTCCGAACCAGGGACGTGCAATTATTAAGACATTTATTTTGACAATTTATATCCGTGTCCAACAGCATCCCCTCATCTTCCACTACTCGTCCACGGTTCCAGTTCTGCTGGGATGGCAAAAAGCATCACTTTTAGCGATGCACATGTCCTTCTATCTGCTGTACGTGCTGTTACAGCATGCAACACTCATGTGTCTATGTAGTGGACATCTTTGGCCGAGCATGTCCCTAACCTCATTTCTGCCCCACCCCAGTCTATATTCGGATACATTGCTCACTCTCCACCAACTTTTGTCAGCCGCGTTGTATTCTAACGAGTCATTTCCAACCCCCACTGCTACTTCTTCTGTTTGCCTGTTTTTCCAGCTCGATGGGGCCACGTACCACGCCAAGCAGGACACGTCGGCGGGCGGCGTCGCCCGGAACATTGCCGAAGGGATTTACAAAATTTATGGTAACGTTAATCTGATTTCGGCGGTTGGCAACGATCAAGTGAGTAGTGGCGAACGGCCTTCGCTGGCGCACACATCCGCTGCCAGCAACAGAGCAAATATCAACTCGTGGGAAGGAGATGCAGAAAAAAACATCATACTAAAATAATAAAACTAATTGCATCTGAGTGCTGGATGGAGTGTGGCTGTGCGATGGCGTCGCTTTTTGTTTCGCCTTTTCCCGCTGTCCCTATCGGTCGGAAACGTCTTGAGATCTTTGCCTTTTTCCCTTCCAGAATGGAGCGTATATCCGTAGGCTGCTTCCAGAACATTGCACATCATCGATTGTCACGCTTGGCAACTGCCCAACGGCCAGCTTTTCCGTGCTGCTCGATCGGAACGGCGACTGCCGGCTGGTCGTAGGCGATATGGAAGCCCATCAAGCGATAACACCGGAGTGGGTAAGTATTGTCCAGGGTCAGTTGCTGTCAGCTAGGAACGAAAAGGTTGTAGTATTGAAGCTTATCACAGGAAATCAAGAATAGTATCCTGTCACATTCATTTGTGGATTCGTTACAAATGTTACACATCGATCAACCATCTCGAATTTGTGGCATCCAGTGATGTTTTCAAGGAATCATCATTCGAATTCATTAAATTGCCACTGCCATTCCGATGCAACGAATTGAATAATTGAAAGATAGCAGAGTATACCATCTCTCCACGCACCGTTGGAATCAATCGCAGCAGCAAACGTTGGCCTTCCAAGTCAGCTGATCCCGTCAATTATTTGCGCTTTTTCATGTTTGCCCAATGAATGCTTGGATTGGCAATTGCCGTGCTTTACGTTTCACATTCCTTTCGCAGCACGTGATATCGCTCACATTACGTGCACTGCATTTCGATTCTACAGGAAGGTGAGGTAAATTGGGCATTCCATCCAGCGTTCATCGAAGACAATAGAGGCAATTTGTCAATATACGTCACCGCAACCGCGAAGTATGTGAAATTCATCGGAAAGTTTCTGGCACGAATAATTAATTCCCGATTTTGCTTTCTTTTGCAGTTTCTGGAGAGATTTTAATTTTTGGTGGTTATTTTTTCTTTTCATTTCCCGACCATTTGCCTCCCGCACAAGATCAACTCGCATGCTCGACTAATCCAGCAATCACCGATTACTGTTATCGATGCCAATATAAGTGAGGCAGCAATGAAGACAGTTTTTGAGGCATGCATCCAAAACAACAGACCAGGTAAGTTACGTTTGTTTTCGACTCCTATCGTACAAGCATCAATTGGTCACTGTTTAAACTAAGGATAAAGTTACGTCTGGTCCGGATTTTTGAACCGCACACGAACCAAAAACTATTTTAAGTCGCCATTTTCGACAACACATTAATATGGTTTGGCTATTTATCATGGCATCCTGAAACACGAGTTCAACATTGTAACATCGAACAGGCGCCATGTGCGGTTGAATGCTTACACATGAAACCAACCAGAACACGGCGGGAGGCAACCTCAATCACCACTAAATCCTTCTCGGAAGGAAGACGAAGACGACCGAACGATTGGGCAACTTTTTGCCGTATTAACTTGGCCGGTGGTAATTATTATTCAATGGCATTCGGTCGAAACTTTCAATATATCATCGAGTAGTAATACCCCCGCTGGCAGAGCGGAAGAATGTGGGACAGCATGAATCCCACAGGGTTACGTTGGAAGGAGCATGAACTCAAGGTTACGATGGAATGGATGTTGCAATTGGCCCCTAGTTTTCATTCCCTTTCGTGATGTTGACAAGGCAACCAACGCTCGAGTACATTTATCTAGTAAAAGTTTATTTTATTACGTTTATTTCTCTGCCTTGTTTAGCGATCGCAGCTCGTAGAAATTTTGTGTAAAATGGACCATTCGTATAGTTTTCTTATTGAATTGCACATAAAAAACCTGTTGCGCTTATGATTATGGAATGTGCTTTCGATTATTAAACTTATTGAACTATTTTAACTAAAGATAATGGACGGCAACAAAATACGCAATCGAGATTTTTCGTGTTTAGTACGGAGATTCACATTGCCGCAGCAATGTTGTTTGTTTTTCTTTAAGAAATAAAAAATCTTCTACGTCTGTTGATAAAACATAATAAAAATATATAAAAAAACTAATCTACCAAATACATTCACGGACGGACAGAAAAGCGATAGCTACGCTCGAACGCATTTGTACCCAAATGAGTATGGGTGGCAATAAATGTTACAAATAGTTACGATTAAGATTATTCCTTTTTTTCGTTACATTGAGGCACTTTGCCCTCTTCGGCCGGATTGTGCGAAGAGTTCTACGAAAGGACAATTACATAAAGGCCACGCTTGTGTTCGATGAAGTATTGAAGAAGTCCAATTATTCGGGCACTTTGTCTTTTTGATTTTTCTCGGGGCGGGTGTGATTATATCTAGATTCATGCCAATTTGGTGTGTAAAACATATAAGAGCATTTTAAGATAGATACCCTGCGCTACTACACTACACGCACTGATATGATAACTAAGGATCTCCTTTATGCGTTAGCGCCTTTACCGGAGAGGTAGTGTCAATACAGATCGGATATGGAATAGAGAAGTGTTTCGACTTTTCGCTTATATATAGCCACCACTATGCAGGCTTCGGCTGGTGTGGTGCGATGGATGATAGCCCGGTTCGTGCATCTGCATCTGCATGACCAAGTTCTTGGCCTCGCGGCGCATTTCATACGATTTGCGTGACTCCTTATACAGCAGCAGAGCAGCAAGTCCGAGAATCATGAATGAAACCACGGCCAGTTCGTATGACCACGAGAGCACGTTAAACTTCGGGTACATCAGCCAATCGCGACGATACGCATTTCCACCAAAAATGGCCACGGCCAAGAACATGAAGAACGCTGTGGGGCGTAGATAGAAAAATATGTTCGTTTAGTCATGAAATAATCGTAGCAAGCGTGCAGCAAAGCTAGCTTACAGGACGATGCAATTCCAGTAAAGGAGATGCTGCTTAGCAACCATTCGTAACGCAGCACAAACTTCAATGGCCACCTTATAATCTCACATGCCATGATGATCAACGATCCGAACGTAAAGAGGAAGGAAATGGTAACGAATCCTTGTACCACCATCAACCATCCCGGCAGCAAGTACTCCCTGATCACATAGTACTCCTGTAAAGGGGCGAAACGGAAACATCAATTAGCCAAATGCGACAGTGCACACGTCATTAGCTAGCTCAATTAGAGCTAGCTGTATCGTACCTCACTGAAGATGTGATGGCAGCCGTTGAATTGCTTTGGGAACTGGTAGTACGGGTAGGTAAAATCACGGAAGCAGTACTCCCACAAACCCATGTTTTTGAAACTGCTGAACGATTCCGGATACGATACGATCCAGTAAGGTGAGCAGAAGCTCATAAGCAGAAATACGGCCGCAATGTAAGAGAGCACTGCACCGATAACCAAAGCATCTAGACAGAGAAAATAAAGAACAAGAATAATGATGCACCAGTCTATTATCCATCACCCGAATGCATTTGCTGGCAGGTGCGTTTTGTTTGTTTACAGTGGCACTTCAGAACTATGCACCGAGGCCGCCACCGCCACCATCACCATGAACGCCAACAAACGCGAATTCCTCTGGATCGATGCACACACCCTTCATCGAAAAAATACTTACTTGATGCCTTGGGATACTCATTCTTTTCCACCGTCGAAGACATCGTGCGGTAGAAGGCACTAAGGACAAGAAGCGAGTTGAATCGAGGAACTTAATAACCGATAAATTAATGAAAAACAAGCACCTCTCGGACAGGAAAGAAACACAAAAAACCACCGATGAGTCTTGCAATGAATGAACCACAGACAGGAGTGAGAAACTCCTCCCTTTTGTATCGTGAGAAGCCTCTACGATCTCACTTCATTCCTCTCACTCGCTGTAACAAAATGTCAAAACAAACACGACCATGGCTGCCAACTTACGAATGTGTTGACAGTCTATCACGACACAAAGTGGAAATTCAAATATTCAACGTCTTTTTTTCTTAGCAAACATGTTTTCAGAAAAAAGGCGTGTATTTAAATCAGTTCACTGTAGTATACTCACGGAAGACAAACTTATACAGGATGTTGCCGAATAATGGAAGTAAGCGAATAATGTAAAATGCTCTGATAAAATTTTTATAAGTTATGAGAGCAAGCAATGCTTCAACCGTACAAATCGAGTAATCAAATAATCTTAGTTAATCAAAGATTGTGAAACTACATCATATTTAACTTTGTAGGACATTACCTGTTCTAGTTATTTCTAATTGAACGCTCGGACTGATTTAATAACGGACACCTTTTAAAAATACGAACCTTATCTTGAAATGAATCAATCAAATTTGAAAATGTTAGATAGACCTATGCGAAAATGTAGAATCCTATTGAAACTATGAATATTTGCTATACAATTTAAGTTTCGTCTATCACGACGAATTAGAATTACACAAAATGCTTCTATGTATGCCACTATCTAAAAGAAGGGCAGATAGGTTTCTTTCAGTCCGTAAAAAATCATACTCAATATTGTATTTTTTCGTACAAATCTATTCTTTCCACTTTGAATTTATTATAGCTTCAGTAACTTTGATTGTTAAATCTTAAAAACTCTCCTGTCTACCCTGAACACATATTACATATTTTGTTTGCTACTCTTTCGTCCTGCTCCGATCGCAGTGATTGTAAAAACATTCTTTTGATTTTGTTTCTTATTCTTGTTTTACTAATAAGGCTCACACTTCGTCACAGTGATTCGTTGTTACTTTAATATTCGTCTGATAGAGAATTCAAATGTTCGTAAAGGAATGTTGAGATTAAACGCTACGAATGTTAAGAACGCTCGCAAAGCGTAGCATTTTAATATATGTAAATTTTTTGCACGTGTGTATCTTATTTAAGGCAGCATTTGCAAAAGCAACTCTCGAGGCTGCACTGCTGCGTGCTCGTGCTTATGTAGAATGCTTCAATGGAATGGTCAGGTGTACGCATGTACAAGTAAAATATATCAAATGCAATTAACTACCCATCACAAACGGCGACCGTGTTTGCAATTGCATTAAGTTTTACGTTTAAAACCCTTTCCTCTGTTGGCAACGTTTGCTTGTGTGTTTCGAGCGTATAGTAAAAAAACCGATATGAGACGTAATGCTATAAAAGATGGACGGATGAGTTTATCAGAACGCGTAAAAGTAAGAGCTACTACGAAAACATAGCTTTTGTTAAAAAAGGAAGCAGACACTCGTAACGCATCGCCTCGGACGGTTCGCTGATTGAGTTTACTGTACTAATCTTCGCTAAACGCCACTGTACACGCTCACACGCTGCTCCTCGTCATTTCCCGTGAAAACGATTGTTCCCTTCTACGCCAAAGGGCAAAGTGTTTACCTAACCCATGCATCAGGACCCCCGTTCCGCTGTTAACTGTTGTACTTTGCGTTGCATGATGACCGATCGGTTTCGATGGGATGTTTGTGCGATTATGGATCATACCGACGCTGTTTCTCAGGCGCTGTTCTACTTGCATATGGGTCGGGATTACGAGATGCAGTAACCGTGTCGTGTGGTGGATGCGGCGATTCTTTAAGCTTTCGATTCGCTGTCCATCGGGAACTGCGTTTGCGATTCCTTCAGCTGTCTCCGCTTTCGGGCTTGCACGTGCGCTTCGGCGAAGAAAAGGGAAGACGAAACGCCCAATGCAACGACCCCGATGCAAGCAAGGATGAACGACCAACCGAACCAGTTGTTCGCGTGCTCCGGCATCCATTTGTCCTTGTTGCCGAAGCAGGCGAACACGATCACTCCGATGCTGCCGCAGATCGATGCCGCCAGTGTAATGTAACTGATTGACTGCGCGCAAGTTGGGAAGAATTCAGAAACGTCATATTTTGGGTTAGTGAAGTTTTGTGATTTTTATGATTTTTTAAGCTATATTGTCTGCCATTCTTACCTTAATAAGTTTGACAAAGAACTTTTGATCCGGACCGGCACAGAGGAAGTACAGCAGCACCAAAACCATCGCTAGTATAACACCTATGGCACAAAGCGTGTAAAAGAACTGGGTGGCAACCATAAATGCTGAAATGAAATAGAACGTTCTTCTGTTAATAACTACACTCCGCAGCGTTACTCAAACGAAATCAATGCTTGAAATAACTTCCCATGTTTATTGCTTTACTCTGTTGCACAAGTTCGGATTTAAATCAACAGTAAAATAGTTTGGTAACAGTAAATTTGTCGATAGAGAAACCGCGGTCGATAGCACGCAATCTCTTCAGGCCATGCAAACACACACTCGACGAATAGCGTAACTAACCTAATAAGAATCGAAAATCACCTGGCAGAGCACAAAGCTCTATAAGTTATTTTCTGCTGACATGAACCGTACCATACATGAAAAAGTAATCGAAATCCCATTTATTTTGATTTTTTTCTAACCCTCTTCCTGTAAAAGAATTCCGTCGCGTGTTTAGAAGACAAATTATAAGCGCGAAAGCCCGGTTAGCACCTCGATTCATACTTCTACCGAGTACCCCTTGTACACATTATCTGCATTAGAATGCAGTTGAGTGTGGTTCCCAACCGTAACCACAATTTCGGAGCGTGCCTTTATGAATAGCGTGTCCCCCGCTAGAGGGTCAAACATTAATAGAGAGCTAACGCGTGACATATACACAAGATTGTGTGTGAGTGTGGCATTGTGTGATTCAATTTTATGTTCGAACACCTTTTTCACAATACAAATATTCAAACTCCTACGATCAGTAGGCCACATGCGAAAATTCTATTCCAACATAATGCGCATGCTATGATGCGAAGTGTAAACAATGTGACACAATGCCGACGTTCAATCGTGAACCCCGATATGACTCATCGATTCAGTTGCCCCCGCCCCGCGAGCATTGGCTGCCCGTCAATGGAAACTATTTATCTGCCAACCACGCGGAACCGCTACTATTAATTAGCTTCAATTAAAGCTTCTCCTTCGCATCAGTTGACAGTTGCAAGCGCACACTGGCCAAGCGATCGGATCGCTCGCAACCGGAATTGTGAACGGAGCTGATACTTACGTGGGATGAGAAATCCGCGGATCTCGTCGTATCCGGTGGTGAACGGATCGTATACCCAGCGGCAGCCAACGAAAAACCGACGTTGGTAGTCATCGTTCACGTCCGGAAGCGATCGGAAGCAATGCGTCCACAGGCCCAACCGGTCCAGCTTGGCGCCCGTAATGCGATAGTCGCTCACGAGCCAGCTTGGTGTGGCGAACGCTACCAGCACCGTCACGAGCGCGATCACAAACACTCCGACGCCACAGTTTCCCGACAGCGAGCGGCGCTTCATGGTGGCTAAATCACTGTAGGAGAATGATGAAATGCAGTTTGTAGTTAGTAAATCGAATTGCCAGATAATGCCAAACGAAACGAGCAGTGCCCTAGTAAGCGCTTATTCTAAATGATATCAGGAAAGATGAAATGTAGCGATGATACTTTTTACATGACAGAACATTATTGCGACATTCTTGGTTGTGCTTTTATCAGCCATTCACGCTTGAGAACAAACACCACAAAATGTGTACCCCTTTCTGGAAGTGGCAGCTAAAACGCAACCTGTTGCCATTTATCTACCCCCTCAAGTTCTACGGACCCCAAAGGCACCGCCCGCGGAGCGTAAAAACTACACCCAAGGGAAGGTGAAAGTTTCCGATAATTACACAGTACTGAGAGCCAATGGGGTGAAGCAGTAACCTATGACCCAGGCCACAATGCAGGAAGCAAGGTGCGTCGGCTAGCAAAAAGGAAAAGGGTGAAAAAAAAAGTTTGCCAACAAACGTTATTCAATTAAATGCAAAGGTCGGAAGGAACGGCGAATGAAAGGAATGGTATAGGAATGATCGGGGGTCTCTCGCAAGTCGATTAAAGAAGCAACCACACATTTCGATCGGTATCTTGCCTTACGGGCGAATGTTGTTTGAATGTTAGCAATTAATGGGGACTATTTTCAACTATCGCTTTCGTTTCATGGGTTTCCACGTGAGGGTGCATGGTGTTGAGTAACGATCGCGCCTTTTTTATGCGCTGAAGATTTGCCAACGTTTATAAACGCTCTTTTCCAAAAGTAAAGCATGTGTGTACAAAGAAGAAGTATAGTATGTAGAACCAGTCAATCTTTGTAGAAATGCTAGCAACCGGAAGTATGGCCTCAAAAGAATCCATCAAGCCCACTAACTGGCACACTAGTGGCAGCGAAAACTGTTCTTTGTCACGAACGGTATCAAGAAACAACGGTGCGATACATTCGTAACCTTGCTGTGTGTTTGTGCGTTATGTAGTATAGTTCTATACGGGAAGACTAGAAACATGCAAAAATAAAAAGCGTGAAAAGAACAGAACGTCAGTCGAAATTGGTGCCCTCAAATTACCCACCGCGGTAGTAGGGACAGCAGGCAATGGTGTCCCCACCATTACGTGGATAAGTGCACAATGGATACGTGCAATTACTAGCCTCTAGCAACAGACGATCGCCATTAGGGCTAAAGCAGTTTTGGAAAGGTTTTAGTTTAAAGTAGAAAAGGTGTAAAGGCAAGTTATTTAAGCTCCTAAACTCTAATGCACTTGAAAACATATGCCCGTGGTGTTATTAGCCCTAGCACCTAGCACGTAGCATGCATGCATTGTTTCTACCGGAATGCGAAAGGTACGACGCAAACTATCTTGTACCACTAACAAAATCCATCACATGGGCGCTCTACTCACAATGGGGCTGAGAATAAACAAGGTAAGGTTTTCACCCACGCTTTTGGGTAGGTTCGGCGGGTGAGGTTGGAACGCGGTATGAGAAGTTCGTATCGCCAGGTATCCTTTGAGGGTCGTTTGTTTTGTGGTGTGTGCTTTCCTTACCGGCACACGGTCTTCGTTGCGTTCTTACAATGGGCGACACCTGTAAAGATCGGTACCACGGTGTGTGTGAATCGTTCTGTCGGGATCGCGATCAGGTGGCTACCGGTAGATCGCGTTTGTCCTTGCTAACGAATGTCATAAAATCGTTCCTATTGTCTTCTGAAACCGTGAAACATGGCGCATGTCTCGGAATTCCACATGCGGTGGTTGGCATGCACACGCAGCTCACGATCACACACCCGTCGCAGACGTTAACGTGTGAGCCATGTCGAGGATCAATAAAGGAACTATGACTGCCACTGTTTTCAAGTGACAATACCCCACGTAACCACAAATTGTGGCGGTTTTTTGTTGATGTTGTCGTGGTAGAGACTCACTTGGCTGCGATTAGCGTCCAAGCCAACAAAACCACCGGTTCCGGACAGTATTGTTTCATGCATCGTTGCGTCACCCGTCACCATGACACGATGGTCTCTATTTCTGTGGAGAATGATAACTTAACTTGCATCGCTATCAAACCACGGATCGGATCTTAGGTACATTTAAGTGTACGAGGTTTCGAGTCGCCACACAATGCCACTCGGGGATGCTACAACGAGACAAAATCCTTGAATTTTTTGTAACCTTGTAGCTGCAATTATTTCGGATAGACATGTTATATTCGTTTCGTTTTTTTCATAACATTGTGGCATGCTGTAGCTCTACCGAATTCCCTTCACCTTCATCGTTAGAATCACACAGAAAAGTGCTAATGCTACAAAATAAGCTTTATGATAAGAATAAATACCTTGCGGATACTGATTCTAAATTAAACGGACAGTATGTAAAACTCCATAAAAAAAAAATTCAAAATTATCGAGTAGCCCCGGGATAAGGCCAATTTACAGAGAGGAAATGCCCTGATACTAAAAGTGTCTGCCAGTGCAAGTAGGCGCTGACAATATGGCTACATACATGTCGTAAATACGTTGAAATAAAAAAAAACTACAGAGAAAAGAAACTTAAGCAAAATATGCACAGTTTTTTTTAACATTACTTCAAACGTTTTTTTTTTAAATCATATTAAATGACATTCTACAGTTCTTCGGAGATCAAAATTGAAAAATATTACACTAGCTTCATTCGACGTTGTCGTATGACGCTTAACCGGATATTCATCTATTGTTGATTTTAAAAACCGATCTACAGGATATATCGATTTGGAAGCTAATAATCCCATCTTTACTGTTTTCTTTCACAGTATTCTTCGAACCAACGGATATGCGCATCGCAGACCGTCCGTTCGCCGGGTATCCTAAGCTAGCAGCGATTGCCAAACGTGCCATCAAGTTCAGTTCCCCGAACATGCAAGAACTAACCCAGATCGCCCAGTCCCTCGGCTATCCCGGCGGACCACTGCCGACCAAATCCATAGATAAGTACGCCTCCGTCGACGAACTGCTCGCTGACGTTACGCCACTCGGCATGTTTGTCAACGAAACGATCGATCACGTGCTCGTCACGCTCGGCCATCACGGTGTGGCCGTGTTTCGACGCACCGACGCAACTGTGCCCTTCTTCGATGCCAGCGGTTCGTACCGACAGCCGTGCGGATCATCTTCCCAGGGACGTTTCTACCCCGGGCGAAAGCTACGCCGTATCGTGAACGTTTCCGGTGCAGGTGACAGTTTTACGAGCGGGTTCATCGTTGCCGCCCTGGCCGGTCGTTCGGAGCCGGTGTGCGTAAACGTTGCCCTGGAGGCTGCCGGGTGCGCTCTACAGTCTCGGGGCGCCGTGGCGGAACGGTACTTCGATACGACGCATCCTTGCTGGGCGGAGGAAAAGGGGGCCGAATTTCGTTCCCTTCACAAATAACCGTACACTAGGGGAGGGGTTCATATGTTTGACTTGCGGGGTTCGTAACAAACCCAACAACACTAACACAACCAGGAAAAGTAGGTTAAATATGTTTTTACACCATGGAGGAACCCTTCACGTGAGGGTAATATAAAATCCTTGCTCAGGAATAGTTTTAGGGAGAACGGTCCAAGGGTTCGTTACTGCTAGCTCTGCTAGCTTTACGACGTTACGAACCAGCAACGGACCACATGAAACAGACAAAACATAATAACAGCGTTCTAGAACATTCAGCCGTTCGACTCGAGACGGCCCCACAATTTCCAGTATTTTCCCAGCGACTAAACAATATTGTAAGCATGGAAAATGCGAACACACTTGCCAAACAACAATTTCACACGGGACAACGTTGTGTTCTGTCGTTCTGGGTGTTAAGCCGTGGGAGGTATTTGCGCGATCAGTGCAAGATAAATGCATTCTATCATATCGCCTGTTACGACACACGGCACTGTAAATGGGAAAACATTTTTAATAACTACCCAACTCCATTTACTGTTTATAATAGCAATTTAAAAGATTGTTTTCTTCCAGCTCATTTTTACCTCTTTCGTCTAACCAACCGTTTATTAACAGAAACGCGACAGGAAATATGTTAATTTCCCTTATTAAATAAAGTTGAGTATATCTGAAGCGACACATTTGTCGGTGGAGCCAATTAGTTTCAACACTCTAACATCACTCGGTTGGTATGTTTTGGGGCTTAGTATATTGCACTTGTCGAAACAACGCCATTCATTTATTCCTCTCCTGACTAACCCGACTTTGGTGACCCGGTTTGGAGACACACTTAACAATGCTTCCAAAAGTTAGCTGGAAGCTACCGGAAAGAGTTGCTTTTACGCAAAAAGAACACCCGTTAGTGTTGTTTTCGTTGATCTCTACCGATTCCTGTACAGATCAACCACTTCCCAACGGAACAGCACATCTTGAACGTTGTGCACATCTTCTGGTATGCACACATGAAAGCACCCCTAGCTTGTCTCGCATTCCGTGGGGAATGGAGAAAACGGTCTGTTTACATGTCGGGATGGTCAAACAACACGCTACTAGGGCTACTTTTTTCCGCTTCACTTCACCCCCGAAAGCACAAACATTCGTCCACGCCGCAATTCGACGGCGGGGTTTTCCCGAAAAACGTGCGAATTCTCAATACGTGTTTGGTGTTGAGCGTTCGAGGATCCATCAGGTATTTGCCCACGGTAAACAAAACGCCCCATTTAGGGTATGGGAGGAGGATCGTGCAGGAAGCAGCTCAAGTGCAGCAGCCATCACACCGATTGCCAACTGTTGCGCTTACTGCTTCTTCCCTGTAACGATACGGTATCGATCAAAGTGGGCTATTAAAAGCACATTTGAAGGCAATCTGAGACAGATGCCGTGAATGGGATAATGTGCGTCCTCAATCTCATTAGCCTGGATGCCCGGAATAGTGCCTCAAACGGAATTCTTCACCGGTGACTGCAGCTTTAGCGGTGGCTTCGGTCCCCACAAGGTTTTGGGTGTTTCATTCTCTGCTGAGCTACTCTTGCCGGGAGGAAATATCCACTGAAATGTGTCCATTTTTATTCTGGTAGAGCTGCACCAGACGGACGGATGGATGAAACTTCTTAATATTTTCTTGTTTTTCTTCATGTTTGCTGTAGCAAACTAGTTGAGAATCACACTTCGTAGTGTGCTAACAAAATGAGTCACTATGAACATCACCAGACGCACTTTAATTTATTCCGTCTCATAGTCACGGAGACAACAGGCACTCTACCTGCAGGCGTACACAACCCTGCGTATGTTTCACCCACTCGTCTTTCCTTCCTTGGCTTCACAACCGAGCGTGAAAGACATTCCAGTGTATAGTAGAACGAATTGCACTTGCACTTGCTGCTGTTCTAATCGCACACACAACTTCCAATGCACTCAACAAATAAAGGGTATCGGAGATAACGCGCCCGCTACCCAAAACCACCGCGCCCTAAGTCACCTTTATGTTACGCGTCCACACCAGTTTCTTCTGTTGATCACAACTCCGGGCAATATTCGTGTTGTGTCACCCCCGGTTGTGCACACCGTGCGTTTGGGGTGTTGGTTCGCGTTGGAGCAACCACGATACTACTGCATCCGTTTTGTGGGCCTTCTCGATGGGAAATAGTGGCTAGCCACAAACACGGCCTAAACGACTCACGCACTTTTTCTTCACATTAACCCCTTTTCCTCTCCCCCGTACCCCCTTAAAACGTCGCGAAAACTTACACTGCTGTTGTTGTGGTCTTGGCACGCCCAGAAAGAAGCTCCGAATTTTGTTGCATTACTTTGCCACTGTACGCGTGAGAATGGTGATGAAGAATAGGCGCGCCGTTGTGAGATGAAGTTGGCTGTATAGCGAGAAGAAAACCTGTACACGCTCCCTCCCTGCCCGTCGTCCATCCCCGTATGGTTGGTTGTGTTTGTGTTTGTTGAATAGCAAGCAACTCGCTTGCTTGGTAGTTAAGGGTAGGTTTGTAAGGGATGATCGGGTGGAGGGAGAGGTTGGTTGTGTTGCGACGTTTCAACACATCCAACGGCGCTTTGTGTTTCATCTTCCGCGGTGGTGAAAAAGTGAACGCGACCAAGGTAGTTACAAACATCAGATAAAATGTTTATGAAATTTCTCAACAAGACATTCCTGTGCTTAGCGAGAGAGTATGGTGGAGAAATATCACGATATATTCGACATATTTTGAATGTGGTGAAGAGAATTTTGATGATTGTATTATTTTCTACCTTGTTTGTTTACATTTTCTGCGCGTCGCACGATTTTGAAACCAATGCTTGACATTTCTGTACCGAAATGGCGTCCGCCAAAAATAAAAACTTATAATTATAAACATCATGTAATGATTCTTCCTCCCTTACACTACCTGAAACGAGCTATGAACACACTCGCAAGAACGAATACACATAAAACATTCAAACAGATTAATCAAGTTGAAATATTTTAACCATCAAAACGCATCGGAATGAAGGGTGTGTACCTCTACATTGTGATGAAGAAAATAATATTTATTGCTCCAGAAATCGGGACCATTTACATTATTGGAGATATTTTTTTATTAAAAATTTGTAGTAAGCAAAAAAGCCTAACGTCTGGTTGTAGAAACACACGCTCAAAAAATCCCCGCAGACAAATTACCATTTAACATTACCGCGTCGGCGGCTCGGTAATGAACATTTAATGGTACTACGGTCTTGTACGCATGGCGCGCGTGTTTCTACCACTTTTATACTGTTATGTTGGACGGATTTCCTTTCGCTACGAGATTCACTTGTTAGCCTAATCTTGACCGCTTGGTCGAAACGATATGTCGTTCTCTCTGTACGTTTTTATGTATAAAACACGTTCTTAACCTACTCTAAAAAAAAACAAGGCATCTATTAGCATACGCCGGGAATGTGGATGCAACCGACATCCTACAATCTCTAGATGTCCGTGTGTCCTCCACGGTATTTTCGCTCGTCCATCGTGTACGCCGCGGCCATTTCCGTGTTAGCAATGTTGTTCAGCCGCCGGTATGTGGCCCGTCTGGCTTCCACGATGAAAAGTATACCGGCCGGGAAGAGCGCAAACGTGCCAACGACACCGAGCGCAAATGACCAACCCATATCGTTGTGCTCCCAGTTCGGCATCCAATCGCGGCTATCGCCGTAGCAACCGAACGTGGCTACCGCAATCAAACCGCACCCGGCCGCCAGCAGTAACACCGTACCATTCGTCAGCAGCAGCATAATGTAACGATCATTGTCCCGGGAGCAGCTCAGGAACATCAGCGTCATGATGACGCCCATCAGGAGTAGCGTAAAGCACAGTGTGAAGAAGAACTGTACCGCAATGAAAAACCCGGGCAGGATGTAATCGTGGATGATGTAGTACTCCTCCTCGAATATCCACATACACCCATCGAACGGGTAGTCGTACCAGCGATGGATGTCCTGGAAGTTCCGCAGACATAGCTCCCAGAGTCCTGCAAGAAATCGAATTTCGATACAGAATCAGTTATGTTGATTGTGTTAGTTTGTTTTTTTTTGCAGATTTTCTCACAGTACACATTGTTTGTTTACACAGCACCTGCTCTCTCTTTCGTTTCGTTTCTACCCCTTCACCCCCACAAACACAGCATCAGTCATCAATGAACAAGCGTCGTACACGAGCTGTGACACACCCCAAATGCGACCGACGGTCATGAACGACCACTAATTGTGGGGCGATATGGTCCACTTACCGAGATTTGTGAACTTGGGGTGCTCCAGCTCGCCATCGGTTTGCAGCCAGTACGGCGAGCAGAACGCAATCAGGATAAACAAAAAGGCAAACGCCGTAAAACCGACGGCAAACTTTCCCGTTCTCGTGCTTGCGCCCATTTTGACGTTTCTCCAAAGACTGAACTGAAATCGGCTGGAATTGTTTCGTTCTACAGTACTGGTCAGTTTTTGCTTCATTAACACAATTTCGACCCGTTCAATTATGGTTCAGTTGGACATGAAACATCGTTAAACTTAAGTATTTAATATGATTTACATTGAAATGCGCATATTTAGTGATACTTGGGTGAAAAATGATTTAACACATTTATTCATTTGCCATAATTGTTTAAACTCTATAAACCTTGGGGATAATCGGAAAAAGAAACGCAAAAAACATTGACATTTTGACGCTGGCCCTGCTTATCGCACATAAACATAGAACAACAAACATTCTTGTGAAGTCTTTCTTTTCCAATAAAATTCATACCCGGAACGCGTGCACCACACGCAAACGCGTGAAGCGATGGCACGAAGAAACGTTTGGACGACGGAAGAAACTCGAGAGCTGCTTAATGTGATTAAGGAACTGGAGTTGATGAAATCATTCGGCGAGGAGCGCAACAACAAGCTGTACCAAATTGCAGAGGACGAACTGCGGGAGCGAGGGTTTTCCAACAAGGACGCGTTCCAGATCGAGCACAAATGGAAGAACCTAAAGCGATCGTACTACAAAACGAGGCGCGAGAACTACCTTGTTGAGTCTTGTGAATTTTATGACGAGCTCGATGAGTTGATGGGCATGAAACCAGCTCCACCGATAGCCAAATCAAAAGGTTAGTTTGTTGATTTCCGTCTATCATGCAGCGAAGAGGAACCAAGAGAAGCATCAGTATCTGTATTTTATTTGCCAATCAATGCCAATCAAAGAGGACGAGTTGTGCAGCACGCTCAAATTAGCTTCTTACGGGACAATATGTCTATAAAATCTCGTTTTAACTTACTGTATATACATATAACAACTTATCTTAAATTCCAAAATTTTCAAATAGTAACCGTAATAAGCAGTATACGAGACCAATTTCGATTAGTTAAGAATGTTGCTGGATTCTACTCAATGTGGATTGAAGCTGGATTTAGTAGATGGGAAACATGGGTTGAGCTTGAGTTTGAAACATTTCATACTAATCGAATCTTGTTCTGCACCAAAAACACTCCCACAGCCGCCGACCAGCCAAAACGACCACGGGCCGTGCTGGAAAACGTTGATTTGCTGCTCTCCAAATTGACCGAGGTAGATCGAGCGAGCAACGACGAGTTCTTTAAAAAGCAAAAGGATCTCGTGAACTACGGGTTCGAGCTGTTCACGCAGGACGAACGGCAGTACACGGCAAAATTGTACGGTATGGCCACCCGCAATATGAACGATTTCATCATGAAAGCACAGCAAATTCTTCAGACAGAGGGGGTGGTGCAATCCGGGACGGATTCGGAAGATATGAAGCAGGAAGAAACTTTCGATGAAACAGAACAAGATCCAGTGCGTCATACGACGGGACAGCATCGAGCCGTTGTGAAGAAGGAGATTGTGAAAGAGTTTTACCAAACGTGGCGCGAGGAGGAACAACTTTAGTCATAAGTAAGCACCAACTACATTAATCAGAACTGAATATATTTGTAATAAAAATCTCGCCCTCGCGCGTGAAGGAAGCGATAGTTATAGGTACATTTTATTGTGTAGTTCTATTTTACTTCGACATCAATTATTTCCCTCGTTTATAAAGTACACCTGATTGTACTCAATCGAACGGAACAGCACGTACTTTGAGTGTAGATGCTCCTTGAGCACGTCTCGCGTCGATATACCCTCGTCCGAAGCCGTATAGCTATTACCGGCGGTGCAATCCGGCTGCGGGTACTTTTGTTCCGACTCCTGCAAAGCCTCACGCCACGACTCACGGAACGGCATGCTCTGCTTTTCCAGGATATTGTTCAAGATGCAGCACGTCAGTAGGATCTGAGGCACGAAGTTGATGTCGATGTCAATCTTACGCTGCAGAATCCGAAACCGTGCCCGCAGCCGCTGGAACGCTTCGTCCACAGTGACGGTTGCTTTCAGTAGATGCTCGTTGAACGTTTCTTCTTCGGTCGTTTGAGGCGCGACGTAGCCATGCTGGAGCCATGGTAACAGCGGGTAAGCTGACTCCGATACTATAAACGACTTGAGCGTTGTGCCGTTGATGCTTTGCGAGGGCTACGTAAAGGGAAATAATGTAAGAGAAAGAATCAAATGCAAAGAAAATTAACTACATGTCAGATTAATTTAAAAGGAAATGTATGAAAACTCAATGAAATTATTTAAACATTTTGCTTTCATCAACATGTACGCAGTCTTACATAGTTGTTCAATAGAATTTCTAATAGCAATACAGGACTCCTTTAATCTGACAGACTAGACATCAAAGGAGGTTATCAAAACAGGAGCACACGGATTCATCAAATAGTTTTTATCATTTTTTGTGAACATGTGGAAAATATTATTCTCTGTTTTACGTCACTAATTTTCTAGGGTCACTAATTTCATTGCCATAACCATCACTTACCAAATCCGCGCTGGAAAAGTGTTGATACAGCCCCGAATCTCCCAGCACGACGCCGTCGTCTGTCGCACCGACGTGTCCGCAGGTTATGTGTCTGAAACTGTAACCAAAACAAAGGCATTTAATCATATATTTTACTCCCTTCTACACCTGAGCTCGCTTGCCCGACACATACATGTGGCTATTATCAACCACCGCCTGTAGAATAAGCGAAGGCCACTTTCTCGCATTGATGTAGTTTTTAGAGTCAGCCAACGAGGGCGTGATGGGAATGTGCACCCGGCCCATTGCACCGATGATCAGCGGAATGTCGCTCTTTTCCTCGAAACCTTTACTGATCTCCGCCATCTCCTCAAGATCGGGCAGATAAATTTCCGAGTCCATGTAGTGTTTTACCATCGACTTGCAGAACTGGTGTACGCAGTTTTTCACAGTTGCCTTGTGCACACCGAACAAATTCCCGATAGTCGTATAGTCGGCACCGGTCGTCAGTTTGTACAGTCCGATGCCAACCTTCTTCTCGGCGCTGCATGATTGTGCCGCTAGCAGGGGATGTGGTGCCAGTTCCGACTTCAGCATCTCCACCAGCATGTCATACATCGCCCGATCCATACGGAAGTATTCCAGCAGCTCGTGGTCGTTTTCCTCCTGCTCGAACAGGTCGCGGAACCATTTGTCGTTGCGACTCAGCTTCCAGATCTTGCGCGTCGGGATGCTCTCTAGCAGTTCGGCCTCCAGCTTTTCGTTCCATTCCTTGCGATGGTTTTCGCCGTTCCGTTTCAGCTGGTACCGAAGCCGCTGGAGGAAAATTTTCGATCGCTTTTTCCTGTTCGCATCGTACTGTTTCAGTAGCTCCGCTTGTTTGTTTGCGAACGTAAGTGCGAGATTCTCCACGATCTGGCGTTTATGTTCTAGGTCCATGGTTTACCAACAAACCAAATTCACGCGTATAAACGAAAGGCTTGATATCTCTTCCGAGTTGTTGCTTTTTACGGGAGCCAGGGACGCGCACTTCAAGCAGGATTCGTAACTTTGCCTCGCAAAGGTAAGGAACAGTGGGATCCAAACGGTCATTGTGACAGCACACAAAATGATACAATATCAAACTGATTTATATTATATCAAATCATGCCATTTTGGTGATGCTATTCAAATCTAAAATCATCACAAAAAGTCAAATAAAAGGTTAACTTGATGTTACTAGACGAAAAACATCAATCATATTCAATATTCCCGCAAAACTCAAACCACAGTGCGTGGTGAATTTAGATGTCAAAATAATAAAATCCCGCTGCAATTGTTCAAGCGTCGTTGAGATAAAGGTTGTAAACAAAAGGTTTCGCGAGTGGGCTTCCCATAGATTTAGAACCGCAAAATGGCTCGCCGAAATGTATGGAGTGGCGAAGAAACGATGGAGCTGCTGGAAATCATCAAAGAGCACAACTTTATGCACCTGTTTGCAACCGCCACCCGAGGACAGAAGGATAACGATGTGTACCGGATGATTGAGGAGGAGATGCAAAAGAATGGATTCGGCGGAAAAGACGCGGGCCAGATCTATCACAAGTGGAAAAACTTGAAGCGAGCGTTCTATCTATCGAAGAAACAAAATAAGGGTCGGGCGATATGCGAGTTTGCGGAAGAACTAGCCGAGATACTGGAAAAACCATGCGCTTTGAGGCGTCGTGAGATAGGTACGATTGTTTGGGGTGATGCAGTGAGCTTTTGCAGAATTTGTATACAGGTTATTGTTTTCTTTTCGTTGTTCACATTTTTATAGATCCACCAATTCAGGCAGTTGATGGTGAACCAGGTAAAACATACTAGATGCCGCAGCATTAAGATACTATAACCAGTTGTTTTCTCACGTTCTTCTTACAGCTCCAGTAAAGCGACGAAACAACTCACAAGTGAAAACGATCCGGAGTCAGATTGTGTCGAAGCTAGCCAAAGTACAGTCGGAGCATTCCGAAGAGTTCTCAAAAAAATGGAACGATCTTAACGACTACGAGTTTAAGTTGTACAAGCGGAAGGAGAAGGAACAGACGGCCGTGATGAACCGTCTGTTGGACGAAACCAAAACATCATTCATGAGCCGATTCAACGATCTGCTGAATGGTCGGCCACTATACCTAACGAACGTGGGCGATGACGACGATGACGAGGAGGAAGAGCAAGGTGATCAACTAAACGTGATTGAAATCGAAACCACAGATTTGACAGCGGTGGGTGAAGAGGACGGCGTAACGGCAAAGGATTTTATACAGACACTCAAGTTTGAATAATTTTAGCCTTGGTGTGATGGATTTGGATAAGATTTTGTAAGATTATTTAGATAGAATAGTAGAGGTATTATTACGGATGTACATTATAATACGAATTATCTATTACGAAATATTTCAAAACGAAGAACAACACTATTAAGACTTCATTGAACTTCAACGACGAAAAGGGAAAAGCAACCCAAAGGGTAAAAAGAAGTTAGTCCCAAATGACAATTTGACACGCTTGTCTGGAGAATTAACAGCACAGGTAAGTTCTGACTGGCTCGTTTTCTTACTAATACGTACATAAGTCGAAGATTAAAACAAATCATGAAGCATTTTGAAATCATGAAATTGTATAATAGTTGAAAATATAATTTCTAGTAGAGGAATTAAGTTTCAACATTTATTTTGTAGATTAAAACATATAAATCACATATATAATGGGTCAGACCCAAAACCTCAGAATATAGCTTCGGAAATATTATGCAATGTGGACGCAACTTGCATTAATTGCTTACTCAACGGAACAGCTGCATCGCTTGAATCCAACAGGAAGTCATCACCCGATCACACACCGATGACGGTGCATGTAACGAGGCTCAAAGTGCATCGGGACTGGCGCACGGCAGGATCCCAGCAAAGCCAATGGTGAAGGTCAATACCAATGCACCACGTCCACGTCACACTACACGTGCACGCTCAACATATGAGCGTCCTCCTCCCGTTAGAACTACCCGTCGATGCTCATGACTAAGCGGAAGGGGTCACGCTTTCAGCATCATCCAATTCGCGTGGTGTAAAGCAGCAGGCCATGCATTTCATGGGATGGCGTGATGTTGTGGACGGTTTTTTTTGCGCTGCTCTCTTTTTCTGCGATGCGTTTACGCTGTTTGCGCGCTTCTCATTCGATCACCAACAACAGCCGATTTCGATGTACACCAGTGGTTGTCTCGCTTACGCGCGCTGTTGGTAACGATCAAGAACCGGCACTTTTTCACATTCTGCCTACCGTGGGCAAAAAAGACAATCACCCAGTTCGTCTAAATATCCAAAAGTGCTCTAGCACTAACATGACTTCATCCGAAGCCAGTCAGTTCTGCGCGATGAACCACAACCCACGTTCACCAAGCGGATCGCTTGCGGATAGACAACAACAAACAAAACCTACGGTCCAATTTTTCCATTAATAATTTGTACGAGTGCGCAGTACCTAATGCGCGTAATACATTCGGTGCAATTTCAGTCATCGTTCTCTACGACTTGCGCCAATGTTTAGAAAATCTAACGATGCAAAATAAACAATAACCGGGGTAAAAAGTATAATGATTATCAACCAATGATGGGAACGATTATTTACACGTGATTTGGTCTTGTACGCTGCTAAACGTGTCGCAATGATGACGTCCGAATGGTTTGACTTTCAGTTAAGGAATATATAGTTCAACATTTGGCTGACGCAGAACTCGCTGCTCGGTTTCTTTGCATCTTATCATGAAATTCTTTCACTTGTCAAACGCGTGATTCGTATGCTGTGCTGAACAATAAATCACATCGTACTAATCGAGTCGAAGTTACTGTGTACCTGTCTGCGTAAGATAAATAACACCTGTGAAATGGCAATCGCGTAATAACATTTAAACCAGATAACAGCTAGCAAAAACATTCCCTTATCTCGCAACCATTCATTAGCTTCAGCGCACAGCTTGGCTAAATAAAGGCACCTTGCATGGCTTGTCTTTTCAAAAAGAGCGTGTGAACTTTTTCGGAACTGAATCGATGAAGTAAACACGCTCCCAATTTTCGAACACACGTGTCGGCTTGGTTTCAGATGTATCGTTATCACAAAGGAAATAAATATCATGAAAAAAAGTGAACTCACACAAATGGTTTCTTTTTTATTTGAAGGGATAATCCTTATCGTTTCTATGCTTAGGCCGGTGGTGACTTGGATCGCTCGGATTAAAATATTTCCCGCTATCTAAAGTAGTTCGCAATCCCATGTTTTTGTCGATTTATCTTAGTAATTTTGCACCTTACGAGAATCGAGGCTATGAGTAGCTGTAAACGAGACTTTGAACTACTTCAAACAATAGATAAGCGCATCGATGATGCTAGAGTCTATGTTTATAAAAATAAATAGGAACAGTCATGTCATGTGTGCGCGTGCTGGCGATTCCAAAAAAATTAGAATGATTTTTATGATGACGACATAAACTTATTTTTATATATATTTTTAGAACTATATTTTCAAATTTCAAATAAACAACAAATAATTCCCATACAAGTGGACGGATTTCCTGTAGCGTTGTTCGTTTTAAAACCGCGAAAGACAGCATAGCAGAGTGGCAGCGACGATATCAATACTTTCATTTGCCGTCGCGATATACGAATGGTACGAACAAAGCAGCCAAGCGTGCGTGCGAGTTAGACAGCGCGAGTGAGCGAGCAGCATCGTATGATTCACATTTCGCCGAACGAAACGCATACATCGGTACATTTTTGAACAACACTGCCAACAACAACCCTTTGCCGAGTGGCGCTGTTGTCACAGGCGGTAGTTGGGGAAAGAAATTGGTGCGGTGCATATCGTTTTCGGCGTAGCTGTGAGTGCTGCTGACTGGAAAAGTGGAAAAACTAGCTTTTCCACGCATAACTTCTCCAGGACACAAGTTGTCGCAGCACTTCCGCGTCGAGACTTCCCTTGCGCGTGCTATACAGGCAACCGGTTTTGCCAAATTTTGTTGATAAGCGAATCACCACCGGTAAGTACCCAGCAAGCGAACGCAGTGAAATGTGTGTGGCAGTGTGTGAAGTGTGCAAATTCTAAACGGGCATACGTGCGGTGACGGTGAAAGCGCAATTCGGTCCAGCTTACAGCTCAAAATCCTGCCTCTCCTGATAAGCACACGGTGCCCGGCAGATCCGGCTAATCCTTGGTAACGGTGGTGGATCAGTTCGGGGAAGAGTAGGAAACCGCCAGCGGGGACTTCTTTTCTTTCGCTTCCACATTCGGCACGGCATGAGGTGTGTTGCTAACGAAGGTGTATGTGTGTGCGGGCACACGGCGCGGCGTGGTTTCCTTATTGAAGGAGATTCAGGACTCCCTTGCTGATAGCGGGAACCGGTGTGGGGTAGGTGGTAGGGGGTCGGTTGCCCTTGTTGCCGCTATCGCCACACTACGGCCACGCCGCTCCATGCCGGCGGCAATCGTTCTCAACCGTCGGTGGCATGACGTGATGGGATGATGATCACACATACCAACGCTTGCCCTGGCTGTTACCGTAGTTTATTTGTTTGCATCATCCACACCGTCTGTGTGTGCGAGAATTCGACGTTTAGCGCGATTTCATATATAAAGTTCCGCGCCCCGTTCTAACCAGTTTCATTTCGCGAATTGTCAACCGCGTGTAGCTAGGCAACCCGACCGGAGGTTAGCAGCAACACTTTTTCCGCGACACACTGCAGCGGTTGTGTTGCAGTCGGAAAACGGAACGGGCAAATATCTTCCTTTTGGAGTCGACGGCGGCCACCTCCCAGAATCCAGGACACACGGTGTGTCCTCAGAGCTAGAAGGCTGCTTGCTCACCTGGTAATAGTCAATTTTCCCTAGTGTGTGCGTGTGTGCGTTCATCGTGGTGGTGTGTGCATAGCGTGTGACCAGAAAAGACCCAAAAAGAAGTGCGGCGGCTGGTTTCCATTTTCGGGCCTGGCCTGGCGTGTTTTCTGTTATTTTGTTTCCTCTGTGCGAACGAAAGTGCACATCATCGAAGAAAAGTGGTGAGCGGATTTTCTTTCCTTTCTCTCCAACGGGGATCGTTTTTTTTTTGGCAAAATTTGTGTACGAATATAGTGCTCTCTCTCGCTTCGTCAGCCTGCTTGGTTGTTCCGGTCGACCGATCGCATTCCCGCTGTGGTGTGTCAACGTGCGCAGCCAAAGGGAAGAGCCACTGGACCAATTTTCATGGGGTCCGAAAAACTTGCGAAACAAAAGTCCAAAGAGAAATCGATTTTAGTCTGCTGTTGAATTTCTCCACCCTCCTGCTGTGGGAAGAAAGGCGTAGGGGAGGCGAAACAAGTCGCAGTTGTTGAGACATTCTTGCAAATATTGGCAGAACTTGGTGAAAATTTCATACGCTCATTTTTCCAAGGCCTCTTCACCACAGCTCGAACAGACAATTCATCGGGGAGGTGAGTTGTAGGTCACATTTCACCGTTAGCATGGGTGTGAAAAATGATGCGATTCTTACGTAAGGAAGTAGCAAATGCTGGCCATGGAAAATGATGTGATGAAGGCCCTCAAAGAACGCACCAAGGTAGAGGAGGCGAAGCGAGGGTGCACGGAAACCTTGACAAAGAAGCACGATTTCTACATGAGAGCGAAAAAGATGCGCAGGATGCACGCTTAAAAATACACACATATAGACAGTCACGCACAGATACCATCGCCCTTTCATGGAATATACTTGTTTTCCAAACTCTGCTAACCAAATACGAGGGGGAATCTGTGAAATACCTGCACGTTTATCTCTCCACCAATTAGCAATCTCGAGCAAACTAGCCAAATCAGGGTGCGGTATGTATCTGTGTGTTTGTGCGATTCTACACTTGGTGATAAACGCATTGTGCATAACGACGGTCTCGAGCCTGCTCTATATTATTTGCACTTCAACTTTCCGGCCAATTCAAAGTGCGAGTTCAATAATATTTCCATTTAGTTAATTTGAGCTAACAGAAAGACCGCACTAAATCCACTGTCCGATTGTGCAGTTTTCCATTGCTTTGTGTTGCTATGGGCACCATATATTTAACATGAGTTTATTAAGTTGGATTAAGAAAGCAGCTGGAAACAGTGAGTCGATTTGAAAAGTGTACCAAACAAATCTATAGACATTTTTCATTACATTGTATTTGTAGGTAAAGGTGGATACAGATTGGAGCCAGCTGCGGATGGACGGCTGTTTAACTTTATTTTACTCGTTTGGCAACGGAAGTACGCGCTAGCCACTGGTGTTGCCGTATGCTGCCAACAACAAACATGTTTCCCGTCGTATCACGCCGGGGCCATGTGCGAGTCGATGATCGATCCGCACTGGCAGCAAAAATAGAGCTCACCACCATCTACCGACTGCCGGGAGGGGTGAAAAAAATGCAGATTGCTGGTGCTTCACTGATGCTAAATTGGTTTTTATTTTTACCCGTGTGCTTGTGTGTCGTGCCTCAAGCTGTATGTGCGCTAAGGCTTTAGAGTGAGTGAACTCGCTCGCAACCAAAACCCTTGTTGGTAAAATTTTGTTCTATAAATCGATTACGCCTGCGTTGAGGTGGGTGAAACGAATAATCGGGTCAGAATCCTCTCGGCAACTGGAAAAAACTGCGTCCTAAGCAATCATGCTTCATTTTCATGTTTGCTGCTGGAAAAAAGGGAAAACTCTACTACCCAGGAAATACAGGTGTGCTACGCAGTGCCTTACCACAGCTACAAAAACATACGGCTAAAATAATATGTAAAATGAAGTGTACATCGCGCTTATTGCATAAGCAACAGGTGAGCACCCTCTCCGCTGGCTTGCGTTGCACATGGAATACGAGTGGTTGTGTAGTCTTGCATTTTGCGTTGCTCTTTACCTTCCCCCAAATGGCTAGTTTTAATACCATTCCTTAGTTTACCTAATCATGTGAAAGGTAGCATGACCGGGGTAGCCTACCAAGCGCCAATCCACAAACCACTAGCCCACTGAAGGGGGAGCAAATGGACGTGCATTACTTCCTTTCCATTTCGTTGGCTACCAGGGAATAAAACACGCACCGTACAGGAAGCAGCAATCTGAAACACTGGCCTACTATTGATGTTTTGCTGTGATGGGTATGGTGATCAAAAAGTTGTGCTAATTTGCTACAGGCCACTGTTTCGAGGTAGATTGAACTAAAGAAGAAAATTGTCCGGTTGTTTCATAGAAAGCGGGCTGAATTATTAGCAAAAACTTTTGGTTCGGTCATTGCTTGGCAGACAGCAAAGCCTCACTGCTTAAAAACGCCTAATTCTTCGCAGTGTCTTGGCAATGGCGCGGTGCTAGCGGAGTTTTTTCCATGTGTTTGTTGCAGAAAAGCACGATTGATTGAACGCGCCGGCGAAGAAACAAAAGTGCACTAGAAGAAGGGAAGAAAGGCAGACCAGACAGGCTGTGTCAAAACAAGGTTGCCGTCAGAAGGGCCTAAGGTGGTAACCAGAGGAAGAGAAGGTGCAAAACTGCAACTAGAGCGACTTCCATTTCGTTCTGAGTTGTTAGGTAAATGCGATACAACAGTCTGTCTTTCTGCCAGAAGCGTCGATGTAAGAGCCCGCTGGCGGCTCTTCGCTACTTCAAACCGAAATTGCCGGTTAACGCATGAACTGCGTTTCGTGCTTTTTGTGCAACCCCGCCGGTGGTAAGTTATTTGCACGCAGCACGTTCGCGAGCTGGCTTTTGTCGAATATAAAAGAATTTTATATTGTGAAAGATGGATTTGTGCCCACTCCGGTTTGCATTGCCCTTGATAGTGAGGGCAAACGCAACGCTTCAACATGCCACGGTGTGGTTTGATGCAATAAGTACGATGAGGTTAGAAATTATGAGCATTTTCGAGAAATGAAAATCAATCATAATGAAGCCTTGTTCCATGTTCCACCATTTTGCAAGCCACAGAATAAGAGCATGAAAAATGGAATTAGAATTATTTCAACAACGTTTTTCACATTCGATTAAGTTGATATCTGGAACAGACAAATGCTAGTTCAACAAGTTTTAAAACGTTCCGGTTTATGGGGTTTATTTATTCTTTCTAAATTGTTTCTAAACTGCGCAAGGCTCAATGTCTTTCATTATCAACGGATAAAGAGACGTCAAAATGTTCCAAATCGCTTTTCACCGACCGTCTTTGTTGCTCTTCCTGGTCGCTTATGCGTCGCAAAGAATGCTTTCCCGAACCAACGAACTTGTTTGGCCACATTTTGTTTGAACATTTAAACTTGTTTGGTGACAAAAAAGCACTATCATCTACCACACATTTCAAGGCTAAATGGCTATAAAAAAAAAAAAAAAAACATGTTTATGTCTTCGCCGCACCAGCGTCTGATGGCGGATCATGGAACGCATTTAATTTACTATTCATCCCAAGAGAGATAAGCCAAATCCGGCTCTCGTGTAGGAATTGGTGCTGGCAAAATTAGTTGCGCGGGCATGTTTTGTTTTATTTGCTTTTTTCGTTAATACTCAATTAAATCGTTACAGGACGAGCCATAATTCGCATGTCTAACAATCTTCCCCGGAGGTCGTTTGGAATGACATCTTGTGTGTCTATGTGTTATTCCGACCTCTAAGTAGATGTTGTACTCCCCGAAACAGATGTTCCACGTTTACGGAAATTCTGAAATCGCGACATAATCTAATTCAATTCTTTTATCACGTGCCACTTATTTTTCCAGCTCGAATGTTGGCTGTTTTATTGAGCCACGTTATAAAAACTGGATCCGACAAGGCACGATGTTCTCGCATATGGTGACACGGGAAAAATGGGACATGATGAAACTAATTTGATTTGGCGTTGATCGCGGTTTGAAGTTCCCTTGACGACTCCTTGTTCGCAATAACGTTGCTGGTAACATGAATGCAAATGACAACAACTGAGACACGAACTCGTTTTGCTTGCACCACCACGGTAAATGCAACCACTGCAATGATGGAGAACACAGTCGAAGGAGAGGAGCGATCATCAATCGGCGCAGAGATAGGCGAAAACACGTGACAATGAGCTGATGGTGTTGGTCGTTTTGCTCTCGGTGTATTGTTCGCGTGAATTCATTTTTATTTTTCAATGAAGGTGACAAGAACGGTGCGGAAAACGGTAAGGGTTGCCCAGGGATTGGAACGGGACAAAGTAATAGGACCGGAATGAATAGCAAATTTTCCAATTGGTTAACAATCTCGCGCGCATACGAGCGCCTTCTCTTGTTCCCTACTATCAACACCGATGATCCACGCGGCTGACGGAGAAAATCAGCTGACGGAGTCGCTGCCGCTCCTAATTGACCTCTGCAGGCTTTTGCTGTGTACCACGGTGTCAGGTGATTGCGTCCTCTTGATCTTGAACCGGGTTGTAGTCCTCCAGTAACCGGGAGCGCTGGAACATCGCAAATCTCATCGCATCGGCCAACGTCACGTTGTCGGCGGAAAGCACCTACCCGTATCGTGAGATTATCAACATCGCGGTAATCGCGACTACTGATCGATGACGACGACTCACCGTGATCCGGTGGGAAGGCCGGCATCATAGCCGCGTGCTAAACCAGTGCCTCGCAACGTGCACCTTCAGCGCGCTAATCGAGGACATTCAATAACAAGAATGTTTGCAGCATTATTCTGGCGGCACTAGTCACTGGGGTGGTGAGAGAGGTCGTCAAGGTGCACGTTGCCGCCAGCTCCGCTGATGATTGGTTCCTCCTCTCCCTTGCGAACGTTATCCCCCGTGCTCTTATCAGCATCTAGGACCCGCTGACTGATCCACGTCTGCTGGCATTGCTTTCACTGCCCAGGACGTGAGGTTCCCGAGGACCAGACACGGACACGGAATTCAGTATCACTGTAGCATCGTTCGCGTGTGGAGCAAAGTGAGCGAGCCTCGTGGTGTGGCTGGTCTGGTTGTGTTAGACGTGTGTGTTTGTGTCAAGTTCACGCGCGGTGTGGGACATTTACATAGGTAAGGGTAGCGTCTCCTCGCAGGTTTCGTCGTTCGTCGATATTTTTGGCCACACTGGCAGCATCCAAATTGGCAGTGAGTGCAATTTTAAAAATAAAAAAACGCCTCCCATAATGATTGTGGTGGTGTAGTAGGAGCGCTTCAACACTGACCTGTACTGGTGTGCATATCTTTAGAAATATCTTTAATGGTTGCACGAGATACCTACAGCTGTCATTTACCTTCTTTTCCGGAACTACTCATTTATTCTGCCGATACACAGGTGCCGCATGATTCTAACGCAATTGGCATTCAATACGTTTCGGTTTCTGGTGGAGTTAAGATCGACGTCACATTGACGATTGAACATTGTGTAGGTTTTTATGGCACCTTTTGGCTTCGTGCTTACCCGCTCTCTTACCACCGAGAGGGGAAGCCTGCTTAATGCAATAATTAAAAAAGGAGTTGCTGAAATGGGTTGGTGCTCACACACGTGGCCCCACATAGCTTGCTGCGGTAAAGCTACTTGCGCAGAATGCTAATTCCGGCTCTTTGTCGACGCGTCGTCGTGCCTTTGGTACTCTGGTTCTTCTGACGTACACCAAACGCTCCGAATGTGATGGTATGTTTATTGATGCAGCCTAGGATCGTTGATTTCGTTCGGCAGGAGAGAACGCTTTTTTGCGCGTTAATTACTTTTTAAGCTTTCTAAAACTTACTAGCGATGGACGGGAGGCATCTGTTTTTTTTTTCGTACGGCTAAGTGCGTCATTTCTTTCAATAGCTTAATAGCTTGTGGCGTAGTTGTCTTGCGCGGTTCTTATGTTCGTAGCGGACAAAAGATAACAAAAAATCTGGCAGACGTTTGCCTATGTTAATTAAAATCAGTTAATTAAGAATCCGCTTTTTTATATATTTTTTAAGTAACCTCTTGCTCCTCCGTATGGTTAATATGCTTCTTGTGTGTATCATGCAATATACGTGATCATATAACCGAAAGTGGTCGCTCTCTTAGTTGTAGCTTCCCGATCAGTGGAGCAGAGGTTCCATCATTCCGGCATAGCGCATCGTGTATCCCGTGGCGAAAACGGGAACAGAATCAGCTGTGTTTATGATCCCTTCCCTTACACCCGCCCTTACCGGGGTTGCGAATATCGATTTTTCTCCTGCGCCGCTTCATCGTACAGCCAGTGGCAGACGGGTTTCTTCGAGATGAGGCGTCGGTTGTGGGTGTGGGAATTTGTCGCGACGGCTTGATGCCGATGGTGGCGGCGAGGTCTCCCTTTCCGCTTTTATCGATCCATTGCAAACTCCTCTCACAAACACACATATACTGACAGGGTTTCGGAAGGAAGGAGCGCATTTTCTCTGCCTGGAAAATTCACTATCTCTTGAATTTTCTTCACATGATGTTTTTCGGTGGGAGAGAATCTCCTAACAAAGATACGAGAAAGAGAGAGAGAGAGGATGAGATCATTTCGACTCTTTCGCTCACTTTTTTCCTCTCTGTTTCTCTTGTTCTTTCCATACGAGCCGTTTGCAATTCGGTATAGTTAGTTTGTTTACATAATTTGTTAAAAAAACAGCACATTACCATCCCTTTTCTGCTGTGGCGTGTGTGTGTTCGAAACCGAACACCGAAAAATAAGCTGACCAATTTTATGCCTCCCTAAACTTGCCTAGCCGATACCGCGGGTGATCCGCATCCGAAGCGCGTTCTTTCTATTCGTCTTCATACTAGTTCATCGGTGGTGCCGCGGGAGAGCAGAGCATCCAAAATTTGTTCTGCCAGGGTAGGCTTCAGTTTTCCACCAATGTTGTGGGCGAAACAACATTGGTAGTGCCCATATCGGATACAACACCCGTCACAGGAGCGTACAGAGACGTTCAAATCGTTGTAGGTGTGTTATTTGTTGCGTTTTTAAGAAGCTAGGCAGTGCTGCAAAATTTAGCTGGAGGTGAGAGTCAACTAGCTATAGGGTAAAACGAATTTGTTCTTCGCCTATTTAATGTACGAAAATTTGAGTGTAAGCTAGCCGATCTGCGTACGAACGCGTGCGAGAGGTGCCCAATGCGTGCTGGTAATTGCGCTTCTAATTTTCCTATTATCCATCACAGGTAGGATGGAGGCGTGTGGAAAGAAATGGGCAGAGAAAACCCATCCATCCGCCCGCCTCCCACCACCATACACAAGTTGCATTTCAGCTTGCGTTTTGCGTCTGACCGAGTACGGCGAGGAGCTTATTGCGTGTGCGTGTCCATTGCTGATGGTTCTTTGTCTCATTGACCTGATGGTTTGGTGTGCGCTCCTCCGTACAAAGTAGGAGCTGTTGTGTGTGTTTTACTAAATCAATCACGAATGTGAGTTTAATGCCAATTTCCAGTCATCTTAGTGTGAGAAAAATCGGTGTTTGAATAGATAATAGTGCCCGTTTAGCTCCTTGCTGGTGGTAAAAAATGTACGCTAATCCCTTTTGCTGGAAGAAATGGGTGGGTGGTGTAGCTTTATCGCTCCTCGTTCGTGACTGATTTTATGTGACCGAACGGAACGGAGCGGATGGCCGCCTTCCTGTGTGTTCCGAACCATCTGTTGCTCCTGAATAATGTACGAACCATATCAGCAGGGCAGAAGTCAGAATATGCTCCTGTGTGTGGTAAAATGTGTGTGTGTGTGTGTGTGTGTGAGTTTAAGTGTCGTTTTTCACACACCAGGTGTAGTTATTTCCTATCGTCCGATAATAAACGGGTGTAAAAAGGGAAATGGTGGCCCATTTTCAAGGGGCATCGCTCAATTCTAAGTGTGCAAAACGAAGAAGAGATAAAACCGTTGATGGAAAATAATTCGAACAGTGGTGAACCTACGTGATCACGTTGCAGGGCATACTACCGTTATTTAACATGTAAACTAACCATACGGTGTATATAGGTACAAAAAGGCTCTGGGACTGCGGTCGTAATGAGAATTAATTTGGCCTCCATTTGAGCGTCGTGTATAAGGGGCTTTCAATAAGAGATATTTTTGAACTCATACTGCTACTGCTGGTTTTGCTGTATTATCGATTAGCGGATGTCCGTAGCACGCGCGTTGCACACAGCACGGCCCTGACCTTTTCCATGGCCACATTTTGCAAACAAAAAAATGTGACATCAAAAGGAAAACCAATTTACGCATGTTCGTGCGGTAAGAACAGTTGTTAATCAATTCATCGATTTCACATGCACACAGTAGGCTGTGACGATAGCATACCTAATGAATATGGGTTGTAGTTGTATGTGTTTTTACATTTTTAATCATTTTTTCCTATCTTTCTCCCTTGCTTCACAGCGTCAAATAGCTTAATCAAGCAAAGTTAAGGCGCAAAAATGGCACCAAACGCAACGGTGGAAGCGACGGGCGTCCTGAACGAGGTTGACGCCGAAACGATCGACGGAGGGCTGGCAAAGGATGTGACGCCCCTGAAGCGTGCTGAGAAACGCAAGATCAAACTGGTGTGGAGGAATGTGATTGCTTTCGGTTATTTGCACCTGGCGGCCGTTTACGGCGCCTTCCTCATGTTGACCTCCGCCCGGATCCTCACTATCGCATTCGGTAAGTGTCTAACCGACTATTGTGCTAGCCTGCCATCACGGGTTTTCTTGCCACATTTGCAAATACTAACGTAATGCTGTCCTAATCGCTCTAGCATTTATCCTGTACGTCATGTCCGGGTTGGGCATTACGGCCGGAGCGCATCGTCTGTGGGCACATCGATCGTACAAGGCAAAGTTGCCGCTCCGCATCATACTGGCCGTGTTCAACACGATCGCGTTCCAGGACTGTGCACTGCACTGGGCCCGCGATCACCGGGTGCACCACAAGTACTCGGAAACCGATGCCGATCCGCACAACGCCACCCGTGGCTTCTTCTTTTCGCACATCGGTTGGCTGCTGTGCCGCAAGCACCCGGAAGTCATCGCCAAGGGCAAGCAGCTGGACATTTCTGACCTGGAGAGTGATCCCGTGCTGCGCTTCCAACGCAAGTAAGTGTAGATGAACGTATTATCTCCTTGCATTATCTATTTTGGAAAGACTAAAATGAACCAAGCACCGCCAAACCAAGCAGCAACCAAATTGGCAATTACAAATAATAGTATTAATGATAGCATTATGTTAGACTACTTTTTTAAGATTTGGGTAGAAATGTTCTTACACATCATGTATTTACTTCCCTTTCACTTTCGTCCATCCCCGCTAATAATGCTATTCTGTTTCAAACTCAATTTCTGCCATAGACACTACATGATCCTGATGCCGTTGGCCTGCTTCGTTCTGCCCACGCTCGCACCGGTGTACTTCTGGAACGAAACCTGGACCAATGCATGGTTCGTTGCCACGCTGTTCCGCTGGACATTCATTCTGAACGTGACCTGGCTGGTGAACAGCGCTGCCCACAAGTGGGGTGATAAGCCGTACGATAAGTAAGTAATGATTAGCACGCCGGACCCGTGAAGCCTCCTATTCATAGTAGACATACTTTCCCATGGCTTGTCAAACGCGAAAGCCAAAACATACACCCCGTCCAATGATGACCTCCCTTTGCTTCCTCTGTTCGCATTTCTGCTGCTTCCGCAGCGCTTCCAACACCGTTCCCTGTTTATTGTTTTTGGCTTATCGGTGCAATTATTAATCGCTCTTGTGTGTTTTATTATTATTTCTCTTGTTATTAGGACCATTTCACCCTCGGAGAACCGCACGGTGGCTTCGTTCGCATTCGGCGAAGGATGGCACAACTATCACCACGTGTTCCCGTGGGACTACAAGACGGCCGAGCTGGGCAATTACCGGATGAACTTAACGACTGCGTTCATCGATTTCTTCGCCAAGATTGGGTGGGCGTACGATCTGAAGACGGTGTCGCAGGAGATTGTGGAGAAGCGTGTGAAGCGCACCGGCGATGGTAGCCACACAACCTGGGGCTGGGGTGACAAGGATCAGGATCAGTATGAGGTGAAGCACGCCACCATTATCAATCGGAAGGAAGATTAAGTGGTTCGGGTTAGGTGAGGGCTGCGCAGCCACACACCGAGGCAGCAGTAGCAGACCGTCCGGGGAAAAGGGTATCTGAAGGCGCAGGCTAGGGTGTGTGTGTGTGTGTGGAGCTGTGGAAAATGAGTGACTTCATGAAGTCACATTACGCCGCAACCATCAAACCCATTGCTGCGGAACTGAAGGAACTGACCTAACAAAAGAAGAACAAAAACAAAAAAGAATGCGATGCGATTCTGTGTGATAGATGGGAAATTGAATGGAACTTGATTTTCTAGCGAGAGAGCAGAGCGCGGGTAAGCAATGGGAAAACATAACGGAGGAACGAAACGCGCAGGGTAGTTGATACAGGAATTAATGCTCGAAGCAAATGAGGTATAACATCAAAAAGGCTGGTTCACAATTTAGGTTACGTACGATTCAAATCCCGTTTTTTTTGTCATACACATTACACACATGCAAACTGTACAGGTGAGATGCGTATTAAGGGAATCAATCGCAACTCAAAAAATTTGGTTTAAGAAATATTGATTATTTTCTCCATTTACGCATTTCAAATGCGTACAGTAAACTGTCACTGCTTTATAGGCAAGACTATGAAAAAAAAATCAAACAAAGGGCCAATCCTACCTAGAAGGCACGGATGCTATCCAATTTAAGCTAACCCAGTTTGTGACCAAGAACAACAGAAACAGACACCCCATTTTGTAAGGTTATATTAATTAACATGTTTAATTTCTACATGTGGCATGCCCTTTTTGTGATAGGAGCAAATAGTTGGATTTCGTTCTTCAGGGAGAGCTTATGTTATGGATTAGCTCCTTCATTGTCATCCTGAGCGCTCTGATTATTAGCGTATGTGCGCATATCGCACACGTCGCACACACTCACACACTCACCTCACATCCATACACAACAAAACACAGTTCAAAAGAAAGCTAGTGAATTTTCCAGTATAGTTTGTATAGGCGCGCATGAAGCATGGCAAATATTTTGGTTAAATAGTTTGTAGTTAGGTGTGCGCTTTTGGGTTTTTGGGTGGGCAAAAAAGAAAGAACAGTAAAACAGTCATGTACACTGTGACTGTGGCAACCCCTGTGGCGGGGATCGACCATCGATGGTTCGATATTTCAATAATTTGCGCATTAGTAGGCTTAAGTTTAGTAATTTATTGTTTATTTCCTTCCTCTCCCTCTGCGAGGGGTTAGAAGAAACTATCACTTCTAAGGCGGCGAAATCGCTTTTTTATATACATGCGTGTGAGTGTGTGTGTGTGGGTGTTTGTGTGAGCACTACCACCCTCAAACGAAGTCAGTTGCTAAGTATGCCTTCTGCGTGTTGCGGTGGAAATCGAAGCAAGGCGCTATTTTCAACCGCGTTGCTGTTGGTAACTGACGAGAGGCGAGGTATTGTAGCAGGCAGTGACATGATGTAGTGTGAAGAGCGCAAGGCGCACAATTCAATTGATTTTAGTTATTTAGAAACACTAATGCATGCGCGCTCTGGTGTAAGCATGAAATAAATTCGAATCAGAACATGGAAAACAAATACAGCCGCGCACCAATTTACTGCATCCCCTCTCGAAGGGGCCACACCTTGGTCGAGGGAGATACTCAGGAAGTGTGACAACAGTGCGAGTGGTTGCTGTAAATAATATTACCAACTTGTTCACTTTTCTTTGCCACGTTGAACGATGAAAGTTTATCGTTTTCCGAAATTTATTTCGAAAGAATAATAGCCAGCGGAGAACAATCTGGGTTAGTGGGAATAGGATTCTGGCCTTTGCTTCGGTAGTGTGAGAAACAAACACAACGAAATGCATTGTTTGTCTCAAATGGACATGTCGTTTCCTCTTTGACACTGTTTAGGCTTATTTGTTTCGATGAGAATTTTTACATGAGTTTGCCATGCTAGCTACCATCACAATGCTGCACCATAATGAAAAAGTTTCTGCGATGCATTAACATTTTTACTATATTTAATGAATTCCTGTGAACCGCTCTGAATAGAAAGGGTTTGTAAAACGAAAAATAAGAATTGCCAAGCACAAAAGCGCAAGTTTGTTGCAGCGATTAAAGTGGTATAGAATATTTTACTAAAATGTTTGATGAAAGTATGCGAAAACATACAAACACGAGAAATATTAATGTTACTCCAAACGAATGAGTTGAAGTTATCAACGAGTAGCAACTCATTATTCTCTTTTTTAACTAATTGATACTACTAAACTACCAAGGAATAAAAAATCTTTAAAATATACACACACACACACACCAACAAAATAAAACTCAGCACAACTTTCTCACGCCATGCACAGGCAAGAAATGGATCGAATCAACATTACTACCGGCTAAAACGGAAGTACACATTAATCGATAACACATGCGAAAACCTTTGCAAGCAAGCAAAATGCCAAACGAGTCCAAAAAAGGGTTGAATGGATGGGAAGGAATGCTATTGACAAACCCCATTTCGAATGCAAAGCTAATACCACAATTTCAATTTGTCTCCCGCCAGCGGACCAGCGTGTGTCAGAGGCAAGATATTGTGGATATGTTTGACATCAGTAAAAAAGGGTATTATATAATCCTGCGCTCCAATGGGTATCTTCACATTTTTTACATAAGCATCAATCACTATTCGTACAACTTTGAGAATCATGATCGTGTCCTTACTCTCCCGACCGCGGAGGCTTTGTTGTGGCCTGTCGAAGAGACTTGGTAGTCTGATATACATAAATATACTTACAAAACACTCACACAAAAGAGGATAGTTTTTCATTGTAATAAACCTCGATATGATGGCGTGTTGTTCATTGCGATGATTGAACAATAAACTGCTTAACTCGTGAATAGTACACGGAAGGACACTGTATTCTTGTATCGCTGTTGAGTTTACCGCACAGATGGACACTATAGAGCTCATACCTACTACACGCACTGCTGTTTTTCCTCTAATTATAAAAGATCCCTAAAGCGGAAGCGGAACGACCACTGAGATGAGTTGAGAGAATGAAAAAGAGGTATGCTTCCTTCAGTGGTACCATGGGATCGCTACACGAGCTTTGTCGTTTGGTTTTCACCTTCCCTAATGTCCTGTGTGCTTAAAATCGGAGTTAGTGGAGCTGTATGCTGTAGCTGTAAGATTAATTTTCTTAGCACTACCGTTATAGAAACAAACTAAATGTGTACCTAATTGTGCATGCGTGTGAATGTGTGAGTGTATTCCTTGGTGTAAAAGAAACAGCAGTTGCAGCATTGCAGTTGCATATGCAGCAGTTCTTGGAGCTCATCAACAGCCACTCAACGAAAGGGGACAATGAATAATGTGTCAATGTTTCCTCCATTACTTCCGGCATATGTGTAAACACGGGACATGGCATATGATGATCAGATTGATCTAGAAAGATAAACTTTTAGTAAAACAATTGTTAGATAAACTGTTGGTGTTGCTTTCGGAACGACTCGTATGATGACAACCGATGTATCGCTCTTACTTCTAGAGTAGAAAAACCTTTTGTTGAAGAAATCAACTATCGATATCTAGTGTTTAATTAACGTGCCCTTCTCTCGCATCCTCGATAGTATAGTGGTCAGTATCCCCGCCTGTCACGCGGGAGACCGGGGTTCGATTCCCCGTCGGGGAGGGAGAAAGAAGAAGGCCTGCTTTTTTTTATTGATGTTAACGATTTTGATCACATTTTTTTTATCATCACCTTGGCCAATTTTTATTACGGTTTCGAACAAAAAAAACGTCATATGTTTACAAAATAACAACAAATATTGCTCACACATAACTTTTGCACGTTTTCATCAAATCAGCTGTGATAGATCCTAACGAATTTAGAGTTTTGATTCATGCTTCATTTCCTTCCGTTCCCAATCTGGAAGATTTTTTTCCTTGACCCCGCTGAAGCTTCCACCGCGACCGATGCCCTGTCGAAATTTGTCTGCGCCTTGTTTCGCTTCTTGCAGTAATTCAATGGTCACATTAGACGCCTCACGCTCCAGTGCATCCTCGTACGATTGCGCTGAAAAGGTACCATAATACGCCGCATCTCGATCGTGCCGGATACATCGCTGTGGATACTTGGCTATGCTCATGGCTAGATTGTAGGCCTGTCCAAGACCAGACCCAACAGCAACCACCCTGTTGACGAGTCCGATTTCGAGAGCTTCTTTAGCGGAAACTGTCCTGCCGGTAAGTATAAGATCTAGAGCGCGTGAAAGACCTATCAGTGCAGGTAACCGCACCGTGCCTCCGTCGATCAGCGGTACCCCGAAACGTCGGTTGAAGAATCCAAGCACTGCGTTTTCCTCCATCACACGCAGGTCACACATGAGCGCTAGTTCCAATCCGCCTGCCACACAGTACCCGCTAATGGCGCATACGATCGGTTTACGGATCATTCGTCTCGTTGGACCCATGACGCCTTCTGGATTTTGGACAATCGTTTGCACTTGCTGTGGATCTGTTGAATCAGCCAGCTCGCTGAGATCATATCCGGAGCAGAAACTACCACCGATGCCGTGCAGCACGCCCACGTCTGCCTTCGGGTCCTTCTCGAACTCCGCAATTGCGCTTGCTAACATTTTGCCTGTCATCGAATCGATTGCATTTCTCACCTTTGGACGATTGATACCGATTAGTGTGATGTTGTTTTCTCTCTCTACTACAATAGAGTCTGCGGGTGATGTTGCCATTTGTTCTGTTAAAACATCAGAAATAGCTGCAATGTTCGTCTGACCCTCCAACGTTATCTACTTTCTTACCTTTTACTGAATCCTTCCCTGCCGATGAACACTCACGAGATATTAAGCGCAATGTAGACTTACGTAAAAACTGTGTACAACCACAACGCTTCAATGCTTGCATGACTGCTTTATCGTTTGCCAAACAGTGATAAAAGGCTGGTGCAGATCCGATGTGTAACAGATTAATCTTTTCGCTCCTACCGAGCAAGATTCGGTGACCGAGAATGAGTTTTTTATCCTTCCACTGCTTAAACTCGTTATTTTTGATTATAATATATTGCAAAATCGGCGCACATGCCGGTCTGCTCGACTTGATGAACGATGTAAACAAATAAATGTAAACATTGAGAAAAATGCAAAAACATTTCACAGCTGACGGCTGTCGAGCAATTCATTGTATTATTCGAGCAGTTTGAACCGGACGAAACGGTTCTATTCTCATTTATTGCCATCTGCTATAATATGTATACATTTGGATTTTTACCATTGCTTGGATTTTTTTTGTAATTTTTATTTCAATGTGAATAACTTCTAACCATTCAACTTAGTGTAAAAAATACATTTTCCACGACTTGCTTTGGAAATCTTTTGCCACCGAACTTTTCATGTGGCTTGAAATCTTTCATACGCTCAGCAGTGTGTGGCGTGAAAGTAGCCTATATTTTATCCTATATTTAGTAGCCTATATTTTATCCACTCGTTGTACTTTTAACGCGACTGTTGGCATCTGTTTTTTTTTTCACCAAAATACATTTCAAACAAAAATGACTGAAATCCCATTTGTTTCCTTCGAACATTGAACGGTATGTCTTTATTATCGCAATGATCGGATCCTAAAAAGTAGTACCTAGTGAAAAGACTTGGTTTTATTGCCCTCTCAGTTCTCTCAGTTCACATTCACGTTCACGGTGTACGTTTTCCTACACATCGTTTAACCACAACACCGTTTCTAAACATAAAGGTGCGATGTACTACACTGCTGGCTCTTTTTTCCATTTACACACTTTTGCTAGTACTAGGACCAACGGAACACATTCAATTGCAAGCTATAGGTTGGGTGGGGAGTGTTGCGTCACCGTTTAAGTTAGTTGATAAACATTCGTTTTATCTAAAAGCAGCTACCAAAAGCGTTTATTTCTTGTTGAATGCTAGTGAAAGCTCCCCCGCTGGAATCTTAACTAAAGTATCAAAAAGAAATAAATGTTTTTTTTATAAAGTTGTGGTATATTATTAAAAATATTGTTTTACCTATGCAGCAGGCTATTTTACTTCATTTTCTTCGTTCTGCCTCGCCTTTGCGTTTGTATAATTGGATGGATATGTTGCAAAAGAAATATAACACGGTGTGCATAACACGAATGCATTTTTATTGCAAAAATACAACTAAAAGAGCGATATAAAATTATCCTGTGACATAATTTTAGGCTGGAATTACAAGAACCAACTGCAACCCGCATGTAGCACTTCGTATGGAAATGGAGAAAGTGTAAATCATTTTTATCAACCTGCTTCGCACTCGCTCCTGCTAAGTCCACGGAAAACCTCGCACAATGACAACTAAATATGTACACTGGATTTTAGTTTTTGGCATGGCTTTTATCTCGTTTGTCGTAATGTTAGTTTCTTCGTTTTTTGTTTTTTCTAGTGACTCATTTAGGTGGTTTTGTGTGGTGTTAAAATATTACCTTCATTCATTCAGCTATCTGCTATTTTTGCTTTCCTTTTCGCTATCGTTAGTGGCAGCCCAAACGTTGGACGTATGTGGTGTAAAAGTTTGTTTACTTGAGATGTTGCTGTTTGCTTTGTGGCGCCAATTTCTTACGTACCTGGGCATTGCAGTTGTTTGTAAGTTAGCATGTATACAAATCATAACTAAAACTAGCATGCATAAACGGGCGATATGCAAACGATACACCGTTGGATGGAATTTTGTATTTGGCTTTTGCGTATTTGTCGTCTTATTTTTTGTGTGTGCCTTCGTGTTGCAGTTAACGTGAAAGACGAACTTACGAAGGTTCTAGGCATTAGAAGCATAAAAATTAGAATTGTTATTTTGTATTTTGGTATATTTTTTTTTCTCAGAATCGGTTCTATTACCCGTTGTCAATAGGGTTTGATGCTGTATCTGTAATTTCGTCATGCGTTTCTAACTTAGATTTGTTTAACATTATTGTCCAGCAGTGCGGGTATGTTGGGCATACATATAAGAATGTGAAATCTGCGTTTTCGCGAATTAAATAAAATTATCGCAAAATTGTAGAAAAAGTCACAATAATAGTATCCCAAGAGATTGCGTACAAAACACTGCATGCAATTGGATGGTTCGGCAAAGCGTTAGGAAAAGTTAAAACTATTCGCGATACACGTGTTCTCGTTAACTATTCAAATAGGATTTATGTTTTTTTTTTCTAGTGTTATTATAACAAGGAGTGGAAAGCGAACGACTAGAAAATGTACAGCTTGCAGCAGTGAATATTAAAAGTAAAGTAACACAGCGGCTTACTGGTATAGCTTCCATAGCATAACATGGTAACAAAACCAAAATTTAACAAATGTAAAATAAACAAAACCAAAAACAATATTTTAAGTCCTACCGCAATACCGGTAGCCCCTACGGAGATCAAATTAGATGATCCAACTAGCAAACTCTTTTTTCCGTGGTGTTTTCACCTGTAAATGGTAAACAATGTTGCCTTACGAAATAAAAAACGCAAATATCGTGCTGAATTAACCTATTATTGTAGCTTTTAACCTATGAAACGACGAGTTTGCGAATGGTAATGGAGAATGATACATTCGATCAGATCAAAATATTACCTAAGTACACTCACCAACGAAGACTAGACACATGAATGGTTTTGTTGCCTGGTAACCTACTGAATCTCACATTTTCCGTTATTTCTCGCATTTTCGTGGTTTTACAAAAATTTAATGCTTCTATTATTTGGTATCGTATGTTCTATGTACACCGCTAGAAAAAGCTGCCCCTGATTTGTTTCAATCCCTTCAATACAAAACCCTGCCGTACATACGGGGTGCAAAAACTAACGCACACGACGATTAAACTAAACTATCTGCCAGTAAATTTAATGAATGTGCCTACCACACGGAGCAGACATGGAGGACGACTGCAATAAAAGCTCGGAAATGTAACAAAAAATTGTAAAATAATTTTCTTCAATCCCCACTTTAGAAAAGCGAATAAAGCGTATTCTGGACGAGTTCCCCGCACGATTGGAGAGATTTACCTTTTTTTTGTCTGAATTAATTCGCTCAGTAAAACAGCTGGAATTTTTCTTTTTCTATCCGTGTTTTTTTAACATATTGCACTGTAAGCAGTTTCTTTGCATGTGACACATGCTTTAGTGTCCTTTAAACTGCTATGTTTTTTTAAACCTCAATTTAAACTATACTTTTTATCCTATTCCTAACGGTGTTTTCAACGCTCATTCGCAACTTTTAGCACTGCAAGGAGCGTCTATAGAATTGCTTCTATCAAAATTGGAATATACCATCTTGTTGTTCCGCTAGATGGATTAATTATAAAATAAAGCAACAAAAGCTCGGTTCTTTGTCGTTACTATTTTATCTATGCAGGAGTATCGTTTTCTAAAAAACTTTCTCTCCGGTAGAAACGTTTTTCAAAAGAACACATCATTCGTATCCGTTTATCTGTTACGTACAAGCTCCCTTCGTCTTTCACATCAGCTTTCCTTCGATGCAAACAACATCGACCGTGTTGCTTATGTGCATTATACTAATGTTAATGATATGTGATACAATGAGATGCGCGTGATTGATGAGGGTGTACGCTTGAGAATGAAAACGATCGACGTTGGGTAACAATAGGCGATTGATTATGACGGGGGGGGGGATTATAATGCGGATGTGAAATGCAATTTTTGATGGTTAACACGAAGATGAACGCACAGTTTTCACAACAGCAAACGACAACGACTGCGCCAGGACTATGGTTAAAGCTTACATCGGGCTGTGAATCAAGCAATATTGAAATACCGGTAGTATGAAGCGCTAATATGAACAATTGCAGCATGAATGCAGCTTGCATTTCGTTCGTTCCCTACTATACATCGACATCGTTTGTGATATGTAGAGCTTTGTTGCTGACGTTTGATGGAGTTGTTTCCTCGTCACTAGCAGCCAGCAGTGAATTATGAAAATTTTTAAGGCGATTATTATGTCTCAAGGTAAGCACACTACTTCAGCCGCTGGGTAACGTTGGCCAATGCGACGGCAAACGCTTGCAGCGCTGAAAATGGGTACTGGAAATCGAGTGTGTACGCATTGCCATCGATGCGTCCGAACTGCATAACCTGATATGGGCATAAGGAGAGTACGTTAGTAATTTGCTAGAATAGTTGAATAAACACGAACAGCATACTTGTTTGCCTCGAAACTCGATTTGAAAGTTTTTTGCAGATTCTTGAGTAACACGCCCTCCGAAGTCGAGCTGGTAGACTTGACTATTTTCATTCCACATCGGTGCCTTATTGTGCATCACAAATTCCCGACGTACTGGTGCCGGTGACTGCGATGAGCTCGCTATTCCATTCGGCTCTATTTTGCCTCGTTTTAGCTGTGAGAAGAAAAACAAAGTTTTAGCCAATAAACATCGAATTACGGGGAAATTGTGTACCAACCTTCTGTCGTAGTTGTGCCTTCTGGAACGTTTCAAGATCACGATATTGCTTCGCACTGGTACTGCCACTGCTGTCGTCCGTGTGGTTGCTAGGGCTACTGTGATTGTGGCTTCCTCCGCCATTCTCATCATCGGAACTTTCAGTGTGCTGCTTTTTCCGCTGGCGTCGGTTAAGTAGCGGCGAGTTGAGTATGTGCCGTATAGGCGAAGCGCTCTGGTGCCGTTTACTCTTCTTGCTGGGCGTTGGTGAGGCTGGTGAACTCCGTGCTAACCTTGCGGGTGATGCAGGTGGCGTAGACTGACGACCACCACCGTCTTCCATATCGCGCCATCGACCCATCAACCCCGCAGGGCCCGCGTAACCCGAGCCACTAGGCCGAGCATCTTCCGTTTGGGAAGATGTCGACGCCGTGCCGATGGAGGATTCACCACCATCAATAGAAGAATCGTTGCTCGGTCCTGGACAGCTACCGTTGCGACGGTGCTTCTTGGGCGAGTCGACGGAATCTGCCTTGTGGTGCCTGTTGTGCCGATTTGCGTTCCAGCGCAACAAAATCGGTGTGCTTGATTCACTCTGCGGTTTGCTGCTGTCGACTCCAGCATCCGCTTTGGCTTGCCGGTTACGACGGGAAAACAGGGGACTATCCGTGAAGCTCGTTACGATTTTTGCTACAGAACGCGATGGTGTGCTGTTGGACGGAACTGTTGCTGGTTGTGGTTCAGATGTGCCTGCAGAGCATTCACTGCCATTGCTAGATACCGGTACCGACGATTGCTGCTGCTGGTTAGACGATGACTTTCGATCGAAAAACCCACCACTTTTCGCGCTGGCAGCAGTTGTTCCACCGTTTGTGTCTTTTCCATTCCCGTGATCCCCGTAGTGACTGCCACACGCGGAACGAATATACTGGCCCAGAGTGGTACGCTTAGCTTTGGGAGGCGCTTGAGGTGGTTTTGCAGCACTCACCGTATCATGACCATTTGCAATTGGTTGTGTGTCGTTCGATGTAGCTGGTGCTGATCCACACAACACAGCATCCTTTTTCACAGCAACGTCTGTATCACTCTTGAAGGCGACACTCTTCCGACACGTAACACAAATGGATTCAGTGGAGTTGACTGTCGGAGAGATCTGTTTACACACGGAACAACTTTTCGGTTTTTCTTTCCGATTCAGTATCGGAGTCTTGGAACCACCCAAACCAGACACTCCAGGGCCGAACTTTATCGTAGCACCTTTTCTCGCGACCACACCGTTCGCTTCTTTGAATCCATTTTTATCACCTATCACCTGCTGATCGGACGAGGAGTACTCAGTTTCGTTCTCAGACAACTCGCTCACTTTTGGCATCTGGCGGAAGAGATTGATGAGATCGCGGTTCAGATTTGGTACATCCTGCAGAATGTCTGAGCACGAGTCGAGGCTCTTCGATTTTGCGTCCATCCGTAGTCTGGTAGCTTGGCGTAGCTCGTCCAAGTTTCGTTTGTACTTCTTCTGCCGCTTTTTATCGACTAGCACAAGTCGCTTGTACGGTGCATCGCGCCTCATCATCGACAGCGCTTCCTCACCCGGCACGATGGTCATATTGTCTAGGTAGCCTACGCTACAGCTTCGCGTGATCGAGTCAGGGATGCGGGTGGTAGTCGCTCCGGAAGAAATCGTGGGAATAAAGGGCATCATGGAGGCAACCGTTGGCGTACGATGCATACCTCCGATCGTTTCCGAAACAGGCGTATCTAAACCATTCGAAGCAACAGTACATGGTAGGACGGTGGCCGTCGAGGCTTGGCTAGAAGAAGCTTCCGTTGAGTTAGTTACATTTGTAGACGCAGATGTGCTTGGTGTCGATGCTTCGTCGATATACTTGAGGTTTTGTTTCTTCGGCGTACTTCGAGCACTGCCTGGCTGTGAATCTTTCCCGTTGCCGTTACTATTCGAACCCGTCGATCGGTTTGCATCGGCACGATCAAAGTTAAGGTTCAAGTTTAGCTGTACGGTCGTACTCACTGTATTGCGCCCATGATGATGATCGGACGAAACGAGGGCGTTTTTCACCTGAACCAAGTTACCGATGTAATCATTATTGCTGGAATAGCTCATTAGCGACGTCTGGCCTGCTGGCGGACGGTCAAAGATTATGTCACTCGGTGCAACCGCATTTTTCGGCGATTGAAGCGTAGGAACCGAACCCTCGCAGTAGAGCGGGCTGATGGCGACACGTGATTGATTGCTGGAAGCTGACGACGGTCGGCTGACGAGACTGTAGCCTATGCTTTGGCGGGGAGGAGTGCGAGCTGCAGTGGTCGCACTATGAAGATCGCTTACAACTACAACGGAAGATTCTCCTCCATCCGTGTCATCCTCGTAAGACTCGGCCCGAGCCAGTGGACCTAAACCAGGCATACCATTACGGGACAGACCACCGGATGTTGAAGAACACCCAGCCAGGGCTGAGGGTTGATGCTGCTGACGCCGCGGTCTCGAAGGGAAACGGTTTGGACGCGGAGACATCGGTGCAATTGGAGGAGCACTTTCATTAAGCAGCTTTCTACTCAATGCTCCTGATCCGGTGCTTTCTCTCGCGCTAGTCCCCAACGGTTGCCCGTGAGCACCGGAGGAATGGTGTTGTGAGTGGTGTTGCGATTGATGTAAATGTTGCTGATGATGTTGGTGTTGGTGTTGCTGTTGGTGTTGCTGATCTTCTTCGTCCTCGGAAAAGATGTTTGGATTGAAGTTAGGATCTGGGCCGGTAGGGAAGTCATCGCGCAGCTCCGTGATGACGAGCTTCATTTGACGTGGCTGTAGATGTAGTAGCGATGTTTTGTATGTTACTTGACCGAGGTTGGCCGGTAAGGTTTTCGCCAGTCCATGAATCTTGAACTTTGTGCCCCAGATGTTAGACGTTACTTCGACCAGTTTCACGTGCTAGAAAGCAAATTAGATGCATGTACATAAAATAAATCTACGGTATCATATCGACAATTTGACAAAACATTCCTACCTCAGGTAAAGTATCGAGATAAGCCAAATCTTCATTGTTCTCCGTGGAGTCGGAATTTTGGTTAGGAGATCGATCGTTATTGCTAGGGTTGCGTTTTTTCGTACCGGATTTTCGTTTTCGATCTATTCGGGGCGACCCTGCAACAAAACCGGTGTATTCAATTCAAGTAGTAATCGTTAATTTAAAACATTGTACGTTTTGTACATTGAACGTCTGTTATTCCTGTAATGATTGGTGTGACTACTCACTGCACTCGTCGTCGATATCACTCTCGGAGCTGTCCGACCGGCCATTGGTACCAGATGTCGAGTGACTCGAAGTCGAAGAACTTTTCGTCGTAGTCGTAGTGGTTGTTGAATCAGATGAGTATGTACAGTATGTAGAAACTTCTGTGTGCGATGAAAAGTCATGAATCAATCAGAACTGTGATGTGAACGCGTTTGCAATGCTATAAAATACTCACCATCAACCTGAGGATCGAATATCACAAATTCCGGACGTATTTTGGAGGTCCGTTTGCCTTTCAGCAGTGGCACTAGACCACCAAGAAACTCCAGATAAAGCGTGTAGCATGTCCCTGAGCTCTGGTTAGCGTCGTCGTCGTGTCTTATCATCGTACAGTGCAACCGCGTCGAGCAGGCTGGTGGACGAGACACAAACTCTCGCAAGGACTTCAAATCGGGAACACAACACTGCATGGAGCGTGCGAAAAAAAAAACCCGGTCGTTATTAATTGATCTTTGACGCACTGTATTACTGTCAATACATACCCGTATGGTTTGAGCAAATAAATTTCCAATCAGTGCCTTTATCCGACCGGGCAGCGGCAGTCTCGGTAGTAGTGCTTCCGAAGCAAGCGACGTTTGGACTTTGAGGCGACAGAACAGCTGCAAGGAGGCAACTCGTCTTGAAACCCACGCAATATGTACTTGGGTACCCGTCGCGATGAATATCCGCTTGTCGTTATGACCCCATGTGAGGGCCGAAACCGGATACTGTGGAGAGAGTATAATGTAATTAAAATATACCAGGATTATGTCCAACCAGGATTATGTCCAACGATCGGTAACTTACCGAACTGTTCGGAATTTTGGCGGTGTAGAGAAGATTACCGGATTCGGTGTAGAATTTGAGTAAATTATTATACACCGTAGCACCATGGATATCAGTCCCGTGCGGGCTGCCTAATTCCGTCCCTGCCACGGCTAACAGTTCCCTTGAATTACTCCACTCCATCACGATCCCAAGCTCCCCGTTCATGCCCGTGTGGATTTGGTTTGGCGTGATGTCATCGTACGATTTGATCAGATAGATATAACCGTTCTGGAAGCTTACTGCTAGCACGAAGCTACGCTTGGATGCATTTGTGACACCTGGTTCGGTATCTTCTCCCTCCTCCATCTTAAACTTCTCGCACGACCACGCCATGGCTGTGATGCCAACATCAGAGCTGAGAGGAACCTGTGACACCATCGCTCCGTGCACATCCATCACTATGATTTGGCCCTGCGTGGTGCCGAAGTACACCTGCTGATCGTCTGGTGTCCAAATGCCGCAGGTGATGGTAGCATCTAAGTTCAACATTGATGACCAGTAACGCTGCCCGGCCACGGAACCGACGAGAACAAATCCATCCTGGTAGCAGATCAGAGCCATGCGCCCGTCATGTGACCAAGAAAAATGCGTCACTGGTGTGTTGCGGTCGTTGATCAGCTCCACACTCCACCGACCCTCATACTTTATCCAAACGAAGATAATACCGGAACTATCACAGCTAGCCAGCTTCTGGTAGGGTTCGTTCCACTTAACCAATATTACCTACGGGAAAGGAGCTCCATTAGACATGTATCAGGCACATCCCATGTGGTTCAACTTACGTCCGATCTGTGCCCACGAAGGTTGTAGTTTGTTCGCAGGGGGTAGTCGACGTTTTTCTTGCAGTGCGATGTCGTGAACGTGACTCCGACGATACCTCGCACGTTCCCCGTGGCAAGCCATCCTTCCTGGTAGTAGTTGGTGCGATTCAATTTCCATCCTTCTTCCTGCAAACCAATTGACCATAAACAAAAAGTATGCCCATCAAGAATCTATTACAACATACAAAGCCCACAATTGATCGCAACAAAATCACACACTCAGTATCGCGAGTGTTTGTTTCATGAATTTGAGCAGTGTCGTGAAGTTGTTATACTCTGTCATGGTCATACCAAATGCAGTTTGTAAAATAGCACTTCTGTGAAAGTTCTGAGCGAAAAATAAACGGAAATAACGAAACCTGCACTACAGTAAGTTGCACTCGCACGCATGCGATAAAAGCAGGGCACCAACAAATTGCATGTTCCAGACATATTTCGCAACATCGGCACGAAGGGATGTTTCTATTTCTACACGGCTAGTCAGGAGCAGAAACGTTTGCGTTTCTGATTGATCGACGATGGCGAGGATTTTGCTAAATGCTACCGTACTTGCTGCTAAACAACAACATTTTGCATAGCAACCGTCGTCACACAAACATCCGGTCCACCATCACTCGATCTAGGGTTCTTATTGTTTTGACACACGAGCACATTTGGCAAGGACTGTATGTTTTATTTGGAGAAGCTGTTGTAACGGCGATGGATCAATTGAAAATAGTGTATCGTATGTAAAAATAGCCTAAACGCACTATGTGCGAGCAAATCGCATGCCCGGATGAACATCTATTTCCCAGGAAGCTATGATACGGCCATATCACAGCTAACACCCATATACGGCGATGGCGATTAATTTACAAACATTCATTAATCATGAAACGACCTCCAGACATGCCACAGCACCATGTCGCTGTGGCAGCGAGCCTCGGAACTGTGTGTTTGTTTAGGTTTTCGATAGTGTCGGGAACGGATTGCGGAGTCGGACCAGAACTCTCGTTGAACCATCAGCACACACGCACCACTATTTACGAAGAGCTTCAGACTGACATAGTAATAGACACAAGGATTCAATTGTTTTCCGCTGTTCTCTGCAAGTGATTCAGAAAACGATGGGTCAATACTTCCCATTACCATTCCTGTTCATTGATTGTTGTTTCTCTTATTTCCAAAATGACCCTTTCTATTGTACTATTGCCACTTGCCTCTGCTTCGAATGGTTAGCGGCGTTTATGTATTTGCTTTGGAATTATAGTTTACATTGTTTGGTCCGTCCAACCGGATATCAACACACCCAATGGCCCAGGCGGCCTAGTTCCTGGGCTTCCGTTTGTCCTCGCCCCGAGAGTGTTTATCTCTCTCCTTTGGGTGGGGGTGGCGGCAACTGGTCTGGTGACCTACAAAACCGAAGGGTCTTGTCCAGTTACACCGAACGTGCGCGCACGGGTATGGAATGTTGAAATTCGAATTGCCACATGCATTTGCGGTACTGTGTCTTTGTGTCGTTAAGAGACTTCACCGGCTTCTCAATACGCAACGAATGAGCTACTTTCCGAACTGGGAAGGAAAGAAAATCGATTAAAACTGGCGATCACCAACGTTTAGCGAGAGGTTCGTTTACACCATACCGTTTGTCGTTACAATTTCACTCCCGGGATAGCAGGACTCTGATGGTGACCGAGAATCGGTGCGAGAGTACGGGTCCGGTCAGGAAAAAGAAATTCGATTTAGTTGCTATAAATAGGATGATGTTCCATAATGGAGCCGAACAAGGAACCCGTCATCAACATGGAATTGGTTTCCATCGCCTATCGCCTACACTGCAGCCATCGGATCCAGCTGGTCCGGACCGCGAGTTGCGAAGCAGAAGGGGACAGGTTAAAAAGGTACCCATCAGTGGTAAACGATAATCGACAGCCGGAAATCGTCGTATAAATTGTGCTCACAGGATCGCGCATCAACAAACCTGCTTTTAGTGCTAGTGGACACATTGTATTACGTTTCTGCAGAGCCTTTCTAAAACGGTACGTTTCATTGGCGTAAACGGTCGCAGCGGTGTTGTACGCTTAATTGAAACATTGTTGATGAAGTTTTTCCTGCCAATTCCTGCCAGTTGCCTGGGCTTCTCCGAGAGAAGAGTTATTCCGATGGTAGGACCGGACTGGTTGGAGCGGTGAATGTTGTTCATAGAGGATTCACTTCAGCGAATGCGGAACCCAAACGAGTTTAATGGGACGCCTTGGTAGTGGTAATAACAACACCTATTTAGAGCTTGGTTATTAAGCAGGAAGTAATGAGAAAAGTGTAGAAAACATCCGCAGTGCTTTGAGATAGTTATTTTGCGATCGATGTTCAGTTATGGACGTACTGTTCTGATCAATTTGTTTTAATGTTTATCATTTGGATGTATATTTTATTACACCACTGATAAGGTAATCGAGAAAAGGTTGGTTCATTGAAAATTTAAATGAATCACGAATACAGTTTAATTAAGTTTGGTATTCGCTAATAACACAATAACTTTACTTTGAGTAAAGATATTTAAACCGATAAAATAGACATTCTTCAGATATGTTGCTGAAAAGCTGATAATGATGCTTTATTGACGTACTGCTTAATTGCATTGCATACATCACAAATTTAGATGACCTAAATGACCCAGACACATCTTCTCAATCTATCCAGTTTTATTTGGCTCGTCATGATGTGAACGAACCATTATTCCTGCATCAGGTACATCATGCATCATGAGTCACCAACTTTTCCACCATGCATTGCATCCCTCGCATGAGACTCTTTTCCACGATGTCGAAGGGTTTTCCTTCTTCCACTCCATCAGCTTCGACGATTGCTTGACGCTGATTAAATTGAAATTTATTGGCCGTTGTTTGTTTGCCGGGAGAAAATTTATTATCCCTTTCCTACTTGGAAGAGTTTCCCCTAACTAGAGCAAGGACTTGTTGTAGTTGCCGAACTAGGCGACCACTGGCTACGAGGATCACGTGGCACCGTTTTCCGACCGCCCGTCTGATGATGATGATGTTTGTATGTTCCTGCCTGGTCGACGAGACGCACGTAGCCATGTTAGTTCGTGTCCAGCGGGACGAAAGTACCACCCGGCCCATACGAGTGTTGTCAAGTGATAACACGCCTTTTTCTGGTTGACAGCACGCTGTCCAAGACTTAAACGGTGAGGGGAAGGAACGGCACCGGAACTAACAGCACACACGGTGTGACCACAGCTCCCGATGGGATAGAAAAAAAAGCTCACCGACCGCGCTGAATTATTTCCCATTATAAAATTTTCCGATTGACCCACTTCCGGCTAGTGAAGAGCACCGTTTACGCTTCCCTCCTAGCATTCTCAAAAGCAAGGGAAATGCGGAATAACGATATGGTAGCATTTTTTGCAAGGAAAACTTTCCTACCCTTATGCACAGCTTCAATTCTGAAGCTACTTTGTCAAAAGAGGGAAAATTTCACGAAGATAACATTGATCAAAAACATACAAATTAACCACGTCCTATTACCGAGCGTAAACATGTATATCAAAATTATACCTTAACTTAAAAGCAGTCCAAACGAATCGCACATATGCACTGAGAAAAATGTTTTAAATTTTTCAGCCACAATGGTCATTTTTTTCCATTGCTTGTTGTGTGCAGTTTAGTTGCCTGAATCGCTTGTATTCACTACTTGATTTGAATGTTTTCATCGTAGAGCAAATACGGTAGGAGAATGGAAAGAATTATATTTCATTCTGAATATATGTATTCCAGAATAATCTATTGAAAATACGGCAATAGAATTCAGCAGATTTATTTAAACGGGCAAAAATGTTGAATTATTTGTCAGACTAGTTTAATACTAATTTAATTACCATTATTTTAAAAGGTTCAAATTACTTCTAACTATTCATCGTTCCCAGTCATTAAAATAATTCTTTATTAATAATGTATTGTTTAGCTGCCCCTGCTAAAAACATATTTAATCGCCTTCAAGGATGTGAATACCATCAATCTTGATCGAAACTTATCAAATGATGACAAAGCAATAAGGAATCACTAGGCAAGCTTAGGATTACCTTTCAGAACTTTCTCTTTTGAAAGGTCACAACGATCAATTTTAACAAAGGGGAAAGGTCGCAAAACCGCCTGCTTGATCGTTGAAAATCATTGCTCTTTCGGTGAGATGAAGGATTTTGACGCTTTTGAAAACGTGCGGTGTGATGATGTTAATTTTTTATAGAATTGAAATATTTTAGGGTAGTTTTGTCTCTCGATAGGCGCAACATGAAACACGAAAAACTTTTAATCTGAAAGAAAAGATTCTTATGAGTAAGAACGCAATAAAAAAAATAGTTTGAAAAACTCGCCCGGCGAGCTAATCTCCTTTTCGAAACACGGCTAGCAACAGCTCGGTACCGAATTCAATCATTTTCAGGTCAAACTTAAATTGGATTGATGTACGGTACCTTAGGATGAACCAACACAATCAAGCAGCATGTCGAAAGCACCGTGGGCTAAACGAACAGCAGTCATTCACAAACATAGCAGTCTTTCGAAGCGATGCAGAACCCATGTTGTTGGCCGTCTAAACTCTAGGCCTAGACTCAGTGGGTTTTTTTTCTTAGCGATCAGGATCAGGATATTCCTGGTCGGTCGGTGATGTTGTTCTTCTCGTCGGAGTATATAGAGCTGCCGGATCGCCAACGTACGCCTCTGACGGTTCGGTCGAATTTCGACCGATGAGAGTCTCCTCGCGCATAATTGGATTTTCATGTCGATGAGATTCTATTTATTTTTGCTGGCAAGCTCTGCAAATAGAGCCCAAATGTGCATCCAAAAGTCAGTTACCGGTTGAATCGGTTGGCCAGACGGGCAGCACTACAGCAACACCTTACGCTTCAGGACAGCAACGCATGCAACGCATGGTCCATCTAGACGAAAGAAGTGTGGTGGACTTTTAACTGGAATGGGAATTATTCCATCCCTTACCGTAAACCGTGGTGTGTATTTTACGCATCTCTCCTACTCCGTGTAAGCAATAATGGAGAATTCGAGTGGTTTTTTCCCGCGAACGTACGGGAAAGTTCCTTTTGAGTGTATGAAATAAAAAGGTCGCTTGTGATATAAAAAAAAACCCTTCACAATACCCATCTCCTAACATTCCATGGACGCGGGAACGAGGGTTTTATGTTTTGTTTTTTAGTACAGCTGGTAGAATACTATGTTACATGGAACGTGCCCACGGAAGGTATCACTCTTTTAAGCAATTTCTCGCATCGAAACGGAAGTTAGTGTCTTACGAGACCCCGCCCGTTCGGGTTTTACGGCATGTTCGCCTTTTACCTGGTTACATTTTTTATCAATATTGATTTTTGCTCACTTTTTCATTTCCTTTGGAGTTCGCGACGTTGTAGGGGGAGATTTTTACATTGCTTTCAACTCAAGCGGCAATCATCATCGTTCTTAGACAAAAGGTTTATGTTATGTGCATTCTGAATTGTTAATCAGAATATTACGTTTCTTTGGAAATTCATGGAATTTGTACAAGATGTTGCTAATTCATAAATTTTTGACGATTTTGTAGTTAATATTACAAGGCTTTATTGCCTTACAAAAGCATTAAACAGTTTAATATAAATACTTCATAAAACAAGTGTAACATACAGCTCGAAATAAATCTAGTCTCCGATCTCAAATCATCTCTAACAAGTCCCGTTGAATCTCTTGTATTGTATTACATTTCAAAACTGACATAAATTGGATCTAATGTAATGTCCTTCCATCAACGACAGTCGTCGCATCGTCACCACATCAACGCCTACCATCGTTCGCCTAAATTCGTCCTCTATATCTCACGGACGCTGCCGTCCTATTCTGCACACAATTCTTGAAATGGAATGCCAACAGAATGTCATTCGTACTACCGCTGGCAGGCCTGAAGGAATCCTGGACTGCCATCGCCAGCTAACCTTTTTCATTCCGTTGGCAGAGTGTCAACGAAAATGTGTTCGCCAAGCAAGCGAGTCAGAGAATGTCGAGGTCACCGAAGTGTGTAAACATTGTGTGTTTTACCTCTCTACACATCGCGCCAGATCCATCAGTAGACAGGTTGTCCAAGTGTTGGGTTCTTAAGCTTATTTCTAAATAACCAACTACACAAATAAAGTGTTTTACCAGTAGCAAAAGAAATGCAAATACGGCACAAACGCCGGCTTCTACATCGCTAATTGCTAGTAAAACCGAAAGAGTTGGCATACTTGACATGCAGAAAGCTAACATCATAGGGTTAATTGTTTTCAACTATTTTTATTGACGACCACCGATTTGTATAACTCGTGGGACGAAATGTATGTGATATAATATCACATAATAGTAATCACAGTGCCTAAGAGACGTCAGCTATATTTGCTTCATTCAAATTATGCTCGAGAAAGCTCTCCAGACGTAATCAAAAAACCAATGATCGGTTCTCGTGGTTCTCAAAACCTCTATTGTAGAAATTCATAAACTATTCCTAGAATTTCATAAACTATATCGGAATAGAGCGTACAATAGTTGTGGCGTGTTTGGCCTTGCGTCACCCGAATGTGCATTGTTTGAAACAAATGTCAATGCGGAAAAGTCCTGAACTTAAGTTGTCGGTGGCAAGGTCGGCAGACGCAACCCTTTTGTTCCGTACGAAAGCGAACGAAACATTACATCACTCAGATGTACGCTTATGAAGCACTTTTGAAATTGCTTTCGGGTCCATTGCTCCCACTCTTTCCCAGTGACTCAGTGTGAAGAACACATTGCGAAGCGCGAAACGCTAGTTTGTGCTTTTTCTTGGCTGTACACGAGGAACTCTCGGAACGTGAAAATAATCCAGGCTAAGTTTGCCAGTCGATACCAATTTAATATTTAATAAGTAAAACTTGCGCAAAGGTGCGCGATGCTTGCGGGTGGTTAGCTTCGGTGAATAGGGGCTACGTGGTTTGAAAGGAAGTCGGAAATTGTTCTACATTTCGGATAAGAGCATTGAAAATGTATAGATCAATTACGGTGCAAACTATTTGCAATCGCAGAAGTTTCGGAAAGCTTTCAAGTGGTTTTGGGGAATCTATATTTTATCTAGGAAGCACTTTCCACTGAGCGCCCAAAATTTATAGTGATCTCCAAGATAGAAGAGCGAAGTTGATAGCATACTTGAACCGAAATGAAATACAAGTGCCAGACGGACGTCAAATACGAAAATAAGTACAGGGAATAGCGCTATAAGTGGCTGATAATAAAGCGATATCAGTGCTCGTTTATCGAACCTCACACTCTATGATCTCCACACGAAAAATACACTAATACTACGGCAAGTTGCAAGTGTTCTCTCCATGATAAGATGCCAAAACAGATAGAGATATTTCGTTCCGACCATCATGGAGTCACGAATGGACGTAAGTTTTTTAATTTCTCTTTGGTTTATATATGTGATACATACAGTATTACTTGAAGATTTTAAACATAATTGAACCCATATACCGTCATGGTAATGACAAACTCGGATATCGGCGTTCCACTACGCACCGTAGACTGGATGCGTTTGCTATTGTTTTCTGCCGGCAGTGTGAACGAACATGACGTGGTGGAATCAGTGTAGACCTCGGCATACGTAATTTGCTGATTAAACAACGGATTCGCCTTGTAATCTAAATGCAATTCGAGATTTTCCGGAGCTATAGCCGCCTGTTTTCGCACTGTAATCTTGTGGAGCTCGTATTGACCTACGTATATAAACAGAAATCAGTTACACCAGTTTAACGTTTGCCGCGGTTTTTCTCTGGCTAAAAATCTCACCTTGTACACGGGATCCGAGCCCAAAACTGCACACCGACAGAGCGACTGTGGGGTACAGGATTAGTAAAGTGGCTGACAAAACCAAAGACTTCGCAAGCTGCTTCATTGTTCGCGGGACTAAGGATCGATACCTACTGGCAGAGTATATCTACAATGTCTACAATGTGCACCAACAATAGTAATGAATGCTTATCTTATCGTTTCGTATCATTTTTATCATTGGCACAGCGATTACGAATCATAAGAATGTTGTTTTTGTTGCTTTTGAAGCTCGAAAGATCAGCGGCATTATCGGTGATTGGTTAAAACGCCTATTGTGCGGAGCATTAGTCACAGCAAACAAATCTATTGGAGATTACAAAACTTCCGCAACCTCGTGCTCGAGCGTTTCGAAGTCAATTTAGACAAACAATCAAGTCGCGTTGTATTCAGATACACAAAAATCGACCACATTGATATACAATATAATGTAAATTGGTCATTAATATGGTATTTCGGGTTAACCACACCGACTCAGGTTAGTATTTATGCTTCCATCCATCACAACGTCCACCGCCTACAGTCCAGATTCTACCAAACTGTGCTGTTGGTTTGCTCAAACACGACGCTGTGGTATAATTTCCGTCCGCTTACATAAGTAAGCTAAGTATATTATGCAGTCGGTAAAACTCGTTACCGACTCCAACACTCCATTGGGGGTCGAACGGTTAAATCAGTGAGTAGAGATCCCAGATGTTAATCCTTTTCAAACTCGACCGGTAAACGGCCCTACGGGTGAGTCTCTTGGGATCGTAATTTTGGGTACGAGGATGATGGACGATTGATGAGAATGAAAAGTTACCACCATCAACCGGCCTCAATCGTGAGTGTGGGAGATTTATTGAAATTTACGATTGAGTGACGGACTGGAGCGTTCGTTTTGTGCTTTTTCGGAGATTTGTGGCACCGCACTGAAATATTATGTGTGTGTTTTACTTGAGTAACTGAAAGTTCCATTGAACTGAATTTGGAATATAGCGGTCTCAATGGATTGGATTTAGGTAGTCTATTGTTTGGCTCAATTCGATACACAAAATCAGACAACTAACTACACTATGGCAGTCACTGTCTGTTCACCGGCAGACATTTAATCTGTCAAACGACCGGTACTTTTGATTGCAAACTGCAACACGAAAGTGTACCATAAAATGAATCGCTTCCGCAGCGCTCGTCCGGACAATACATTCGGATGCATCCGTGGGAAGCGAGACACTGAAAATGACAATGTGTCTGCAGCGGTGCCATTGTGGAATGTTGGACAATTTGTATGCTGCAGTGTCTTTTGCCGGCAAAGAGTAGTTTTGTATCTTGAATCGGTAGCTTTTTTTGCGGCCGTGTTTAATATTGTAACGTTTGTGAAATTTTTATTGTGTACGCTAGAGGAAACAATCACAGAAAAGCGGAGGCGGGATACCTGCAGCGGTTGAATATTTAATTTAATAACTGCGCATGTAAGACACAAAAGCGACTTTTGGGCGTTTATTATTACATCGTAAACCACTTACAACTGAGAAAAACGAACTTAAAAGGAAGCTTCCATATCCTTCCACAATTTAGCAAAAAAAAAAAACAGGAAGAAGGCCTCCATTAAATCACTTTTCCATTACCACTACACAGACTTGGAAAAAGGACGACACAAGAAATGGATACGTATACTGCTGCTAGAAAAAAAATGATACAGAGAAAACAGAATCTTTTAACGAAGATGAAAACAGTGGTATTGAAAGTGTGTCGCGATGGTGGGTGGGACAGTGAAAGTGAAAGTTACATCTCCTCATCGTCCTGCCAGAACCCGCGCTCTTTCCCTTTCCGTTCGCTGCATAATGCGGTCGTAGAGCAGAAGAAAATGTCCTGAATAATGTGCCCATAATGGGACACACAAGTGGAAATAGTGGAACGTTCATCAGGGCGAAACGATGTTTATGTTTTCATAACTCAAACCCATTCTATACGCAGCCACACGGAAGCGAAACAAGACGACGCAAGAATGGCGACATCGGGAACCGTAGCGTTTATTTGACGGACGAGGAAAAAAATCTGTGGATGGAAAAGGACGGCACTGACGGTATATGCACACATACACAGAGAAACATTCTCCCAACACCGGGGGAGGCAAAAAGAAGAAAAAAAAACCAAACCAGTGCCGACATTCTGGCCGGCAACGTCTTAGCTTCGAGGTAGGGCGCTTGCTTTTAGCCCAACCGATGGCTGAAGACGATGATTCATCTCCTTGCCCAGATGGCGCAGCACCGGAAAGGGAAGGAACTAGTTTCAGCTCAATCGGTTGGCGTGGAGTCTGCCCGGGTAACGCGGGCAGCGTTGGCAAGTGGCGAAAGAAAAACCCGCTGCAAGATTGATGACGAATTGTGTTCCTTTCGGGCTTTCGTTGCAGGGCAGCGCAACTGAGTTCTAGGCACCAGGGCGAAACAGGGTGCCACAGTGACGCCGGCGGAAGCGGCTTTGTCAAACAAGAATTGACCTATTTTGTAGCAAAGTTGCAATATTAACGAGGGTTACGAGGTGCCGCTAATGTCAGGGTGCTAGCGAAAACACCGGGGAAAAAAGAATCCATCAGCCGCTTTAACAGCTTCTGACATTTATTCAATAACGATATTTGAATGTTTTCTTGAAAGGCACTCTTAAAAATGCGCACGGCAGCGAAAAAAAAAAAAACATTTGCCAAAAGCGAACCCATTAATCCTGCCTGCTTGCCGAAGTGGGTCAAACCAAACCAACAGAAGAGCACCGGACCCTTTCCAGACCAACCTTCCGCACCAGCGGATGTTTTTCGCTGCCTGCAAAACATTGGTGATCCGGTTGGAAATGGGAAAAACTTGGTCCTTTCCTTTCGGTGTGGGTTGCATATTAGCATTATTGGTGGGTGCTGGTACTGAACGCGCAGCTGCGAGGCTAATTTTCAATCCATTCCAGTAGCCGCCGAATTGAGCTCCGTGAAATGGTCGCATGTGACGGTTACGAGGGTGGTGGTGCCACTGTTTAATTGAACACATTTCGCTCAATTTGCTGAATTTATTATCACCTCGTTACAAGTCCCGTCGAGTCGGGATTGGAAATTTAATTACTGCCCCTGCTAGTACGAGAAAGAATAAATAAAGGAGATTTTCAGATCCGGTGTGAAAAAGAGTGGAACATTTGTGAGCTTAATAACCCTTATGAAGAGTACACAGCGAAGCACAAGGGACAGAAGGGAATATTTTAGGAAAGTAAATATAAATGTTGTGCTATTTTGTCTACATCACAAACCTTCATTATTTTTTGGTTGATTTAACAAAACTCAAAAACACCATCAGCACACAGCTCTTCGACTCAAAAATCGTTAAACGATACATTTTCATGTAGTATCATCTTATTTTTCATGGTCTCGTTTAAATTATACAAACATGTTACGAAACGATTCCGTTCATTTAGAGCACGGCAACAGCACGGCATTTTTTGAAAAAATATGATAAATATAGTTACGGTTTTCTTACCTACCTATTTGCGGAACTTGTTTGTAATTTTGTAAAAATTTCAACATCCCAACATCTCAATGATGGCAATACAAATAATTGTGTTTTATGCTTAGCAAACACACGGCATTAAGCAAGGTAGTATGGTAGGTATGGTATGGTAGTATAATAAAGAGTTTGTCGAGAATGATATTTTTAATTTCAGATAAAAAAAGCGTTCATATTTATATCTTATAACGCGCTTATAACTTTCACCTGTTCAAATTGTTGAGCTGTAACATAAAAGTTTCTTAAACCTTTAATGACTTTCATTGAAAAGCAAAAACATAGAAAAGCCAATCGGGTTGCATAATTTCGTCTCGGTAATATATATCAATCTATACACCTACACCCCTTTTACTCAAACAAATTTTCTACCATCGCCTCCGGGATTCGAGCTAAATCATCGGAAGCCAAAGTTGCACACGCTCGTGAATGTCCGGGGGCGTAAAAACGTGGTTCGGAAAGATTGTTTTAGACACACTCGCGATGATCCGACTCACGTGCCTTACCTCGCAGATGCCGATGCCGATGCCGGAAAATTGCCCTGCTCAGGCTGTACAGGATCGGGGCGAGGCTGTGTTCCACCTGTTCATGCTAAAAGGAACAACGACAACGTGTGCGTTTTCCCTTTCAATCCCTTTCTTTCTACACCCCAGGCATCTCTCTCTCTCTCTCTTTCCCTCGCAGTCTCTGGAAGAGAATATCCGATTTCAGTCGACACGTTTCTACTACTTCTCCGTGTAACCCTCACACATAGGCATAGCAGGGTGGTGCTGTGTTTTCCCCATCTCACGCGATTGTTGTTGTCAACTTGATTTTTCATCGTTTCGTCAATGTTTGTGTGTGAGTGTTTGTGAGCAATTCACCAAAAAAATATACACTCGTAGACATCGCCCGTTTCCTCGTTTGGAATGGAGCCAAACAAAGGTGGGTAAAGGCAAATGGAACAAACGGAAGATTGTTGCTTGACTCGACGGCGAGTAAATGGTGAATTAATTCATTTTTCACTAACCATCCAGCGCTACTGAGGGGTAGAGAGAGCGACGCGGATGCCTGGCGGCAATACGCCAGCAAACACGATGTTCCTACCAGTGCCAAATGCGAACAAATGGTTCCAGAGCTTCGGTTCATTTGTTGCATAATTTACCTGCTGGATGGGTGGCAATTAGCAGATGAAAGGCAAATGACGCTCGGTAGGATGTTGTTGCGTGAGTCAATTATTGTGAAGTTCACTTTCACGCCAAAGCCGAGTTTATGGCAAGACGAGATGGCAAGATCTGCTATATCCGTCAACCAAATCTTCCGAAAACTGAAGTGGGCAGTGTACATTTTCTACAAGCAGCTTCTGGTATAGCTTCATATAGCGCGTTTTGCATTTTGCTAAATTACGTAAGAAGCTTAATATATGTCGAATGACGCTCCAGGAAACTCATAAAGCCGATCGTCCACCACAGGACCGCTCATTTAATCTCTTTATAAAACGACACCGTACGCCGTAATGGTCGAGTTAATCTTGTTCGTAGCACAGTCTTTGCTCATAAAACCTTATAATGCCGCAACCAGCAGCGCACGGGCTGTTCTTTCTATCGAGCATTTCTTCCGTGGTCGACTTGTCACGGGCAGCGACATTTATGGACGGGAGCATCGTTGAGCGCACCGATATTGAGGCGATGATCTCACCGCTTTGGAACGACTCGTACACAATCCCCCAGCAACACGCATCGGCTGCATCCCAATGGGGCTTCGTTCTTTCTTCCGCAACGGCAAAACACAATCCATTCTAGCAGACCGGCCACACCAGGGCCGGTGGATTGGAATCGATTCCAGCAAGCGCTAGTACCGGCAGCTCGCATGGACGCCATACGCTCGGTAAGTACAAATGCATGATTTCAAGTCATTTGCAGTCAGCCCGTTGCGAACGATGGGTGGAAGTGGGATGGGGAGTTTGCGGGATAGTGGCTGCCTCAAGGACTCGAGCCTCAAGGCTCAAGCAATGGTGATGATGTAATGGATTCTTTTCTGCTGTTCCACCACCACACCGAACATTCGAGGAACGTACCGGAACGAAAGGCAAATGGACGGGCTTTTTCTACCGAGGCTGGTGGGTATGGCTCGTGCCACGACTGGTGCCTACTGGCAGTGGGGCTGTGCATATCACCCTGAGCTTCAGCACGTGGCACTGCGGGTGAGTGGAGCTTCTGAATAAGTTATTTTAACTATCCTCCCCACTAAGAACCGTCGTACGTGTGGCTTAGGCTTTTCTCAAGGAAAAGAGAGCGTTTTCCGAGAAGGAGGAGAAGGACATTCAACAGTCCGGTTCATTCCGCAGTCCGCTCTGCCCCCCTGCCTCTCACACCATTTCAATTGTAACGATTCTTTCGGCGAATGTCACCTGTCCGCCCTAAAACCGGCTAAGCGTTGTCTGTTTTACGGCTTGCCTACCTTGCAGGCGTATGCATTGCTCTGCGTGATGGAACGATACGTTTACGATACGACTAGCTGAAACCTTCGTCTCACGAAGTCCAGCCGGCTAGACATACCCGTGCCCTGTTGTCAGTGACAGGCAATGGTAATGACTACTGAGCGTCGGACGTCGATTCCATCGGCAAGTAGACGCTTTTAACCGGTGGCAGACATCCGGGCCTCGAAAAGCAAATCGTGTGGAACGGAACGTTGTAACACGGGCGATTCAGTGCCTCCTTTTCGTTGTGGTCGGTGTGCGGCCTACGATCGACTTGCTAAATTGAATTGAAATCGGTATGGAAACGTGAGTGCCATGCAGCACCAAAACCTACGGCCCCACGAACAGAGATACCATATTAATAATTTATAGCAAATAATTTACAGCACGCCGTAAGCGAACAGGCACGCCTGCCTCTCATGTGGCGTTGCGAGTGGAACGACCGCTGGAAATTGATGATCAGTCAAGGGTGTGATGGATAGCTTACCATCCGGATACATCCACAGGGATCGTGGTCAAACGGCGGAACATGTCCCTCCACCAATCGAGTTCACACAAAGAGGGCATATAATCGTAGTAGCCAATGCAGCCAACGGCAGAGTGCTTGTAGTGGTACGGCTTGGTGACTAACGTAAGTTACTTATAATGGTTCAAAAGTTATTTTATGAGGATTGAAGCGAGTAGGACTTTATTAATTCTTAAAATTTTAAAATTAAACTACGGGCGAAGCATGTGACATGAACAAGTACTCAGTAAAGTTATGTTTAATATCAAATTAATAAATCTTAGTCTATTTGGACAATCGACATATAAAGTCCTATGAAGGTTATTCAAATATTTCTCCATAATAAACTATGAAATACATTGTATATGCGACATGAAATAATATATGAAATATACCAATATTGAATTATATTTCATTGCATAGCTTTAAAGAGATCTCGAAAAACCACAAAAATATCCTACTAAAAGTGGATCATATACGTAACTCGTCTAGCCAATGTCATTGTTTAGCACATAACATACCGGCACCAACCAGTCCAAACCGGCACTGCATGGTGAAATGCAAATTTCCCATCCCATCGCTGTGCAAACTTTACCGACACTTCATAACATACCCAATTTAATCAGCGTCATCATTTCCTGGCATTCTTGGTACGAAGCACGGAAATGTATGTGTCACGGCTGCCCCTTCGTCATCCCGTATTCAGTTGCTTTGTTTACTTAGTCTGTCTATTCCCAGCCTACCCAGTGCATTCCAGGACACACTTCGCTCGGTGCTTCCGGAAGAATTGGGTGTGGTTGGTAAGACTTGCCGAACAATTTTCCTAATTTGCACACCCCCAACCACCGTTCATCAGTTGACTGAGCGCTATGCCAACCCAGTTGAGATGTGATATACGATGGTCGTGCCAAAGAGGCGTCGCGAATGCAAACAAAGCTACGACCTGTGGGGTTCTGGTTGCTTCAAGTGCATTTGCGCGTGTCGTTGCCAGTGCTTCCAGTGCGGGGTCGCATTACTTCGTTAGAAGAGAGCAGAAAAAATCCAAGTCGAAGATGAAAAGGGAATAGAACGCGTGCTTGACAAATCCTCCAAAATATGCCTGCTCATAACGAGGTCTGGAGAGTCTTTTCGCAAAGCAATCATTAATCCTTCTCATGGTGTATGAATGCACATACGCGAGCGTACACGAATACCTGAGCATGTACTTATTGCCACCCCTTTCAATTTCAACCGCAGGCGGTTCCGGCAAGCTTTACGCTGCTACCCTCCCTATTGCTTAAAGGATATCATTCAGAAATGCTTCAATCATCGCACTTGGAACGACGCGACTGACGACACTGTTTACTTTACGCGAACGCTTGGAAAAAGAAAAGTTTATTTTGTACGCAATATTGTCGGGCCGATCGGAATGAAACAAGTATCCTGTTAATGAATAGAAAGCACGAATCATTGCAGTTTGTCACTAAGCCTATTACCTAACACTCGCAAGAATGTTACGAACGTACGCTTGGATAAGGTGAGAAAAACAGAACAATATGTTATTACAACAAACCCCTGCGTATTACACTCAAAATGTATACCCAGGAATTTACCACATGTACCACCGTATCATTTAATCCTATTAGCAGACATTCCCACTAGAATGACATGGGGTTTGGCGACGTGAATAAACAATTACTTACATGTATGAAAACATTAATCGCAGATTGTCTCACAGAAGAAAGAAAAATAAAACAATTCCGAAGATTTGTTCGTGGTTCGTGGAAAATTTATCGCAGTCGAATACACACTATAGTATGACGAAAGTTAACTTCATCAGCGTATCTTAAGTAAGTAATAAATATTTTTCCTCCATGTGTGTGTGCATATCGTCGTCACTGCCAAGGTGGTGTGGGTCAAATATTGAGCGCTCAAGCTGCGGCTAATTAAAAATCACTGATTTTCCTTTCCGAAATCCGTACACTTCCAGCGTTGTGGAAAACTCGGTTACGTTGGATGAGCTCTCCATAGTTAAAAACACGCGTTTTTTATCATTTGAAATAGGTATCGTAATCGTACAGCTTTCTACAGAGCCCACCACCTTATAATGGGTGATCTCCTCGTTAAGATCAGCATCCGCCTGGTAGGTGACTGTAAGTGTTAGCATCTTCGGCTCATTTGTAGTCACATTTTTAAAGTCCATCGTTTGTATCAAACCGTCGCCTAATGAAAGATGGGCAATTAGAATGACGTAACGCGCGGTCGATATGTAACTTTCGCGACATCTTACCCGTTGCACGATTTCCAATGCCTACGTTGCAAACACAGGCGGCCAACGGGATGGCCAACAGCGCAACACAGATGAGTACGATCGGTCTAGCCATGGCTTTGGTTTGTCGAACACTAATCCACCTCTCGGATTGTATGGTTGTGCTTTTTCAAGAGTTGTAGCAATCACGCCTTTTATTTCTTATCAACTTATCAGCTCGGGTCAAACGAAACAAGTTGCAAATAGAACAGTATTAGAACAGCAGAATGTGATGGGTGATTATAATACCATTGCCAGTCGGTGAACATACGGCTTGGTATTGACGCTAGCAAAATAAGTTGTCCAATTAGCGGCCGACAAATGTACGGTGCTATTCTCGCCTCAAAAGGTATGGTATGAGCAGATAGCTTTCCCTTGGCTCTTGAGCACGTTTTGTCAGCCTACTAGTACACACCCATTAGTAGAACCGTAGCATACTCTCGTTAAGGAAAATCAGCATGGTATTGTTAGAGTACTATGTGAAGCACTCGTTGAGCAGGAAATATGAGACATCTCCGAGAAACGCTTTAAAAATTTGATACTGAGCACCAACGTGTTCTCAGCGATTCAGACCACGAAGGAATATATTTGTACAAAGCATTGGTTAAAATTTTCCATAACAGTGCATATCAAAAGAGTATAGAGTGTTTAGAGTGTGTAGCAATTTAATATTGATTGATCCACTTACCTCCGGAATATCATCCGGCACCTTGCCCATCCAAGACAACGACAATATTGGGCAGTCGCATCTTGTGTTGGAGTTTTTCTCAAAATGCAAATGCATGATGTGCTGGGTTCGACTCACGCGTACGGTACTGCACCGTCCGACATGCAACACATAAACACACAACACACACACACACACACACACACAAGTTCCCCGGCGAGTCACTTAACGAACGATTCACGACATTCACGTATGCGCGGAAAAGCCGAATGAGGAAGCGCTCCTTCTGCTACGAATCCCTAACTGTACAGATTTCGCTAACTACCAGTTGTACGGCGCCCACTTCACCGGGATTTATTTGGATGGCAGATTCGCTTTAGTGGTGAAGTAAAAAAAAAGCGAAAGATAAAGAAAGGTTATGGTTAAACACTTGTCACACACTGGTTGAACACGGGAACTACAACGGACGGAACAGGAAACACGGGTATCGGGCTCTGAGCTTATGTATGATGAATCGTATCCTGTTTGAGCAAATCCTATACCACCATCTGTCAAATGTCACGGATGGTTACTGCGCCGCAAGCATGCTGCGATGTACTGAGGTTAGCTGACATGTGAACACACAGGTGCCAGCCAGCTGTTCTCAACGGCTGAGATCGTAGCAGTCATTATGTCATCGTTTTGTTTATATCCACCGCGGCTCACTTATCACTTTCACCCGACGGTCGTCGGCACTAAGCTGCACCATCTTGTCAGAAATGCAAGCGATCAGTTGAAAACGAAAACGAGCGCATTGGTGCGAACCGGTAACGACAAACCATTGTCAATCGTGATTGGCAACGCATGTCCGTGCCCGTGTTTGCTCCATCTAACCCGTACCCCCGACGACACATGCAAACGGCAACGGCAACCTTCATCGGCTCTATTTTCAGCCAAGCGTCGCCGCTAAACGTCAATGTCAAGGCACATGGTAGAAACTCGGCTACGTTCTCGGCTAGAGGGAAGCTATTTTCGCTTCTGAACGCAAACCACCCACCTGGTTAGGATGGGAGCTAGGCGACGGCTTTCATCTCGCAGCAGCTGTTTTGGGGTAGGTTTTTGCTACTGCTTTGGCTGGCAGTATCTTTACGGGTGATGGATAATTCATCACTAATCGTTTGTGCACCACAAACTGATGTGTGCAAATTAGCTACAAGTACAAGACCAAGCTATGTTGGTTTTCTTGGGTGAACCAAAATGACTTTGATTAAACACAGCTCGACCGCGAATTCAGCAACTCGTTGGTTTAGCGATTAGTGTTAAAAACTACTGAGCGGGTAAGGTATCTAACATTTCATGTCAGGAAAATAAATTGTGGTTAAGCTACCAAGTTGCTGGAATAATCGTAGCAATTATTTTATGTAATTACAATCAATATTGTGTACAGTAACCGTTTATAATAATCGATTTTATCATTCATTTACTTCCCATAAACCTATCGCATGCTGCCTAGCAACGAAAACAAAAAGAAATACATTAGGCGATTTTTATCTTATATAGTATTTTCCCCATAGCAAACACAATGGAGTTCGCCAAACGTACGTCTTTTATGTTCAAGCCATTCGATGCTAACAATCGTAAACTATTGTAGAAGCATTGTGCCATATTTCGGAAGCATTCTGCGACCATTTAAAAGCAAAATGTAAAAAACACTCTTGTTTAGTTTATCTCCATCTTCTTCCGTTCTGCTCCATCTATCGACCATTATGCTGTCGCGTGGTTACTTTGATAAAAGTTTCTTCTGCTCCCGGTCGATAGCTACGCAACTTCTGGCACGGCCTTATCCCGATAAAGTTAGCGTAAGCAATAGATTTATCCGGTACCGTACCATACGATACTTTTTTATTCGGTACCAGGAAGCGGGAAACGATTTTTAAAAGATGTCGGGGACTGAAAAGGACACTATTTTAAGCGTAGCAGGCCCCATCCATTCATTCCTACTCTATCTAGAGAGAGAGAGAGCCCCAATTGGTCCACTGGTCGCTTAATTAAATCGGTATGCAAATTACACAAAAACAAAGCAAACCAGGAACCGTACAATGTGCCGGACGCTCCTATTTATTATTCTGTCCCATTGCAAAACTGCTATACAAGCTTGAGATGAGATACCATGCGGCTCCATCGTTTGAAGCATGGTCATTAAAATGAAATATAAAGTCTTGAAATGAAACCCGTATTCGGTCAGTTCGTTTTAGCGAAACGTGGTGTTTTGTTAAGAAGATGTTAGTCGACAAAAAATGCTCAAAACGCCTGCCCAGCGTGTGGTATATCCAACCGTTTCAGGAGTGAAACCCACGGACAATTTTATTTTCGAAAGGAAAAACTCAATTTCTCGCCTACATGCTCCAGTGTGTTATTTTCTGTCAGCATACACGAAGCCCTCAATGTCTAGAGTTCATCAGCCGCTGGAGAAGCCAACAAGGTGCCATAAAAAGCATTGTGTGTGTGTGTGGGAAAATCGACCATCCAACACGTGGTGTCATCGAATGCGAACCGGAGCCGATATCATTTTCCAACACCAGCGTCTGATCCGTCTGTAAGAAGGTAGATAAGAGCAGGCGTAAAAAGTATCAACCTCTTCCATTCGAAATAAAAAATTTTCACATGTTACCATCTGGAAACGAACTTTTAATTGTATTTTCGTAAAGCTTTCTAAAAACCACACCTAGCAACAATATTCCGTCTACTTAGTACCTACTTGCATTCGTTAAATTCGATTATGTTTCCTTCAATCGACCAATCACACGAAAGTCGATCCTTTTTCAACGACAAACAACACCACCTAGGTTTTCCAGCCACCTTCGCCGTACTTCGTTGGGCGTCGGTACGATGTATCGGTGCACAATCGATACAATGTCGGAACGCGTTAAGGACAGGGGTAAAAGCAACGTCCAAGACATCGGTGTTGCCGGAGGAAAATGACATACCCATTCATCGCATTCACCCTTCCCAGCTTAAAACGCTTGGTTGCGCTGTAAAGAGTAGCAACAGAGAGGTTCAATCAAACGCTTCCACTAATGCACTGCACGATAAAAGCATCGACACATCGACCCCTGAAAAGAGTTTGTGAAAAATCGCTAAACGACCTCTTCTACCCTTTGATGCAAAACAAAGCGGTGTAAGATATCATTAACGCGCGGTTCATTAAGCGTCATAACAGTGAAGTAACTTTTGCAATTAATGATTTGTAACTAGATCTCTAAAACCGGCTCGATTAAACATAGTTGGCTTTGCAGTTCGTTTGGATTATCTTTAAAAATTAACTTATCCACTTGTAATCAATCAAGAAAACATTAACAAATGAACACAACACACGTCGTGGATTACATGTTGTGGATTAACGAGGAGATTAGGAACCACAATCGTACAAAATTGAAAAATAATTCTATAAATACGAGCCTCTAACATAATGGTGGATTGAAATTGACTTGTCTCGATTGCAATGATTGATTCCTTTTGAATTGCTTTCTTTTCACCGAACGAACTTCGCGAATGACTTGCGCTTTATATGGCACAATCCATTCGTTTGGACAAACTTAAAACTCAATGTTCTTCCCTTGTCGAAGCGGAAGCGGGTCAACGTTACCGCACCGAATTGATTGATCGCTTAGCATAATTATAGATCCATCTCGCCGATACCGGCAACGCTACAGCGGATGAAGCAAGTAATTATGAAGTGAAACGTATCATACTATCGGCACGCGTGGGCAAATGACGAGCAGAGGTCGAACGCTGAAGCGCGTGTGTCTGTAGTATGAATGTTTAATGCGGGTTGAGGACACCGAAAAAGAAAAACCCCCACGCAAGTCGAACAGAATCGCTTTTCAAACGTCAAAAATATTCCACTAAAAATGGAAAGAACCAAACCGTATCGTTTTTCGTCAGCCCAAACCTTGACACGCTGTTTGCGGTGGTAGAACAAAACCACCGAGAACACCAACCAACCTACTTCCATATTTCGTCCGTGCGCCAGTTTGTGATTGTGCAGTATTTTGTGCACAGAATCAACCCCTACCCTACCCCACACATCCCTGTATCCTTTGATCGTTTCCTAACGCTGGCTTTCCCTGGTGTCCGAACAGTGTCAAACAAGATGCTTGGTGTTGTTCTGTTCGTCGAGCGCACTCCTCTAGTACTTTGCACACAGAAGCTTGCAAATCCACACGCCGTCCCAACGGACGAAGATCCGTTGTTGTTCGGTTGTGTTGACAAGCTCTCACAGTCAGTGGTCAGCATTATAAAAGTAACAGACAGGGGGATAGAGAAGAATGAAGTGGAGAAGATCCTCTGCTGCCCTCTCCCGAACCTGTAAGATTCCACCGCAAGCAACATTCGATTCATCTTGCACCCGCGCGCGATTCAAAGCGGGTGACGTTGGGCGGGGAAGGAGGCATGTTTCTTGCCGTGGAAGCAAGCTTGGTGGTGGTAGTAACCTTCAGAAAAAAAACGTCTCCACTGCCGCGCGAAGAAAAAAACGATCTCACGCGTCATCCGAAACATGGGTAAGCCCGCCGCTTGTTTGTCGACGAAGCGGACTATCGGGCCGGATATTTTTAGCTTCGAATGTATGGTAATGAACTTACTTTCCCTTCAACGGTTCTATGACGGTGTAGCGTGCTGCCGGTCGGCAAAGGCATCTGCCCTCGCCAATCAGCTCGTCGTAGGAGCTGTGGGAGCGGCTCCCACCGACGTGCCTAGATCGATAATATCGCACCTGGAGCACTAGACGGCCAGGGTTCTTTCGCAGGCCCAGGTGTGTTATGCAATTGGGATATAACTCTCCGACACACCGGCGGCGTTGGGCGGGGACAATTTTTCGCAAGCCAAATCTAATTTCGCAAACCACAATCATTCGTCGCTCCCCAGAGGACCAACAATTGGGACGCTCTATCAAATGAATGGTGTTGATGGGGCGAGCATCAAGCGTCGATGACTTGTTTTTGGCACCGTTCCGGTACAACCGCTCACACTATGCATAGTGCATGTGGGCCAGTCGATCGGCGCCATTTGAGGCGATGATTTGTGAGCGTTGATGGAACGAAACGCTTAATTCGAATGTGATGGAGAGGATTTGTGTTTTGGGTGATTGAAGTTTTAAAGAGTTTGTTTTTTTTGCGGTTCCCCTGCTGCCGCAAACATATTAACTGTTTTTTTTTCTTTTGCGTAAAAATTGATAAACAATCCCTTAACTATAGCTGCTCTGTATGCTAAAAAGCATAACATAGCGGACGTTAAAAATAACTAAAAAAGCGATGATAAAAAAACGACGGTAAACGCTCCTCGCAAGCGGTGAACCGGCCGCAAAACGGATGCATCCTACCATCACGCAACGTAACACAAACCCTCTAAACCTGGGACCATATCCCACAAACAGTCCTACATCCTCCCGTCACCGTAAGTATTTATCGATTTAATAACAATCCTGTGGCTAAAAATAAATTATGCATAAACTTCACTTGCATATATTTTCGGTAGCACACATCTCAACGATTTTAGTACTAGCACCGTTTTTTTTCTATTTCTATGTGTGTGTAAGTGTGTGTCTGTTTTGTTCAGCGTGCAGCTCCAATAAGGACGACACGTTAAGGAGGTCGGCGCCGATTTCCTTTGGAAATCGCGTTTTGGGGGCATATAATTTTCTCTCTCTCTCTCTCTCTCTTTCTCTCTCTACGGCCCTACCAGCCTTGCCGCGGCTTGGCACGCTCATCAACCAGCACACGCAATCCCGGGGCCAACTTTTCTCTCTTACTCACACACACACACACACACACACACACACACACACACACACACATACACAAGCACAAGCACACGCACGAAATAGAATGTAACAACCGCCCCCGGGGGGAAGAAGGCAACGATGGGAAATCGCACAGTCGCAAATACTGTGTAGGAGAGTAGAAAAACATCTAAACATCCTCTCGAGGCCGTGTGACACTGACTGTGGCTGTGGCTACGCAGGAGAGATTCTCGTTTCGTGTTTTTTCTTTATTTTCATCAAACGTGCAGAATTCATTCATCAAACGGATCGCTCGAAAGCAGCACTAACACAGATCTATAGACGCATTTAGTCGCCGTTTTGTTATATTCGCATAACCGAGTAGTTTAATGATTGTTAACGAATAAGTCACCACTGCTCATTCCTTTTGCTTCTACAGTAAGCACCCATAACGTTCTACATCTTTACGGCACACTGGGGATGACGTTCGTGTTGCCACCGTTTTCTACACGCACACACATTCCACTGCGATTAAGCACCCGCCAAAAACGTCACAGCAGCCTGTTTCTTCACCGGTAGCGAACAGTGATGATCCTGGGACAAAACCGGGCCGTATAGAACAGCTTGGCTAGCGGAGGCGAGAAACAGCTCCAAGCAAACCCTTCTTTTCACACATCACTCACACAAAACACTTCCAGCCGGAGGATTTGACGGAAAATCCTACGGAAAAAATGCACTACGGAAAGCGTCACTCCCGGGAAACCGAGAAACCGGGATCGGTCTCTTTACTACGCCTAGGCTTGGCAACGGGAAATCTGCAACTGCGAGCTGTGCAAGATTTTTCACATTATTTTCCGGCGCGTGCGAGAGCAAACGCGATTCGATGAGCGGGAGAGCGAGCGCACTTTGTGCATAGACACACACGCACACGCACACACACATGTACGCGCATGTGAAAAGCACGGTTTTAGGATGGTGTGCGTGCACGTTGTTAGGGCGGGATATTGATTTTCCAACTCAAACATTGTCATAATGTTGGTATGTTTGCGTGTGTTCAATCGCAGTACACAAGGGGTTGTTTAGGGAAGTGGGTTTTTGATGTGACGGAATGATGCTGTGCCGGTCGGTGTCGCGCTGGGTGAGAGTGGGAAGCCGTGGGTGCGGCTCTGGGAAAACAAGTTGCGCACGTGGAGAGCCAACTAATGCGAAAACTCTCACTGTTGCTCGGTCCTCCCCCCGGAAGTCGCGGGGCCAAACGGGTTGCGCTCGGTGCGGAAGCGACAACTCGCTTACTTCGGTGGCCGTTATCAGCTTAACGCACGTGCAGTTGGTGAAACGTGTGTTTTTCTGTTTTTTCTTCCTTCAGATGCCACCTGTTTTCTGTCCTCTGCTTCGTGCTATGTTTTGCATATTAATTCAATTTGAACGGTTACGGTGTGCTTGGTGTAGAGATATGAGACGGTAAGAAAGCTTTTTGCTGTTATTACACTTGAAGAAAAGTGTTGAGAAATAGATTTCGTTAATGACGAAACGATAGCTTATTCGACTCTGTTCTTTGGTTGTTTACACATATAATACGCACGTAGTCAAGATAAATCTAAATGTTGATAGCACTGCTTCAAACTCATTTTTCTTTTAATACCCAGCTGCCCAGAGTATGTTTGTTATGCAAAATATCCGTGCGAACTAACAGAATTTAAAAGCTTGTTCAAGTTATTTGAAACTATCTGTCACACCAAAGGACCGCGAGCCGCGCTTCGTGCTATTCTCACTACGAATAGTAGCGAGCGTGTTCATCTCACTATTTCTCACTATAAAGCTTCGGAGAGATGAATTTCTCGCGATTTGTTTTAAACAATACAGTAATATCTCGTTTATCGCGGTTATTTAAAAATATTATATTTTTACGTTTTTCAGACAACTTGTAGTTCACTCTCTATAGGAATAGTACTACAACCTTTGAATGTTATAGGATTCAAATTCTGACTTTCCTTACCTAGTATATCCGTTTTCCGTGCTACGTACATAGAAAGAGTCTAAATGTATCAGGCTGTAGGTTTACTTGTTTAAAAAAAAAAAACACACACACCAGCAATTTACTCATGTCCTTATTCAAGATTAGCGTGATAACGCGTGGTAAATGGAGTATTTTGGAATCGGAAACGAACAGAACAATGGCGTTAACGGATAAAACTTTCCTAATTTGTGTAAACTGTTTGTACAGTAAGTAGAAAGACTGTGTAAATCATCCATAGCAGAAGGAGACAAATGTATTTGGGAGTTTTCTCTTAACAAATGTATACTTCATAGCTGATCTTTTATTGACATTTCACTTATAGCCTCCCCATTTTAATCGACAACTATTTTATGGCGTCATGGTCAAATTTAACTGGGAGTGTTTCAATTTGACGTCGGAAATATTCACGCATTCTAACTGGTTCGTTTGTTCGTTAATTCCAACCACCAACCTAATTTCGGCCACATGGCAAATCTCGTGCTCTTGGTTTAACGTGACGCATATGTTATTGAACAGCACCTTGTTCTCCTCGCACGGATTGGGAATGCATTTGGGTGTTTTCTCGTTCGGTTCGAGGTATAGCACTGTACGGTTCGATTCACAGTATCCTTGCGTCCACATCTGATAGCACTTCTGCGTATCCGGATGATAAATGAACGCTGAAAATAGGCAAGTGGAAGCAAACAGTTCGTTAGAGTCTTGACCGACTGCCGCACAGTTCAACCGCTCGCCGGCCTCGGCGAGGAGACTGATAACAGGCCGCCACACTTACTTGGTTTACAGTCACAAACCCAGTCGTTCTCATGATCACCCGGGTAGAGGATCTCGTTCTCAGCGCAACGTTTCGGAATGTAAATGGGCGTACGATTCTGGAAAGCAATTGTGCAAAGGGATGTTTTAGTACGGCGTGTGTCCCATCATTCGCAGCTGCTAGGCCGACACTTACCCGGGCGTTTTGCTTCGATTCGATGGTCGACTGCTCTGCGGGATACGCAAACAGCTCGCTTGTGTTATTCGATGCGCGAGGTCTTTGCTGCGGAACATTTGCGGGCAGCGAGCAGCAGCCCGCGATAAGGAACATTAGACAGAGTGCCTTTACGGCAGTGTCCGCAACGCGTTTCGATGAACTATACATGCCGAATTGTTTGTTTCCCGACGGGTCAAAACTAGTTACCCCGAAACTACAAAACACTTTTCAAACGCTTCGTTTTTGTGGTCGTACACTAGTGCCGCATCCGAGTAGTTCGCAATTTAGCGAGAGGCTGCGAAGAACTGAACACTAGAACTGATCGTCGCACACTCGATTGAAGCAGATTAACACCAATACCGGAGAGCGTGAAGGAGACCGAGTGTGCAGATCGATCGTGAAACGCGCCGGCAAGAGAAAGAGAGGGAACAAATGTTGATAGCGCTAAAGCTGGCCCCAGGGAGTTCCTGTTCCAACAGTGAAACTGGTGGGAAACCCCTCCATCGCAGGAACCGGCGACGGCTGCCCAACTTGTTTTGTTTTGCGATTGCTGTGGACGTTCGGAAGGCGACACGAGCTGAGACAAGCAGCAGAAGCAGCAGCAGGGCTTGCACGACGACCTTCGAGACCTGCGTCGAGACCAACTGATCAAGATCGTAGGCTCGTTTTTCGGTCGGCTCGCTTACGTCACCGTTGCCGAAGCCCGGGCATTACTTCTAAGTCAACGAACGCGGCAAAGTCAGCAGACGCGGAACTGGTTTTGATCATTACTTGTTGAACGTATTGGTGAGGATTGGCGAATTGAAAGTGCCCATCATTGTGGGCCATCCTCCACTCTGCAAAGACTAAAAGCGTAAAATTCTTGATGTTGTTATTGTTTCTGGGTCGCTAATGTGATCCGTAATGGGATGTAAAAAAATCCCCACCGCATCAGAGACGAAACAAAACACTTTTTCCCCGCGATCTTATCATCGTGTACGTCGCGCGCGAAATCCACGAAGGCAAAGATGAGCTGATCGTGGCCGTCCGCGGGTGCCTCTGAAACACACGCCCGAAGGCGCCACGGTCAGTAGTAAACTGATCGGTGTCTGTAACAGGGGCGGAAGCAGTAATGTCGTCCTTTTTCGTCACAACGTGCATGGCATTCGCGGTGGGAGTGCTATTGCAGCTACCTCACGGTAACCAAATCGAGGCCCAGGAATTGTTCGCTTTCCCAGCGGACGTCGTCGTCAGCTCGTATCTGGAAAATGCGCAGGTAAAAGAAAAGTCGGAAGTGAGTGAGGGGTTGACTGTCAAGCCCCGTAAATAACACTGATGCTACAAAATCACGGGAAGAAGGTCACAATGTTATCAAGCCGTGTGCAGGTGTCCAAAAACAAAATGCCCCGGCAAGAGTTTGTGTTCTAATGCGTGTGCTAATTAGCTGGTCTGGCCATGACAGTTTTTTTAAATAGAGATTGCGATTGAGGAAATTGAATAGATTAAATCCGCAGTCGGTACCGAGCTCACGAAGAGGGTTCATATATAGTTTATGAACTCGTTAGCCTTGGACAATAGTAAGCAAATCGGTTGTTCATCTTACCGTACCAAGCAATTGGTTTAATTCGTTAGAAGTTGTTTTTTTTTGCAAAATGGAAAGCAAAGTGTCACACATACATGCATATTTGTATTCATTCAAATTCGAAAAGACAACTTGAAGGCATAAAAATACTGCAGTATTGTTTGTTTGACCTACTAACTGAAACGGAAGTGAAAGCGATCGTTTATGATCCATTATTGTGTTACATATGGTGACATTTAACGCTTCTCTTGTTTTTAACTTATAATGGCAAACTAACTTGATCACATGCAAAACCTTTTAGATTTTACTATATACATAAGTACTGATTCCCTGCTGGTACACTGGTCGAATGGATCCCATTGTAAATGGAATAAAAAATAACTTCCATGGCTTTAGTTCAACGATAATCTCGATTGTTTTTTCACAGAATCGCACACCTGTTTATATTCCGGGAAAATGCGGTACGAATGAAATTCTTTATCCCGGGGATCACGACAACGATTGGGTTTGTGACTGTAAACCAGGTAAGAACACAACCATCGAGTTGCATGCACACTTATCGATTTAATTGCTGCCATCTGTAGGATACGTTTACTCTCCAAGAGAAGACAGCTGCTATCCGCTGTTTGAGCGTGGATTTTGTCAACCGGGCGAATACGTCGATCTTGCGCGACCATCGATGATTGTGCAGTGCACGAAAAACGTCTGCCAAGGCAAAGGAGAGCTAGTGCCGTACAAGGGCCAGTGCGTCCATCTGCATCGCAACAATAAGCTGTGTCCAACGAAAGGCAATATCCGGCTCGTAATTGGTGTGAATATTACGACACTAGAGCTGGATTGTGTCCGAGGTACGTTGGAGATTTTGGCGAATCGTAACACACACGAGGACGAGGAATCGGAGGAAGGGAAACCGATGAAAATGCAAACTACGCCCGTGATTTTCTACCAAGGTGTTACGTATTGCCACAACGGCACGAAAGCCATGTATAATGGGAAGTGCAATTAAACAGCGTGAGCCGCAGGAAAAGAATATTTCTTTTTTTATATAAAAAACATTATGTATGAACGTAAATAAATATTACTGCTGCCAGTAACGCCTTTATCATTCGGATTTTTTCTTAACACTCTTGCTCACGTCCGCTGCTAAATCGATCGACTCTTCGCCGCCATCCTCATCGTCTAGATTGCGAAGTAGGCGTTGCTTTACCTTCTGACTTTCCGCGGTTTGCAAGAACGGTGACTGATGAAATTCGGGCCAGTTTATAAACTCGTTAAATAGCGTCAGAACTTGCGTAGGAGTCAGCTCCCCGAACTCCGTATAAATGTTCATATTGTCCATATAGTCATTAGATGATAATGGTAATGATTTTAACATCTGGCTTTCGCCTTTTGCAGCCTGCTTTGTTGATTTTTTCTGCGTATAATTTGCGTTCAGTATTAGACGTGCTCCACAGTGCGGTATCCAATGTCTGAAACAAAAAAAAAAATACGGATTTGATTACTATGATTGTTTTATTCCTCGTCATGGATCTTACTTACTCTAACGATGGTATAATGCGATTCCGCCGGCTTATGTAATGCTGCGTCACGAATGAAGCAAAAAGGCCCAAATTGTCCGGTAGAAGATGTTCGTAAAGATTTTTACGCGGCGTAATCCTGACCAGGTACCACTCCTCCGAACCATCCTCGATCAACTTCTGATGCAAGGTGCGAATTTTTCTGGTTCCACCAGCGGTACACCACGGGAGAAAATGCTTACGGGGGACTTTGCCTAAAAATTCGTGTTCGTAATACAGCTGGAACACGATCGTGCTGCCACGGTACAGTTTGTATCCGGCGTCTTTGGTAGAGGCAATATGCTGTCAAGCGATAGTAGAGAGTGTGCAGTGTGAAATAGCGTTCGGGATTTAGTAATGAAAATGATATCATACCGAGTATAGAAGCGGTGACATTACGAGGAACATCTCATACCGCCCAAGCGAATAAAATTCGTTCTGATGCGTGATTGAGTTCATGAGGTATCGCAGAAACTTTACCGAGCCGATGACAGAAAACAGTCGAAAATTGATCTCGTCTTGCCACTTGCGGTTTGTTATGCCATCCAGCAGATTTAACACTCGCCGTCCGTTATCGAACCCGTCTAGGTACGATAAACGCCACAGACCGTTAAAATCCGCTATCCGAAGAGCATCTTTTGGTATGTCTAATGCTCGTAACTGCGCTTCGAATGATGCATCCGTTTCATACAGGCGGAGGTTTTGTACATTTCTCTGCAGAATTTGTTCGGTCAGAAGACCTGGGCCTGGATTTACTTCCACGAGCAGTCGATTCGGTGGCAGGTCCTGTGTAATGACGTCAGCGATCTGATTAGCCGTCGCACGGTTCGCCACATAGAACCTTTCCGTGTTTAAAGAACTTTTCCTCAGAATCGAAGCAGGGAACAGTTTGAGCACGGATGCATCCATGTCTCTCGTAGTTTGAAAGTATTCGAGTATGTCTTTCGATATAATGGGTTCGGTGGTGCTATTAGAGGGGGGTACAACTTTTGCTTTACGGGAACGCGACTTATTGGACTCGGGAACGGCAACATCGGAAACAATGGTTCGATACAACGACGGTCTTAAAACACGGCGTGGAAATACGCTCCGCAAAACGTGTAAACTGTTGCCGGTCATGTTGATCACGTAATGTTTACGGTGCCAGTGTGATTATGGTAGTATACAATAAAATAATGTGGGTTTCAATGCGTCTTCCAATGTAATTTCATTTATAAAACCAAGTGCTCAAAAAACTTTTTGGTAAATATAACACTATTTACATGACGCAGAACGTTTTGTAATCAACAATTTCGAATATTTTTGTTTGACCGCCAATGTTATGATTTAACAAACGCACATTGATGCTGACAGCTGTCAACGTGGGCTTATGCAGATCGCTCAATACTTGAAATACAGTGAGGTACAGAAAAAATGAACCTAGGGTTTGCAGAGATTTTTTTCAACTTAAAATTTCTGAGATTATCCATTCTTAAACTGCAACTTTCCTGGAAACCTTATGCCATTTCTCTTCAATTGTGTAGATTTATTTTCATTAGATTTTTCAGCTCAACACTATACCCACATTGTGGGAAATTCATCAGAATTAGCGGTACGAATGAAAATAATTGTGACAAATAAAAAAACGAATGGAAAAAGCTGAATGAGATATTAAAAAAAAGTCTTCAATCCTGAACATTTGTGTGACATTTTTCCGTTCCAACTATATTGTTTCCTTGGACGATAGGGCAACAAATGGTAGTAAGTAAAAATTCTTAATCGTTCAAAAAATTGTTCAATTATGTTATGGTATATATTCCAGCTTTCATTGTTTTCATTGCTGCAATTAATTATTTTTCACCAGATCAAAATATATACAAGGGTAATAAAAGTTCAATTCAAGTGAAATATGTCCACAATATACCGCGATATCCATGGTAGATGTCAAATCCATGCCACGCGTAACTTCAAAGTACTCCACGCGTCAACAAACTTCAAAATGTTTCCACGTCAATAACAATATCTTCCAAAAACTATCACCGTGTAATGAAGCTGCAGCCAACATAGCTTCACTCACTGAGACGCTTTCTGGTCGTAATAAATAACTGCGTGCTGTCGTGCAAGGGCTGCTGGTGTAACGAACTCGTGCTCGTCGTTCGCTGTTGATAAAGTACTAGAAAATGAAGAAGTTTTTCGTGCTTCTGCTGCTGGTTTTACCGGCCGTGCTGCTGACTGTGAATACCGGTAAGTTTTACGCTGGTCCAGGAGGGATTTCAACGTGGCAAACGACGCATGGTGCATGGAGCGGCGCACTTACACAATATTCCCTTCGCTTTGTAAAGGATCAAGTCCGTTCGCTTTCGCCGCTGAAGATGAGCTGGACGAGGAGCTGGTCGATGTGGAAACGGAAGATGCGGCCATTGTAGCGGACGAAACGGAGCCGGAAGATGAACCCGAAACGACAAAATCACCAGATGCCGATACGTATCTGCTCTTCACCCGTCCACTGCACGCGTCCGGATCTCAGCTAGAGCTGCCCGCTGGCTATCCGGTTGAGTTTCTGGTCGGTTTCACGAACAAGGCCTTGTCTGACGACTTCGTCGTTGAGTCGGTGGAAGCTTCATTCCGGTACGCGATGGACTTTAGCTACTTCATCCAGAACTTCTCCGCCGTACCGTACAACCGCCAGGTAAAGCCAGGCCATGAGGCGACCGTTTCGTACTCGTTCCTACCGACGGAATCGTTCGCTGGACGTCCGTTCGGGCTTAACATTGCACTCAACTACCGTGACGGCCGTGGCAACCAGTTCAGTGAGGCCGTGTTCAACGAAACCGTGCAAATAACCGAGGTCGACGAGGGTCTGGACGGCGAAACGTTCTTCCTGTATGTGTTCCTGGCCGCTATCGTGATTCTCCTGCTGGTACTCGGTCAGCAGTTCCTGGGTTCATACGGTAAGCGAAAGCGCCCGACAGCTGCTCGCAAGGTGGTTGAAACCGGCACCTCCAGCACGAAGGACGTGGACTACGAGTGGATCCCGCAGCAAACGCTGAAAAAAATTCGTAAGTAGAAGATATTACTAAACAATGGAGCACGATTCGGTACGATAAACGAACAATTTTTCTACCTTCCATAGAAAACTCTCCCAAGGGTGGTGCCCCGAAATCTTCACCCAAGCAGAGCCCCCGGCAGCGAAAGGCGAAAGCTGGCCAGTAATAATGTAGCCTAGCTGGAACAGCAGACTTCTTGAAAGACTCTTCAGCACCACCGTCTCCTGTGCTGCAACGGGATGGGGTGCATCTTATCACCACACCTTTCATCCCTCTCCCTGCTCCTGCGCTGTCACAGTGTCGTTTCGCACACATCGTCGCCGTTTCATTTCCCCTCATTAGTAATTTACTGCAACGCAGTGCCGCCAGCACATCTCCACATAGTTATCCCGCTGTACATTTGTGAGACTGCAACCGAATGAGAGTAATAATTAGAGAAGCAGGATCTTTGCTGCTGGCACCAGTCAAGCAGAAGCAATCAAGCAGGCACAAACAGAAAGCTCCGCGACGGAATTATTCTAGGGCCCTCATCTACAGCAACAACGTCCAACAAGCGAGGGCAGCTCATTCGGTTGAATTAGTAGTATGTTTATTTTTTGTTCGTATTTTTTGTTTGTTTGGACGTGTGCTGGACTATCACTTTGCGATTAGCAACAGCTGCAACAACGCACTGCAGCGAGATTTGGTTTACTCAGTGAAGTGGATAGGAAATGTTTCTCTTTCTTGCAGTCGTAGTTGAACTGTTTTATTACTAATTTAACGAATGCGAAAAAAGAATAGAGAGAAATAAAGGAAAGAGAAAAGATAAAAATTATGGCATGTGTTGATAATTAATTGAAAAAAGGTAAAATTTAAACAAGCATTTGAAAAGAAACGAACACAATATAATGATACAATCATCATGTTCCATCTGCTTTCTTCCAGCAGGCAGACACAATCAACCACGAACGGAACGAACGGATCCGTTCAAATTGGTAATGCAATTGATAGAGTGAAAATTATTCAACATTCAAACACGATCTCAGGCGTGCTAAGCTGGCACATTGCAGCAGGCGATTACATTTCCAAATTTACTTGTTCCGAAATGGTTTCGTATCGCATTTGGGTAGCTTAACTTGCGCGTTATAGATAAGTTTTCCTATGTTTTATGGGCAAATTCAAATTATGTATGGATTACCGGCCATCGGAGTCGAATTCGAGATTATTGGATAGACCTAGAGGCATAATGCAAATCTTCATTTGAAATTTCGCTGTTCGCCAAAGCCACACTGTCAATTTGTGTCCTCTGTCGTGGCCACTTTTCAATATGTTGTAATAAAAATGACCGTGTCGTGAGTCAAAAAGTTCCATAGTGCGGTCGTCTCAGACACAAATCGCACATCTAGCATCTCGCTCGCGCAATTCGAGCTGCCTATCTTCGCCAGCGTTTGTTCGAAATTCGGAAATTGTACATCTCGCTCGCGCGATGCTTAGAAAAACCGGGCCTCACTATGGAATTAGGGCCGTTTCGAGGTCAAATTTGGCTCCTGACATGTACGTTTCTGAGCAGTGCCGATTGTGCCAAATTGTGTAGTTGTTGTTTTGATGTTTTAAAGAGGTTTTGACCTCTGCGGGTCTTTCGCAGTTGACTATAATTCATTTATTAAGTTTGGATTCCTAAGGATTAAAAAAATAATGTGAATTTAAAAACATCTTAAAACTAGTCTTCATCTGAGACTTCCTCAAGGAGTCCTCTTCTATACAATTTTTACGTTAAAGACATAAACTCTTGCTTAGTCCCTAGGTGATCTCTATTACTGGTAACAACGTCGTTGATCTTCAAAGACCTTTGTAATCCACACTAAATAAGCTTGAATTGTGGTGCGAACCAGGCCATGCGAAGGTATGGCCCAGTTGGTCGGAGTTTGCAACACAACAAAATTATTGTTCTGGCACGAAGCAATGTGTCTAAAGCTATTCGTTAAATTTCCGCTAGTATTCCAATTCAGGAACCTATGCCGCGAACGTGGAGTAGCCGAGAACAGTTGTACAGTCCAATCCGCCCGGAGCAGGAGATCATCAAAAACAAGATCCTCTTGTTCTGGCACGAAGCAGCTTGTCTAAAGCTTCCGCTAGTATTCCAATTCAGGAAGCTATGCCGCGAACGTGGAATAATTGAGAAAGCTGCCCGCACTGAACTGAAGATAATCAAAGGCAAGATCCACTTGGTTTTCGATATGAACTGATTTATTCATGTTTTTTTAAAGAACAATTTTGATTTATTTCTATAAATGTTAGTTATGTTTAAAGTAAGTTAGAAAGTACTTATTTGCTAGATTTCCTACTCCGTGGAGTGTTTAAACTAGGTGTTGGCAGGAGCCTGTTGGAAAAATTAATATGCTAATAAGTTAGGTCTAGATCCTATTGATAAGATCAAAGATGGAAGGTTAAGCTGATGATTAAACCTTCGAGGGAAGTTTGGATACATCTCGAAAATTCTACTTCTTTTGTTCCTGCTGGTAACCAGAATAAAAATCATTTGAAGATACCGGACAACAGGAGACCATGGGACAACAGTTGACAGCATCCGTACAGAAGGAGTCCTAAGATTTATTTTACTCATTTAGCAGTTTCTTCTGTACGGGAAGACTATCGCACTAGTTGCATAGGGGAGGTCCTAGGACACTTCCTTGGGGAACATCAGCACAATTCGGATATGGTTTCGATTTTGCGTCATTTCCTTAAAAACAAGACCATTGTGCCAGACGAATGTCGAATGCCTTCTCAATGTCCAGAAGGGCCATTGCGGAAGACATTCCTGTGCGTTTGCCAGAATTAACAATCTTGACAACGCGCTGAAGGCGGTGAACAGTTGAGTGTCCTTTACGGAAACCAAACTGCACATTCGTTAGCACATTGTTGTCAACACAGAAATCCTGCATGCGAATGTGGATCCTTCAAATCTAATCCTTCAAAGATGTTACTGAGGGCACTGAGGAGAGCAATGTTTCGGTAGCTAGCAGCTAACCGAGGGTCCTTTCCCGGGTTGGCAATGGCAATAATTTTCGACAACTTCGAATGTTGAGGAAAATAACCCAGCCGTAGGCAGGAGTAGAAAATGTGGGTTACCAAAACTATGACTCTTTGGCTAAATTATTTGAATTATTGCTGTTATGACCTTGTCACTAGTCTCTCTCGTCGTGTTGTCTCGTCGGCCGCCCGATCGTGACTAACGATCGTGGGGACATCCTTCGGTGACAGCATCCGCTGTCACTCGAGGAGTCCCAAGGAGCAAAACTCCTATCCACAACAATTGCAATTATACATTTTATAAATTTCTTATTATAATGGGATCGCACCTGAGCTTTTCTGAGGAAAAATATATAAACCCACGATGAGAAATTATGTCTTAATAATCTACACTAACCTAATCAGCTCTACGTGTTGCTACCTATCTGATCTATTTCAAAATTTACAATTAGACTGATATTTTCAAAGACTAAAACATAAGATCAGTCAACCCTATTCTTAACTTACTCGGTTCTTTATGCTATAGCTATTCTCCTAGGATTCAAATAGTGTTAATAGAGCTTCGGCAGCATCTATTGTAGAAATTGCTATGCCATTCGTCTTCGTCATTCGTCATTCGTCCAAGATCATATGGGATTTTGTCATGTGGAAGCCGCATATGACAAAATTGGCCTTAAATACATTTTGTATATTAATAACTTATTTTTTATACCAAGTTGTGATAAGATAAGTAATCAACACACGCACTTTATCTATGTGTGTTTTGAATGTTAAACGTTTCTCGAAATGTATTCCTAAATTTGTGATTCTATTTTTCCATTGGATATTTCCTTGTTATATCTTCCATTGGATATAACCATCGGCATCGCGAGAACCGGACGGAGCATCAAGCCGGCCCGAGTAGTAGGCCCCGACATTATTGGACTGACAACACTGTGCTCACACGATGTGAGCGACAGCATCGTCTGGCAGAGACAGTGATGAATTTGGCAAGTTAAAACCAAAGGAACACGGTTTTCCTTCATTATAAGGAGCCATCACACTTTATCGGAAGTGTGCGCTAAGCCGCACTGCTGAAAACGCTCAATAACGTAGCTGCGTAACAATATGCTTGTGCATAATATTCTCTAGAACGTTCTAACAGGTTGTATCTGCCAAGTTAAACGATTGATGGTAAGTTCACAAAGCAAAAACAAAATTCTTAACTTCATCAGATTAATCAATCATTTTAATTTTCATTTTCGTTTTATATCGACTTCACCGGAATGGATTGCAATTTAGATGTATTTTACGGAACCACCTGCGGGCCAACGGCGACCTGTTGTTTTATGGCCGTCCGTTTGATTTTAAGGCGATGTAGAATCCAATGAAGAACAAAACACATTTAACCGCGAAATGAAACATTGGGTCTTAGTTTACTTAAGCGTTGAAAGCCCCAAAAGGCCACCGCTTTACGGAAGAAAGATTAATATATTCGCCCAAACTATTATCTTATAGTGTTGAATCGTTTGTGTGTCATTTGTGTAAATAAACGTAACGTATTTTAATCTAATAACAAGAACAGCCTGTTATGATCCGCGTATGGTCAGTACCGAATTTGTTCGCGTTCAACATGCTATGATTAAAACAAAAAATGACACATTTTTTGCTTTTGAATTCTTACAGATAACACAATTTATTTTCGACATTGAACCACTAATCCGAAGAGAAACTCAAACCGCGCACAACAAGCGACGCACGAGATAAACATTTCACCTCAACACGGATTTCACGCCCCCCATAATCCAATCGCTTTTGCTGAAAATCAAAATCATTCCTGATTATAGTTCATTGCGGATAAAGACCTCCAGCAGGGGGGCGCCGTCTCTATGACGGCATAGCCTACGCGCCCCTCAAACCACCACAGTATATTTGCGTTGTTTCCGTACCTAAACGTTAGGAGGGCTTTACGTAAATTCCCTCCCCGAACGATTGGGCGTGTAAAACTAGGAGCACTCGGTGGGGTTCTTAAAGATAGCGGAGTCCACTGGCAGGCAATCCTGGCCAATCGGTCGAATCGGCCGAAATTACAGCTGGATAAGGAGCGATAAGGAGCCTTTATCTGGTGTGTGTGTGTGCCGGGGAGCCTAATTTGCCGGGGTGGCGAAAGTATAAATAGCGTTTGTGAGCTGCGGCAGCAGCAGCATTTTTTCGTTGTCGCAAGGATGCTTAAGTTTGTGGTGATCTTCTCGCTGGCGGTCATCGCTGCGCACGCGCAGGATGCGGTAGGATATGTTTTTTTTCTCTTCTCCGTGTGCTGGAGAAGCCTCACACTCACTCACTCACTCAATAATCGATGTTTGTTTTGTCACCGTTGCAGTCCCGGCCAATCATCAATACGAGCGGTGGCCAAATCCAGGGCGTGACGTCCAGCTGTGGCCTGTTTTGTAGCTACTTTGCGTTCAACGGCATTCCGTACGCGCAGCCGCCGGTAGGTGATCTTCGTTTCCGCAACCCGCGACCACACGGTGGGTGGCAGGGTGTGAAGGATGGTAGCGAGCACCGCAGTACCTGCCCGTCGGGTGGTTTCCTCGGTGGAGTGTCCGGCAGCGAGGACTGCCTGTACCTGAACGTGTACACGCAGAACTTGATCGGTTCGCGGCCGGTGATGGTGTGGATCCATGGTGGTTCGTTCACGGGCGGTTCGGGCAACTCGTGGATCTACGGTCCGGACAACTTGGTGCCGGAGGACGTGGTGATCGTCACGATCAACTACCGTTTGGGTATACTCGGATTCTTCAGCACGGACGATACGCACGCGGCCGGTAACTGGGGCATGAAGGATTGCGTGATGGCGTTGCAGTGGGTCCGCCAGAACATTGCCGCGTTTGGTGGCGACCCGAACAACGTGACCATCTTCGGTGAGAGTGCCGGTGGTGTCGCCGTGCACTATCTCGTGCTGTCGGACAAGGCGCGCGGGTTGTTCCACAAAGCGATCGCCCAGTCCGGTACGGCCCTGGTGCCCTGGGGTTTCCAGTACCGGCCGCGCGAACTGGCCTACCGGTTGGCCGATCGGTTGGGCTACCCGCACGATAGCGCCCAGTTGGTGCAGAGCCTGCGGAACACGCCGATCGAGCGGTTGATCGACGTGCAGGAAGGCTGGCTGGATATCGAGATTCCGCGCGGCTTCAAACCGTTCGACTTTGTGCCGAACGCGGAGCCGGTCAACTCGCCGGAGGAAACGTTCCTGACGCAGCTGCCGATCGACATCATGAATGCGGGCACGTTCAACCACGTGCCGTTCATCGCCGGCTACATGAGCATGGAGAGCTTGTTCATGACGTACGAGCACACGATCGACAGCACGGTTTGGGAGTCGTTCACGCGCAACCCGGACTACTTTGTGCCGCACTTCTGGAACATCCCGCACGGTACGGCTGCGTCGGCCGCGGTTAGCCAGGGCATTCGCAACGCGTACTGGCAGGATCGGCCGCTGAACGACAACATCATGCTGGAGTGGCTGACGTTCCACACGGACCAGCAGTTCATCTACGCGATCGACAAAACGGTGCGCGTGCATGCGCAGCGTTCGACGGCACCGACGTACTACTATCAGTTCAGCTTCGACGGCGATCTCAATCTGGTGAAGCGGCTGCTGCTGCTCGGCAGCTGGCCCGGTGCGATGCACGCCGATGATATCCCGTACCTGTGGTCGGTCACGGATCTTACCCTGTCCCCGATTCTGCCGACGAACCACGCCCGCACGGTTAGCAACCGGTTCGTGCGACTCTTCACCAACTTTGCCCGGTTCGGTAATCCGACACCGAATGCCGTCGACACGCTGCTGCAGAGCCGTCAGTGGCAGCCCGTTACTGCCGCCACCGTACACTACATGGACATCGGGCACGATCTGATGACAGGTGTCAACCCGAACGGTCAGCGCACGTCCGTGTGGCACGATCTGGAGGCCCGCTACGCCAACGAACCATTCCGCTTCCCAAGAAACTAAGCTCCGAGAGCTCCATTTGCAATCTGATAATGTAATAAGCGTAAAGAGAAGAGCGTTACTGAATATACGAATTTTCAAACCATTTGTGGCGAGTTTTTTTAATTGTTCCCTAAGTGCATGTTGATGTTTCTTTTTATGTTCTTCAAGTTTTTCCACATGTATGTCCGACTAGTCTCTCTGGCTTAGCGACCGCTATCTGTGGGAGATATACAGAAATAGGTAACATATCCCATCTCATAAATCTCTGTAAGCCCACCATCACCACCTGGAAACGTCTCTGGTGGGGTTTTACTATCTGGTGAGCGGTTTATATCTGTCGGTAGGTTCTAGCGATAAAGTAATACAACGTGCATCGATATAGGATTATCGTTCTCCGGTAAGTATGCCGATAACAAAGAGCAAAGCGCTTGACCCAAACCATTCGATAAGTCCACTTTTTGCGCACATTTTGAGTTGATTTGATTGCGGATGATTATTGCAAACATCAGCAGTGTTTAGTATTTTTTTTAGTAATGTATAATATGCTGGGGTTTTTGGAATCTTTCAACTTTATCGCCTGACGGTGCAAAGTAGGCGTTGGTATTTTTAATACCAACATAGCAGATTACTTGATCAACACATTTTATCAACCGTCAGTGTCGCCTAACCTCATTGGACATGCGTAATCAAAAATCTAATCTTATCATATTGTTTTCAAGTGTTGCGTGAAACGGAAACAACGGTCAGACTGATTTTCCTCAGTTATTAAAGTTGTGTAGGATGGTGTCCTTACAAATAGAAACAATGTGGAGCCCGGTGGTACTGGTTATTTTGTTGGCGTTCGGAAGTGTTGCACCGGCGGCAGCCCAGTCCGATCCTACCCGGCCTATCGTCGATAGCCTTGCTGGGCAGGTGCAGGGTACGACGGAATCCTGTGGACTATTCTGCACGTACTACTCTTTCAAGGGCATTCCCTATGCGGAACCTCCGGTCGGTTCGCGGCGCTTCCGCAATCCGGTCCCGCGTGCCAGATGGAATGGCGTTCTGGACGGCAGCAGCCACGGAGCCGAATGTCTGCAGCCGGGTCTTTTGCCCGGACAGGTGCGTGGGGCCGAAGATTGTCTGTTTCTCAACATCTACACCCAGCAACTGATCGGACAGCGGTCGGTAATGGTTTGGATCCATGGAGGTGGGTACAACGCAAACTCCGGCAATAGCGAAGATTTCGGGCCGGAAAAGTTCGTGCCGGAGAATGTGCTTCTCGTCACGATCAACTACCGTCTCGGTGCGTTGGGTTTTCTCAGCACCGGTGATCGGTACGCCGCGGGAAATTGGGGGCTGAAGGATTGTCTGCAGGCGCTGCGGTGGGTACGGGACAATATCGGCGCCTACGGTGGAGACCCGAACAGTGTGACAATCTTCGGAAACTCTGCCGGTGGCTCGTTGGTACATTTGCTTGTCATTACCGCATCCGATCAGGGGTTGTTTCATCGGGCAATCGCACAGAGCGGTACCGCGTTGGTTCCGTTCGCCTTTCAGCCAAGGCCTCGCTTCTACGCCGATCGCATCGCAGTCGCCCTTGGTTTTGGCAGTGATAGCAGCACTTACGTGGATCGGCTGCGCTCGATACCAGCGGAACAGCTCATTCCCTTCCAGGACACTGTGTTTACCATGCCGGTGCCGCGATATCTGCGCCCACAGGACTTTGGACCGGTCGTTGAACCGGCAGATGCACCGGAGGAGACTATTATACGCCAGCGTCCGGTCGACCTCATCCGTAGCGGTTCCCGTAGGGTGCCCTTGATTGTGGGATTTAACGATCTGGAAGGAGCATTTTTTACCGCCATCGAAAACGCCTTCGACCCGACAGTGAAAGAACAGTTCAATGCCAATCCTCATCTGCTGGTGCCGTTCTTTTGGAACGTGCCGGAAGGAACCGTAGCTTCGAGTCAGATAAGCACCCAATTTCGTCAGCACTACTGGCAAAGCCAACCATTGGACGCTAGTTTGGACTATGAGTGGACGGTTTACATGAGCGACCATTTGTTCCTGTTTGCGATCGACCAGACGGTACGGTTGCATGCCGAGGCAGCCGTCGCTGCGCCGCTTTACTACTACAAGTTCTCCTACGACGGTGACTTGAACTTATACAAGAAGATCATGGGTGTGCAGTATCCGGGTGCGATACACACGGACGATCTACCGTACCTGTTTCACATTGCATCGGCACTGCAAGAACCGATTCCAGCCGGGAGCCACGCGAACACCGTCAGCAGCCGGGTGGTGCGCTTGTGGACAAACTTTGCCAGAACGGGGTAGGACATGAAAAGGTTATGTTTTACAGACGGTAAATAATGCTTAATTTTCATTCCCTTCTCAGCAATCCAACGCCATCGCAGGATGCGCTGCTGCAAAATATCCAATGGCCGTTGGTAGGGGCGACGGGCACGGGCTACTTGTCGATTGGGCACGATTTGATTGCAATGCCACAACAGTCACCGAATCCTACCCGAATGGCGCTTTGGTACAATCTACAGCAAACTTATGCAAATACACCGTTTGAAATATGATCACAACGATGCAGCGAGCGACAATGATGGTAAGAATAAAATTCTAGTTGGCATGTTAAGATAGTACGATGTAAAAACGATTTAAAGATACTTAATCTGAAACTGTGTAGTTATAGACTTGAATGTGAAGGGAGTTAAACGTAAAATAGATTATATTTCCAAAATGCCGTTTATTGGCAGTTCGGTGAAACGGACGAGCTTTCACGTATTATAACATTCTTTATACTTTTCATTACCAAATGACTTTGAGTCAATATAAAATCTCTCGGTGATGCTTTAAAGCTTAACACCCCTGCGTCAGGGGGAAATGTTTTTGCTTTCACTTGCCACCCAAGCTATCGACCGGCGTGTAGTACATCGAATCGATGAAGCACTTGGTGAAATCTCCGATCAGTTCACGGTCCGGCACAGACTGCGCGACACCGTAGATCGCCATTTTGCCCTCGACGGGCTTGGTTGGGTTTTTCATGATCAGCGCAACCTTTGCGCGCACATCCTGGATGAATTTGTCCGCCACCCCGTGCTCTGTGTGCATGTATGTCACGCAGATGTGAATGCTACAAATAGAGGAAAAAAAAAATCATCGATTTTACTAACCGAATATCTTCCCTCGAAATGACGATTGCAGACGATTACGGTGTGTACATACCCGGAGGGAAACTGAAGCGAATTCAAGTTCCAGCCCAAACTGCTCAATTCACCACCGAGCAGATAGATATCGAAATCATGCGATCCAATGCCGATCACGCTTGTGGCCGGTGTGCCGAAGATGAAGATGTTTTTCAAGGCACGAAGTCTGCAAAACGTGCAAAAGAAAGGTGTTAACAATTCAAACCGCATACGCACGGTTCATTGCCCTGCGGTGAGCACTTCAACCCGCACTTACTCTTTCTCGATGTAGCGCGTGGTGTCGATGATGCGCTTCGTCGCCTCCACGTAACCGTCCAGTCCAAAGTTCATCATCGTCGCCCAGGTGGCGGCAATAATTCCTCCCGCCCGCGAACCATTCACCGTCGGCGATCCGTAAACACCGCCGGGCCACTCGGTTGTGACCGTGTACTGATGGTGGCGGTAAACCTTCTCCGAGTATAGCACCACCGACGAGCCCTTGGGCGTGAAGCCGTACTTGTGCGTGTCGGCCGAAATGCTCGTCACGCCCGGAATGCTGAAGTCGAACGGTCTTACCGGATACCCGGCGCGCTTCATGAACACGATCAAAAATCCACCCAAACAGGCGTCCACATGCACCGGAATGTTGTACTTGCGACCAAGGGCCGCAATCGCCTCGATATCGTCCATAGTACCGTACGGGAAGTTAGGTGCCGACCCGACCAGCATTACCGTATTACGATTGATGGCACGCTCCATCGCGGCAATGTCTACTTCGGTTGTATCCTTGTTCATCGGAACCACCTTCGTGAAGATGCCCAAATACTTGGCCGCCTTATCGAACCCGGTGTGAGCGGTTACGGGTAGGACCATGTTCGGTTTCGTGATGCCGCGGTGTTCGCGCGCGTAATCACGGTACGCTTTGCAGGCCATCATGATAGATTCGGTGCCGCCCGTCGTCATCGTACCACACGCCCTCGGACCGCCGTGGAATAGTGTGGCCGTCATACGCACCACTTCCGCTTCCATTTTGCAAACACCGGGGAACACATCTGGGTGCAGTGGGTTCGTATAGGACGCCTTGCCGTACACCTCCGTGATTAGTTTTATCAACTCTGGATTATAGTAGTACACGGCACCGGATATATATCCTTCCTTCCAGCGGTAATGGCCCAGCTCGAGGTATTCGTCCACTTTTTTTATTATTTCAGTCTGATCCATGCCATCGTGGGGCAGTTCGGTGTAGTAGTTACCCGCTTGTGTAATGTCCTTGACAAAACCATCGTTGATTTTCTCAATCTCCGCTTCGATTTTCCTCCGGACGGCCGGTATGAGGCGGGCTAGTTTGAACACTTTCTTCTTCGCCCGTCCATAGAGACTTTCTTCCTGGAACAGCACTTGGCAGAGCCAGATGGTACCGAGTACGGACGTCGTCGTGATGGCCACGATCTGCCACGGCTGGCGACCGGTGAAGGCACGATCAATCGTTCCGGTTACAAAACGTAGATGAGGTTCCATATCTTTGCAGCGAGTGCGTGATGACTGGCTAGATTAGCGAATCTTTTCCTTCGACACGTCCCAGGAGGCTAGCAGTGCAATCTCCGATAACGTGCGCTACTGATAAGAGTGTTGCATGGACGATGATAATGAAACGATTAATGCGTAGCACACAGCATAGAAAAGCGCTGATTGAACGGAGAACTTTTCGGGACGGAGAACGGAAAATTTAAATTATTGCTATCACAGACAAAGGAAAGGTGTGGTGGATAATTGAAACACTGATGATAATTGAATGATGGATTTCAAATGGATAATTGGATTTCAAACTATTCACTTACATGATGGTGAGTATTGTTTTGAATTGATTGTGACACGTTTTCGTACTTTTCTTACACGTAAATATTAGAATCACATCCAGTTGGAAGTGTAGTGCAAAGTGTTATTGTTATTAAAAAAAACAATATAAACAAACATGAATTTCGATTTTGACAGAGAAAAGAAAATTTACTTGAAAATCAGATTCGCAAGTTATTAAACCCTCCACCCGCAGCGCTTCCGTGTTTGCTGTCAAAATATAAAACGTAAACAATAACATTGTTGTTAGTAAGTAATCCACAATCAACAGCGTCGTCGACACGAAAGCAAATATTTATTAAAAAGTTCCGAATGAAAAATGAATACTATAACGCTGTAAGTATTGGATGTAGTAACTAGAGACGAGCTCAAGTTGATTGGATTGAACAATTTCAGGCCCTGCTCTGACGCGAAGAGATTTTGTCGCCTGTGCTTCTCGCAAATTAACCTACTTACCGTGATCGGACCAAGCACGGCGGAGCAACAACAGTACCTAGATATACTAAACCTGATAAAAACCTACCTAAAACTAGATCTTGAGGGGAAGAAGGATTTCCCGAGCGCTGTTTGTGGGGTATGCATTGCCTTGCTGCGCGAGTTCGATATACTCTTCCAGAATGCACAGGACTACGGCTACGCGATGAGGGCGCTGTTGAGTGAAAATATAGCCGAAGAAGACGTGGAATCGGTGCTCCCTGCGAACAAGATAGAGGTGGAAATATATGAGCCCAACGGAGAAAATGAATCCATCTTGGAAGCCGATCAAATTGTTCTGGAGGAAGCACCACTCGGCTCGCCAAACCAACGGGAGGCACAAATAAACGTGTACCATGTGGATGGCCAGCTTCAGCACATTATTATGGATGGAGGTACATGCATCGAGGTGCACACGGAAGAAACACAAAAACAGCCGAAGAGAAGCCTGGGCAACACTTCCTATTCGAAAGTTGCCGCACAGGCCGCAGGTAGAAAACGTACTATTTCAGCGGCAGCGGCCCCCAACCCACCCCATATACCGTGGAAGTTACCACCAAAAACCACTACACTCCCTGCTAGCCCTTCATCACGAACATTGAACATGAAACCGGCGCCAAAAAGACAGCCACAGGTTGTTGGGCCACGGCAACAAAATAGCTCTGGCGGTCGGCAGCAGCTATACCGCTGCAATCAGTGCTCGAGCCTGTTCGTGGAGCTCTCCAACTATTACAGTCACACATGCAAGAAACAGCCCCGGGAGCCTGTCGCAAATCCGTGCGAAACGCAAAAGATTCAATGCAAAATGTGCAGCATGACCTACCGTTCGAGGCTTCTGTATCAGAAGCACGAGTACGAGGTGCACGGCATAAGGAATGAAAACTTTGGCATTCAGTGTAACCTCTGCTCGAAACTGTTTTCGCAGCGACAGGATTATCAACTGCATATGCGCGTGATGCATCCGAAGCAAGTGAGCCTAATGCAGATCAATCATGCTGCTGCTTCCCCGTTGGGACAACAGTCTTTGTAAGTGTTACACCATCGTTTCTGACCTTTCTCAACAATCAGCCCGGTGTAGCATTAGAGGTAATAAAAAGCTAGCGTAAATTTGTGTGTATCATGTCCAAAATGTCGAAGGCTTTTAATTACATAGAAGTTGATGACAATATTGGTGGCAACTTGTTTGTGTGGAACTTCTTTCGAGGCGCCCTGGTGGTGTAGAGATAGCGGCACCTTCGGAGATTCCGTTCGGACTAACCAGCTATGACGGTACAAGAGAGAGTTGTTTGGACTATTTTCAAAAACCGCTTTGAGAACTAACCTTATATGTATGTTATAAGGTATATATTTAGATTTCAAACAAAGCTGCTTGAATAATACAGCCAAAGAAGAATAATGTTAATGTGACTAGGATAATTCATTTGTCGGGAAGGCCGGGTAGTGTTCTGTTAGCGGCACCAGTGGGGACCAGCCGGACCGTCTCCTTCTAGCGAGAAGTTACTAACTAGCTAAGTATAGCAGTAAATACATCAGTACATTTGTCATCATTTAAAACAAATAAAGAAGACAAAATTCAAACTATGCTCACTATGATCAACATGAATAGAGTCATCTGGTGCATTTCTTTTACTTTCACAGGACTTTCGTTTTGCACATACACACACACACACGCCATTCCAGTAGTTCATACCTTCCATCCTTACGCCCACAAAAACGAAGCTTTAAAGCTACTTGATACGTGTACAGGGCGGGGGTTATGTTTACAAATTTTGTTTTCTCAATTCTGTTCGCACTACCCTTTGTCGTAGGGTTTTCCTCTCGGTTAACACACCATTTCTCTATTTATCAAGAATACCCTTTGATGTCTGGTTTTGGATCGCTCACACTAAATAACACCACATATGATTAGTTAAAGGTTTGCATTTACTTCTACTACACTCTTCTTTATCGAAAAATCCGCACCACGGATCCACCCCTTCTAACGCCAGAATCGGCTGAACCTATCCGAGGGTATTCGCTAGGTACAACTCTGATGCTCACTAAAATTCCTACACCCGGTTAGTAGTGTCTAACTGCCCCACCAGTACACGCTGATTAGTAGTCGATTGTATTTATCTCTTAACGTTTTCAATTGCAGCTCGTCGAGGGTTTTTCGATATTAGCTCACATTTTTGTATTTTTTCTATTGATCTTCTTGGAAGAAAAATTGTGCCGAAATTCAACAACCAACATTAATATCAAATTTTCGTATTTATGTATATGGTACAGCGTCCTATGCTACGCAGCCCTTCGCACTACACTGTGAATTGGTGTATCGTAAAGGATTATTTTAACGGACTGGCCTTTCTTTCGTTTCTTGATTTCATTAGTTCCGTCTATGCTCTTTGAGTTAAAAGGTATGGTCTATAAATATTACTAAAAAGATCAATTCTATTGTTGCTAGAAACGATGGTAGATCCGGCATGAGAGTGGTACGGTAGGTACGTGGTGTTATCCTGAAAGCAAAAGCAACTTTCCTGCTTCATTGTCCTTCTTGCTGCTATCGAAGATCATTGCAGACTGCTCCTATCGATCGTTGTATCAATTGGTCTATCTAGTGTAATAGGATCTAAAATATGTGTACGGTGCATTCGGAACGATATAAGACCACGAAAATAAAGTTTCCTTCGGTACCCATGATTTCCTGGGGCTCACGGGCTTTATGAGACTGCTTGCTTCGTGTTGCAACTGGAGGTGGTTTTCAGTATTCTAAGCTCGATACTATTGGTAATGGGGTCGTAAATTGGACTCTCTGTGAAGGTTTATTCTTCCTTTCGTCGTATCAAACGGTTTATTTGAAACGTTGCTTTAGAAAGTGAGATCGGTACATTTGTATCTAAAAAACAAGGCTCTCTGCCACTGTTGACAGTAGAATGCACGTTTCAAACATGGGCGAATGAAAATAGGATATCTTTTCCGATAATTACGTCCACAATTCACTGGCATTGGTTTACGCGTAATGTATACTCTTGACTTTGCTAAATTCTTTTCTTGGTTCCTACTATTCTAATGCTAATTGCATACGATCCCTTATGGGAGATCACTATCGAGACAGAGCAGGATAGTTAGGTAAAGATTGAGAGAGAGAGGAAGAGAGAGAGATAGAGAGAGAGTGAAGGAGAGATAGAGAGAGTAATGGTTTGAATACTTTTATAAAAAGATTTAAAATAAAAACATCTATCATCTTCCATTGAGTGTAATTGATTTGTTCGTGTTTCATAACCCTTCTCTAGTAGTATGTTGCACATTAGGCAAATTATTCATATGCTACGAACACACTTCCTTGATCGGATAGCTTGGAGTGGTCAATCAGCTGTAAACGAAACGAATCAACTAGCGTCCCTTGAAGTATTGTATACGTTTTAACCAATTTTGCAAGTTGCTGCAGAAAGTACGCAATCTTCGAAACAAGTTTTCTGCATGAAAATTTCTTCCCAGCTACATAAACTGGTTGTTTGTTTGGTTTTGGTATTCTTGCTATGAAATGTTTCAATTGGGTCCATAAAAGTATGCTCTTTATTGAAAAAAAGCAACTGCACTTTGACATGTTTCCTATCTTTCTTCGCAATTTGTTTAAGATTTTCTACAGTTTGACGATACTAATGCCTTTAATTGCTTCTATAGCTGCTGTTTACCGCTATACAATTACCAAAACACGATCGATCCACTGTCTTCTCGATCCTCGTTCTAAAATACCACATTATACGTAAGTTTTACAAAATGTACAGAAATGTGCAATTAATGTACAAACAAGTCTACCAACACACGCACCGTCGGGGCGGCTAGCAGGTGTAGTGTTGTGGTGACAAAGCTACCTCCCTTCTCCGCAGGGCAGCATAACAAAATTTGAAACAACAACTACGAATTTGAAAACATTCGAACCATACTTAAGCAAACCTGCTTGGTGGTGGTGCATGAACGAGCTATCACATCATCGTTATCTTCATAACTTACACTCACGCACTCACAGCTATATATCCGCCGTATCCCGATTGGAATGCTCTATCGCGGCCAACAGATCGTGCTTCTGGCGCACATACAGCCGACCCTTGCGCCAGGGGTTTTGTAGTTGCAGTGGCCGAAAGTCGTCCCGCAAACACCGCTCCCGGGCGCCTATGACCGCAACGAGACAGAAGTTGTCCAACCGCTCCTGCGTGTAGATTGGCCCTTCCCGGCCCTTCAGAACGACCGCCATATTGAGCTGCTTCACGACGAGATCGATCACCTCACGCGCACTCGTGCGCGGCGTGACCCGAAGTTTCAGTGACGTGCCACTCGGTAGGCCCGTTTCGTAGGCGGCGTATACCTGGAGGATGCTGGTGGCGGTTGCACTACCGTCTTGTGATGATTCCGCACCGGCCGCTGGTTCCGCTTGCACTATGGTGGTTGTGGTAGTAGTGGCGGTTAATGGTACCGATTGTTCCACGGTGATTGCAGTGGAGCTGCTGGCGCCACCAGGTACGAGCGACTCCTGAGTGGAAGCCGATTTTGTCGAAGCGGGAATCGAATCTGGCTCCGGTTGGTAGGGTGTTTTTGTCTCGTTCTGCAGGGCGGTTAGCGTTGGCTTAAGGTACGTCGTCGTGAGGATTGGTTTTGTTTCCTCGAAAATCTCCATTTCCTGTTGTTGCTCACGTTCGATAAAGTTTATCGCTTTCAGTGCTTGATCGCGCGATTTCTTTGCCAACATTTTAAACGGTACCGTGCCGGTAGGTGTGGTTAGTATCGGCTGGCCGGCGGACGGAACGTTACTCGCTTGTTGCGTGGTGGAGTTTTCAACGTCCTCCGCGGGAAGCTGCGCTGTGACCGGCATCATCGGTACCAGGAACGGCGAGCGAACATTCAGCAGCGGACTGGATGTGGCTGAGTAGCTAGAATAGATAGTGGGCGGGCGTTTCTTACCACCGGCACCCGAGCCCGATACACTGCCCGCACCATCCATCTTTCCTTCACTGCTGCCGTGATGGTGATGATGATGGTGTGAACTGTTGAGCGTATCTTCTGATCGCGATGGAGGCAATCGCGGAATAACGGCGAACTCTTTCTCCGGTTCGACACCGGTTACAGAGTAGTAGCTGCTGTGAGTGCCGCCCGAGTTCGAATCGGCACTATTTTTGCGCGATCCCGCCTGGCTTACGTTCAGAAATCGTGCACTGTTGTACTTGAGCAGCTGCTCCGACTTGGAGTGTTCCGCGTCCAGCAGCCCGTTGTGACCGAGCGTGTTCTCGACAGCCGGTCCCGGCCACGATCCCCGACCCGGACTACTTTTGTGGAAGCTATTCGTACCCGGTGCCCCACCAGGCGGATGCAGCAGCTGCGATTCACTTCCCCCTTTCTTCTTGTCGCCACCCTTTGGAAGTTTGCCGAAGTAGGTGCTCTTGTAGTCCAGTATCTGTTTCATGTTCAGTTCTGGCATGTTGGCACGGTCGCGCGCATACCCAATCACATCCATCAGCCATCGGACGCCCTTCCAGATGGTGTTCAAACCTCCTGATAGCTCCTGCAGCTTCGCTAATCGGTCTTTCGCTTTCTGCAGCTCGGACGTGCTGAATGCCTCCCGGTGCAGATGATTCGCCAGCATCGTGTCAAGCTCGAGTATGCAGGAAAGTCGCGAGTACTTCTGTATGATGTTACTTTGATACGTCTTTAGGTGGATCATCTCGAACGCCTGGATGGGCATCGAGAATAGATCGCCACGCTGCAGCAGGCTCTCCTTTTGGCCCGGCACGGCACAACTACTTTCAGCCGGTGGGCAGATAATCAGGAAGCTAACGTCCGCGTTCAATTCAATCACTTCCACGTCGTATAAACGGTGGGCGACCGCCACCTCCACCGGGATGTCCATGTACTGGAACAGATTGTGGACGGCTTTCGTGAGCATTTCGAGAAAGTGAAGCTGCACCTCGGTTGGACCCTGATGCTTGGGACGAAACTCCAGTATGCTAGAGGGTTTGTGTTGTTTGATTAACTCCCATTCCTCACTGTGAATTACATAAAAAAGGATCCGAAAAGTGAGCATGGTGTACAGGTGTATGACGCTAATGTCTAACTACTTACGCCGATACATGCGGATTGTCACGAATTTTGCAGTGAGGGAGAACATTCGGTGCTTTCACCGGCACCACCACCTGGATCACGTCCACCGAGCTTTGCATCTTCAGATAGCCGACGTAGAGACCGCGCGAAAGACGTATGTTGGAGACCTGATGGTAGTTAATTTGCTCCTGGATGGAGTTCATCAGAATTTCGTTGATGCTACTGTCTTCAGTCGAAAGGGCAAGTTTTTTGTGGATCTTATTCAACGGTATCCACCGGGAGTTGAGCACCGATACCGCTTTAGGACTCTGTATGATGAGCGAGCAATTAAAGCACAGCATTAAATGAATGGATTTGATCTAGTACTCAACGAAATCCCATCCATGCGCAGAAACACCTACCTTAATGCAATTTACACAGGAAAGCACTACCGTACCATGGACGTCTCGCAACGGCCGGTAGAATAATTGTCCCAGATCGGTAATCGAGAGGGCCGATTGCATCTGGCACGCAGCAGACAGAAGCTTCGTGCGAAAGTGTATAGCCGATGACGCATTTCGCTCCATATCCATACGCAACAGTTTCACGTCGTCCCATGTGCAAGCGACCTACAAGGGGTGAAGGGATTTCATTTTTATTGAAATATTTAGAATATTTTCACTGGATTGGTTTTCAACACAAACAATTGTGTTGTATAACAAACAATAGTGACAAATCATTGCATGGAAGCGCTTTTCTGACACTTATTTCTACATGTCTCTCCAATTGCGTGTGTTGTTCTATTATTTTCTATTGCGATCCATGCCTGTGCTTTCTATGTTTGTTAATATACATTTTACACATATTTGGTTTCCGCTTAGGAAAGGAAAGGATTGCCGATAGGAAAACAATTTGACCAAATGATTCGTTTAATATATACCGAATGCACGACGGAGAGGAAAAGCAATCTTGTGAGGAAACACACATAAATATTGCTGTAGCGCCACATACGCTATGGTGGCCGGTAATTCGACATTGAATGAATAAATAAAATCGCACTAAGCATCCCACTTCAGGCTGGCCGAATGCCGGGCGCTCTCTGGGACCGGCGAACCAAAGTGCACCCCCATGTCGTCGTTTGGACGTTTCGCAATTTTTACTGATTTAGCACATCGTAGTAGTTCGTCACCGGTAACTGGCGTAACTCACCTTCATCAGCCAGTAGAAGTCCGTGTGCAGATTGCTGGTGAAGGTTTCATCAATCTCAATTACGGGGACGAAGTCTTCGTTGGTTAGCAGTAGCTTATCCTCGTGGTACAGGACGCAGGCTAAGTAGATGCCACTGGAAGAATGGGAAACAAGTGCGAAGTGTTTTGTCAGTTCGAACAGTTCCGCTTGCACAAACACCGGTAGGGCTTACCGTTTGAGATTCTTTTGGAACTTTGATGCCGCCGAAAACAGCTGCTTGATGGTGGTTTTCTTCTTCGTCGCTCGCTTCTGCTGCTGTCCGCCGTCCAGCGCAATCTCCGACGCATCCTCTGGTCGCGCCAACCGGACTGCGTTGAACAGCTCGTCCAGATTGCGTTGCTTGCCGGCAAATCGATTGTCTCGGCTTTCGACGTCACGCCAACCTTGCAGGGTGGTAGGTAAGACAAAGAGAATGTGTAAGAGTAATGGTCACCAGAGGGCCGTGCAGCAGACAATTCACAGCGCAATACTTTTGCCCGAGAAAACACACACGGGCACGGTCTCATTCCTTTGCTGTACCCAACCACTACCGTACGCCGTAATTCGCTCGTTCCCCCGTGAATTCTCTATATGGTCAAACGTTGTTCGCTCTCGAGCTGTCCAAAGGTGATGGAACCACTTTTGTACTTTGGCTACGTTCGATAATGACCACAGCGCGGGATGTTTATCTGATGTTCAGTGCTCTCCGGCCATACGGAAGGTGCGCGTAAAAATGTACAAAAGCATTGGTGTACAGAAGCACAAGGCGTACACGGAGCGATAGACAAAAGTGGCTTTCATTTGCCTCACGGGAAATGACCACCGGTAACCATGATATGTAGGGTAGTGCACCCACAGGAACGATGTGTGTAAGCTAATGCAAAAAGATGCGAGCCATTTGGCGTCCCGGTGCCGCATATAGCTTGGGACGTTCATTTAAAAGACGAAGGAATCAGGGAACAACAGCTGACCGGAAGCGATAGATAAATGTCCATAAAGTGAACGTGCGATAAAGTATACGAATTGTAGTTTTAAATTGAAATTTATGCTTAAACACTTGTTGTGTGCTATGGAATCTTCTATCATACAGCTCACTGAGTTGTATATTCCAGTGTTATATTCATAAAAAAATAAAGCTCCACATAATACACCCAAAAACACTTTGGATCGCACAAACGCAGCAAAACGATTTTAACTTTTTATCTACACTTACTCGACGGTACGACGCAGTTCGGGACGGATAGTTTGTACGGTCCCCAGCCCTTCACGTTGCCGGCGCACGCACGGAAGAAGTATCGTCGGCCCTGGATCAGCTCGTTCAGATTGCAGACCGCGCCCATACACCCGTGGAAGCTGCACCATTCGTTGATTTCCCGTTCACCCACCACGTTGCTAAAATCCGACCGAGACGACCATTGCACTGCGGGGAGCAATAACAGGTAGATATATAAAACGCGTTTTATGCCGTGATTATTAGCATTAGTATGCAGTCCCCGTGCAGGGTGTACGGTTGGTGAGGAGTTTGCAATACTGGCCACCCATGGAACACACCTTTGAATTTGGTAGTTATGGCACCTTCCAGCGGTTCGTACAACCGCAAACTGACCGCACTGCAACCGGTCACGTCGATGTCGATACGGTTGGGTACATCGGGTGGTTTTGTCTGCTCCCAACCGAGTATCATCCGCCGGAGTCCTTTCACGCGTCGCTCCCACAAACCCACCTGCTTGTCGATTTCGCTCCCCGTACAACTCGTCACCGATGGACCGCTACTGCCTGCAATTTTGTAACAGAGGGTAAAAGGGTGTGTAAGTGAATTGGTTCTTATGAATATTTAATGATATAATAGAGCTAAACGCCCGTAACTATTACTTGAAATTTTTACTTTTTTACAATTTTTTACCCGTTTTCGAATAACCATTTGACCGACCGACCGACCGATTGCGACCGTATAAATTGAATATAAACGCATTGAAAACATATGGAAACGAGAAAGCATTCGGGAACGGAAAATCTGATGACCTTGTAGAATTGTTTCCGGCAGTTTGAAAGAATCGACTTTGAAACGCATTTCAAATGCATCGGGTTTCTTCCGACGGTAACCTTATTATAAGAAAAAACTAGTCTAGTCGTACTTAAGAGGCCCCCGACAGGCGAGTTCCATCGGAATTCAATTTCCATTGATGCGGCATTCCGTTTCCACAACCTATCGCCCAACGGTGTGCAGCAGCGCATAGATGTGCATTTTTTAATCACAGGATCTTGCACCCGCTCCCATTTCGCTCTCTACCGACAATGCATCGAGAGCATTAAATTACCGTTTAGTGATAGAGCCTGAGTGGGAGTACACCAAGATGTGGAAACATAAAGTTGGAAAGCGATGGGTACGAGAGATAGTTTTTTTTTGTTGACTCACCACTGTAATGTGATTATTCCTGAAGTGTTGAAAGGAAAAAAATGTCCTCGGCACAATATTGGCGCTCGACGGAAATGGTTTTCTCACTTGGGAGAGTGACATTTGTGCCGGATGGGCAATCGAGCATCTTGGAAATGATATTCTTGATGCATATTTTATGCAATAAAATCCCTTGCGTGGAGAGTAGCTTCCGTAATGGGTTTCTCCTTGTGCTAACAGCTGAGCAGTTGATCGAAGGGGATAGGGAAATCAAAGTGAGCGAACGATTGCAAAAAGTATGCTATTACAACGACTTTGCTTTGGAGGTTGATTATACGGTCTGGTCTAGTCGACCGTATAAGAAACTAGATGTATTTGTACTTTTCTTAAGTTTTTTTTGTGAGATTTTTTAGGTTTTTAAGTATATTTACTCGGTCAACAATGCAGATAATTGTTATTTTAGACTTACGCCTTCCGGGAACTTACTTTTGCTTCTGTATGTATCGAACAAATATTTGTATGTTTATTACTCGTTTATTTTTCGTGTATTAATTTAATGAACCAAGGAAAATATCACATTTCATCAATAACTCTGACGTACGTGAGTTTCGATTACCAGCGTAAGTTGATTGAACAAAGCAGTAAGGTCAAAGAACAGTTTTATTATGTGACAAAATCATCTTCACGTGCCATCTTAAATTTCCAAACTGTTATGTGGTTGATATCCGATAAAATGTCAAGTTCTGATGAACATTACCAATTTCGAATGATTGCTTCCCTGCGTGATATTACATTGTGGTAAACGTGATCATAACAATGTTTTGCCGCATGGAACAAGAAAAGCATAACAATTCGCATACATTTATCAACCAGGAACAACTCACAAGAGGAACATTTGCAGAACACCTGGCACGGTAATGAGTGGAAAGTGTTGGGTACAATTTATGAAACTTTCAACTCAATTACAAACACTACAGCTGAAGGTCGGATTATAACATTTCAAATTAAAACGGCACTCCAGTAGGTCAGGTCAGGTCAGGCCCAAACGGTTATTTTGTTGGTTACACTTTCCGACCAAACTTCCCGCCAAAGATGGTCCTTTTAAACTTTGAACGGAAAGCTTTCCGTTCCGTTTCTGTTGAATTGCAATCACAAAGTTTGCTCAGAAACTACCTCTTCTAGTACTGTTCGTTCCAGAGTGCTGAGCGCCATCATAGCTCTACATCCCTTTTGGGCGGGGCACAACTTATTTAGTTCATTACATTTGACTCTGGTACACGATTTTTTTTTTTGTTGCGGACAGAAAGATAATAGTTGCAAAGTCCACATAGGCAAAGAGCGAGTGTAAAATAAAAACAAACTTTACCATGTACTGGAAAAGTTAGATCTTGCGGGAGGGGTTGATTGACCCAAAACAAACAACCAACCAGGTAACTCGGTCCCGAGGTATAACGCCTGGTAATTTGTGAGCTGTGGTAATTTGTTGTGGTACAAGCTGTTAGTTCCCCGATCATTTTGGATGCTCTTTACATTAGTTGATTCGATCGAAAGAACTACACAACGGATTTTGTTTGGTTTTAGTTTGGTCTCAATAACAATACCCATGTCTCAAGTGTAATTTTAAATTTGATTTACTTCCAGCTGTTGACATTTTTCACATTTTCTACATGATATGCATCAACATGATATGCAAATAACTATTAACGTTTATAAAATTATCTTGCTAGTAAGTATTCTAGTTTTATCAATCCATTCGATTCTTCGAGATGTCACTTTTGTCTGCGCTGAAATATTGCAAGCTCCGATCTCAATGCGACTCCTAGCAACATGGCGTAAAGCATAAAAACCTTGAATTTCATCACCCTTAGCAACGGCGCACTGTTTGTTGACGGCGCCATCACGATTGTAGCATTTAGCAAAGGCATCAGTTTCGTTCAGTAGCAGTAGCAAATTTGGTCATCATGCCTCTAATACCGAAAAACTACACGTGGCAGCAGAGAATCGCCACTGGTGATGACGGTGCTATCACTTCATCAGACATTATTGTACGTGTTCCATTTCCAGGCAACAATTTTCAACCGGACGATATCTTCACAATGGAGCAATTTCTGAAAATTTCACGTGCGCCACACTACTGGGAATTGTTTCTTCGCCATCCAATCGACGCGGAAGCAAGCCATTGCAGTATCTTGGAAAGTGAGGTAGTGTTTGAGCTGGTCAAACAGGACCGGACACTGTCCTGGGACACGATAGAGCAGGATGTACCGCGCGCGGAACGAGTAGCGCTCAAGGAACGTTACCTCGAGCAGCACCGGAAACGGCTAGAGGACCGGTCGAAACAACGGGCAATTGAAAGGGACCGCAAGAAAAAGGATGAAATTCACCGACAGATCGAACGAGAACGCAATGACCGCTCCGCCGTCGACACACTGCTAGAGGAATCGAAACAACGCGAGCTGAAGCGCATGGAGTTAGCGATGGTGAAGGATTATCGTCCAGACCCGACGAAGCACGCATCGAGTGGTCGAAAAAGTTCCAACGTCAAGTACTCCAATCCAGAACCAAGTGCACCCGGTCCTCCACCACCACCGCCGGCAGTTCGCCGTTCCGGCACGCTCGAGGTAACCTTCAGCAAGCGAACTTTCGTTACTCCCAAGCGTGAATCGATGGAACAGGACGAACAGGAGTGGACGCGCAAGCAGGCCGCCGCACGTCGTGCGATAGGCTTTGCCGACGATGACTTACGGCCGGACGAGCGAAATCCCGAGTGGTTAAAGCAACGCGGTGATACCTTCTTCCAGCAAAAAAACTTCCTTGCCGCCATCTCGGCGTACAGTGCCGGCATACGGCTTACAAAGGATTACTACGCGCTGTTCCTGAACCGGTCCGCAGCACACTTAGCGCTCGAAAATTACCAACGCTGTGTACGTGTCCGTGAGGCATTCTTTCTATCCGCCTGTCCCGATACTAACTTTCAAAAAGATGGATTAAAGTGTTCGCTAACGTGTTTTTTTTTGTTTGTCTCTTGGTTTGGTTTATTTTCTCGTAGGCTGAAGATTGCTCGACGGCGCTGGAGCTTCTGCAACCACCAGTCGAAGCGAATCGAAAGGCACGTGTAGCATGCCTGGCACGTCGAGCAGTCGCCCTTGTAAAGCTAGGATTCCTTCAGCAAGGTTACGAAGAAATGGTGGCCGCGAGTCGTCTCGATCCAAACGAAGAAAGTCTACGAATGGAGGTGGATCGTCTGAAAAATTGTCTTGACGAACACAGCGACGACGATTCGGGATCGGACAAGTAAATATTGTAGGAATATAGAGCAGAAAGAATTGATACAATATATTGTGAAAATGTATTGCTTAGCTTTGCAGCACAGCAAAATAACAGAACCGTAGTTACAGAGCCTAAATTTGGAAAGTGTTTCATTATCGATTAATACATAAAGTATAAAAGATAGCTTACAGTCATTATATCTAATATAACCTCTCGTATCGAAATTATGCGAGATTTAATTTTAATAGATACAAATTGCAAATGATATCAATACCTATCGCAAAGAGAATTGTTCCCCAACCCTATTTCACAGTAGATCGTTAAATTACTTCCAAACAATCTTAAGATCTCAACGCCTTCTTATGTGAAGTTGTTAACCCTCCCGCAAAAACCTTAAACTTTGACACAAACGAAATAGGATCCCGATGATGCCACCTTCGCCACTTGAGGCATGTCAAGCGACGTGATTCTCATCAGATTACACCACCAACTACAACTATAATGACGTTGAATTTGAGTAACATGTAATCCTAACAACTTAAAAGGGTATCTGAGTTCGTAATCGCATCAAACGTGAGCGGGTGAGATGAATATCTTTTTGAACATCAAACGGCACACTTTGATGCTGTAGTGTAATGATGGAGTAGTGAAATATTAATTTTTTCCTCTTTTTACCTGTTGCCATAATACTGTCTCTCGCCGCCATACTTACCGATAATGTTCGAGAAGGTATTTTTGCCGGCATTCGCACCGGATCCGGTCCGTTCGTTTCCGGTCATCGCCGCTTGGCTGCCGTCGAAATTCCCAAGTTCGTGTACGGTCGCTTCGGCATCGCACAGGAGATTGTTCAGATGGAGGCCCATGTTACTGTTAGCCGCATGTACTAATTAGAAAAGAATTTGTAAGAAGACGTCGTTGGTGAATGACGGGCATCCACGAGTGGGTAGAACGAGATTTCTTTTGGTCGGTTTCCCTATACGTAAGACAACATTAGTAAATATGACTCATGCATGCATGGGTCACTAACGTGTATGCTATTTGTTGAAGTGAATAATTTAGCATGAGGATTCAACAAACTATGCGGAACTGTTGTTCATAAAAAGATTCATAATAAACATATGAAATATAGAATACAATACAGAAATATACAATAGAAATAATAGTTTCTTTTTGTTTTAGTTGTGATTGAAAAGGAGCTTTAAATTCGCATCACTCGATGGAAGTAGCGTACTTGAAACTCAATATTATACATTACTAAAATACCTACCGGAATGTGCATTCTCGATGGCACCTTGCTGCAACAGCATTTTAGTCATCGAGCGATTATTGCTGAGCACGGCCACGTCTAGCGGCGTGAGACCGTCGCTGTTGAGGCTGTTAACATCCACGTCTGTGCTTTCCAGGATGGTGCGTGCTTTTTCCAAGTGCCCATGTTCGACGGCTGAGAACAGTGCTGCAGGGAGTTAGAAAATCGTTCGATAGAAACGTTATAAATGGTTTTAATTTTCAGGGCATAATTTAACATAAAACTTATTTATATAACGTTATTTTATATAATTTGATTGCTATCAAATCGACCTTAAGATCTTATGTGGGATGCAAAATATTCCAATTGACGATCCATACAGCGTAAAAACGACGCACCCGTAGTGATAAAATTGTAATGAATGAATAAAATTACGCGATTCATTGAATTGGGTATGTAATTTGCGGCATCAACACAGGCAGCATCAAATTCCGGCCGGAATAACGATGCTTCGAAACTTTAACGCACCGCTTGATATATAATGTCCTGCCCAATCTCATAAGAACGGTGGACTACCGTAACCACCATGAGAATAATTGATTGTGCCATAAGTGCTTCTGCAAAGGCACCATTATCGAGTCTCCCACGCAGCGCATAAAATTTGTGGCAAAAGATGCCCACCGTCCATATAATCGTGTGCGTTTGCTATCTGTTTGCTATTTTTATATTATTTGTTGTAATATTTGCTGAAAGCGATGTTTATATCGCTGTGTTTTCGCTGCCCTCCAATCAAAGCTGCCATTCCGTACGACCGGGGGGTGCAGCCAAAATGACAGCTGTCTTATTCGCTTACGCTTTTCGCCGGGCGGATCAGCGCTGGAACCATATGGTGTTGCGGATGGTGTGATGCGCAAGATTTGAACGACATTCGTTAGGCAGTAGAGATAATGATTTATGCAATGGCAAGGCCACAGGAAGCTTAACCACGCCCGTGATGAGTATGATTGACATTGCATGTGCCGGGGCACCCCTAGGGGCAATCGCTATAATTGCGCATACATAAATGATGAAGCGAACGCACATTGATACACTCGGTTGCGCGTGCAATCGTTTGGTTTTAATAATTTCACACGATTCTAACATGTTTATCACCCATGCACAGGTCGTCTGAGTGCTTATTTTAGACGATTTATGATAACGGATACCCGAATGCATCGAACATTCTGGGGGGTATTGATTGTTAAGCTGCGATTGGGTTTGTTTACATTCACCATTTTAATATTGACGATAAAAATTCGTACAACTGCAACATGCACTAGCCGCGGACATCAAAGGGCTATGGAAAACGTTCCCACTATCGAAAGAATTTACAACTCATGCCACAGTATAACTACATCAAATTATTTAAGTAAATATTTACGTGCCCCCTGCTTTAGCTGTTCAAATAGAACGAATTCCTCCCCCGCAATCGGTTAGTGACACAGTACCCGATAATTAAAACAATCAACAGTGCCTTCGCATTAGACAAACACGATAGGGCTGATTCTTTCGTTTGACATCGTGCACGAAATGTACATTAGAAAAGCAACACGCGGTGTGGCACGCAAAGCCAACATCGGGTTGGAAATTAAGGACAAAGGGTTTTGTCACTCCCCTACTTTGGCTTCCAGCTTAATGCTCAATCATATACCGACGGACCGTACCATGCAGATGAATGTTAATTTGGGTCAGCTTGTCCAGCTGCGCCTGCAGCTGCTTATGTTGCTTCTTGTTCGGGAGCTTCTTCTGCTTCCAATAGGACGGCGGTGGTCCCACCGTTGCTCCGGCTGTCTGCTGCTGTTGCTGCTGGTACGATGGCAACGGGGACACACTTTTGGCATTATGTACCGCCAGCACATCGACGGAGTTGGTCGCGGTGCCGGTGGTGGTAATGCTGCCCCCACCGGTATTGCTTAAATTATGATTATCGCTCACGGTGAGCCGATTGGAGCGCAACAGCAAATGCTGCGCGTTACGTGCGTTCCATTCCGCTTCTGTACTTCCGGTGCCAGTATGACGGCCCTTCAGTTCGCATGTGTCTGCCGCCTCCTCCACCGAGCTGGTCGATAGATGACGCGTCTTTTTGATGATCTTCGGCGAGTGCTGCCGATGCTTTGGTAATATGACCGACTGTTGCGACGGTGCGGCGGAACCGGCACCCGCCGCCCCGGGCGGATGCTGTTGGTGGGGTAGCAGGTACTCCATCCGGGTGCCGGACGACGTGGACGAGGTGCTGTTGGACAGGTTGGGTGAACTGGCGCTCGAGATACGACTCAGTACGGGCGATGCGACCGCTGCCAGCAGGGAACCGAGTGGAGAGTTTTTGGCTTTTCTTCGGCCCGGACTCCGGGACAGCTCATCTTCGTACGTCAACGAGACGGTACTGGCGACTGTGATCGGTAGCGATTGGGCGGATGCGGTGACCGTTTGCGTCTCGATCGTGGACAGCGAGCAGCTGGAGCTGTTGGCCGATTTACGCGCAGGAGAGGTGGGCGATGTGCGACCGGGGCGCGGTATTATGCTCGGGCAGGGTACACGACAGCTCGGTAGCTCTATGTTCGACAGGGATCTGGTGACCAGCTCCGGGAGACTGATTTCTGTGTGCGTCAACGGTAAACAATGAAACGAAACAGAAAGGAACAAAAAGAAAGAGAAAAGAAGAACAAAACAAAAAATGTAATAAACATAAATGTAAGGCCAATAAAACATGATTACAAATAAAAGTAAACCCGGAAGAAGCTAATAAAAATGAAAAACAACGATTGAAATATAAAATGAAGTAATAAAGTTGACGATCGAAGCGCATTACGGTTTCCGGTCCGCTTCCTAAATGGGCAAATTAATTGCGCCACAATAAAATACTTTCCAGCGGTCGCTCCCGGGAATCTGCATAAACCAGCAGCAGCCCAGGTGGCCGACAAACACGGTACGGTACGTGTTAAGAAGCCTTGAACGCAATCCCACACGCAATTCTCACAAACGTAATTTGAATTTTAGGTGCAAAATACTGCCTGCCTGTTGCGGGAACGCTGTGCGCGTATCGAAAGAGAACCTTCCGGTCACGTTCCACTAGACAACAAGGGCCGGTGAAAAGATTGTAAATTGTTTTCAATTTATTTTCCGGCGAACCCTCACGTTCACACAGTCCAGTCGTTCTTCATCAACTTATCTTGTGCGGCATAAAGTAGGTGAATCGTTTAACGTACCCATCCAACATTACACGAGGAAGCGTCGTGCAACTTCTTCTTCGGGCTGGGTTTTGCCAACGTCTCCGCACTAATGAAGAAAGTCGGATGATCCAGTGCCGAAGACGTGATCCTATCCTTGTGTTTCACCGTTCATGGCCCGGTGTCCGAAAGACAGAAAACGACATACCGGTGTTTCAATGGCACTAATCTGAAGCATTTATTGTGGAGACCAGCTGTATTTGCTTCCACCGCCCACGTTTGCCACACACACATATACACAAGTGTCCACACACGGTGGTGTATTCACAGGATGGTGTTGTGCCAGTGAACTGCATCACCTTCACAACGAGGCAAGTGCCTTTCATCAGGCAAAAAGCAGCTTAATGCATCGTCATTCATTAGAGGACTCCGGAGGTTTCCTAGGCGGCCGACTCGACACAGGATCATGCATTCGGCATGCCGCTGTCGGACACGGTGGTGGTTGGCAATCCATTCGCTGTCGTTCGCACTGCGCACAGGGAAAGGAAATTTAATATTTTTAAAGTGTGCTTATGCACTGCACTGTTGATAGAAGAAATAATCCTTTCGGGTAGGTAGCGACGCTGGGGCGGTCCTGTTCGTAGCAACTGAACTCCCACTAGCAGTGCCGCGCTAATGGAATAACCGTTTCCAACCGTGCTGCTCCATGGCCGAAGAAGCGCCATTGTGTGAATGGCAAGGATCCCGTCACGGGCCAAGAAAAGCGCAAAAGGAAAAGAAACAGAAGCGATAGAAACAAAACACCTTGGAAAAACGTGTACGTGGCGTGGTGAGGATAATTCGCGCTCGCTCGCCTCTCCTGAAAGTGGCCCATGTTTGGGTTTCTCTTCTTCGAGCAAACGACCGAGTAGCGGCACCGACAGTTGAACGGTTTGAATGTTACTATTTTTATCGCACAACCGCTTCTCGTAAGGCATCCATCCACCACCACCACCACTAAACAGTGGAGCACGCGGACGAGAAAAAATCATCCTGATGAATCGAGCTGCCAGCATCTTGCACATGCGAAGGACGGTGATGGGATGGTTACAAAAGCTTCGTACTGGGTGCATGTCTGTGTGCTTAGTTCAGTGCAGTCTTCATTTTTCGCGTTCATCGTCCTTTTAAACACGTTTTTGCCCTGTCGCTCTAGTGAAGGAAAAAACGATAAATAAACGACCATCACGAGAACAGACAAATCGACAGTTCGACGATGGATGCGACACACCGAAGTTTGTCTCTTCTTTATCAGCTGTTGATCCGATCCTCTGCACAAAACGTGCCCCTTGGTAGCGCGAAGACTTGGAACATGGGCTGGAAAACGCAAAGCGGCTTAGTGGCAAAAAACCACCATGAACAACACTGCTTGGATTACAACGTGCACATCCGTGCACTCGGTCATTGAAAATTCTGCTTCTATTAAAAAAGCACTTAATCAAGCAGAAAATAGTTCAAATATTTAAACCCATGTTTGAAGAAGTATGCTGTGCATGTGCATGTGACAAAAAGGAGCCTCTAGTTTGTCAACCATTATTCCTCCCTCCCGCTTGTTTTGTGAAACTAAACTTCCTTGGCGGGCATTAAAGAATGAAAACTGGTCAGTTAGAACGAAAAACTTCGCAATCAAATAAGAACAAAAAACTATGGGCCAAATAAGGCCAGCGTGCTGTTCCGGTGGCGAACCAATTTCTCATGCTAAAAATAGACTGCAACCTAGGAGTTGTTTCATTTCATCAAGAGAACACGGAGCACAAGTTCCGGTCCTGATGGTAAATGCACCCGGGTGTGGGCACTCGTACGAACGACTCCGCTGCACCATCCGTCTCGGAACGTTGAAGGAGTTTCTTTATCATTTCTCGTTTCCCGGCCCCGGTCTGTCCTGCACACGGTAGAATTGTAACACTAGACGGCGCCATCCAGTTATGCCATTAAAAATAGTGCCACTATTGCCCTTGTATCGGTGTCAGGGGATATGCGTGCGGTGGTAGGTTGTTCCAGGGAGCAAGCTCGTTTGTGCCACGGGCGTTTGTTATTTTATCAATAACTCAGTTTGCTTTTTTTTTGTTATCGGCCCCAACGAGTATTGATTCCTGGTAATGATGTCGTGTTGCATTACTGGTAACAAATTGGTTATCACCTACAACACTTCAAAATGGGCGGGGTTTATTCAATTTCAGTTCCCGATGATGCTAGTGAAGCCGTGGTATAGTGGAGAACTGAAACGATGGAATTAGAAATCATCAATATTGCTCAGCTTAATATCAGCGCTTTGATCAACGCTTTGTTCAAGGTGAACTATTGCACATCAAGATGTTATGCGCTGTTGGCTACTTGTTATCTGTTTTACCTTTGAGACTTTTCGGTATAGTTTGCCGACGTACAGACATCTTTTGTGCAAAACTTACACTTTCGCTTTGAATCGCTACAAAATTAGCCTCCACATAAGATCTGAATCCACAATAACCAAGTACGGATGCAATTTGCTGCCGTTGCGTGTGCAACTTCACCTTACGTGAGCACTTATCTTCGAAGCAAACTCTTGTGTGCTCGAGGAAGTTTGCAGCAAGTTTTCACTCCGTCGGTGATCCAACGGCAAGTCCTACCCCCGCTGTTGACAAAACTTTAAGAAGAATCCTAAAGAAACCCCAACCCATTCCAAGGCTTACTGGTACTGTTGTTCGCCCACACGGATCCTTTGCGTATGGTGGCCGTCCTCGTGACGGTTAGCGTCGATTGTTGCTGTTGATGGCGATGTCCTTGTGATAGCAACTGTTGTTGCTCAGCGGGTCGGTTTGCTTCTTCCACTTGGGCGATTCTTGGCGGTCCCGATGCTGGTTCTGTTGTGGATGGTTTGTACACTTTTCCTCCGATTACTTCCAGCAACGGTGTGTCCGATGGTGGAGGGTTAACTTCTTGATTCTGATGTTGCTTTCTGACCACTGTTAATTTTGCCGCCAATGGTGCTGCTGCTGGGTGGTCACGCTGCGTTGGAGCTGCGATGAATGGGGGTCGTTCCTGAAGGCGGACCGAGCTGGATCGGGTCACGGTCGTGGTTGCGCTGGCTTCGGCAGGTCGCCGATGAACTTTGAGCGAGCTTTGTGCGACATTCGCCCGGCTAAAACCTTCCATCAACAAGGCGGCTGCCTTCGGTGGAATGTTTTCGGGAAGAATGGTCGAATTCGGTACCTCGGAAGACTCGTCTAGAGTGTGCTTCTCCTGCAGGACTTTGGTTTGAAGCCGGCGCAATTCGTTGTAGGTGATTTTGAGTTTGTGCAGCTTGTGCCGCAAACTTCGTCGCATATCATCGCCAGTCGATCGAGAAAAGTGCGAACCGCTGCTGCTGTTGCTACTTCCGCTGCGGTTACTGTTGCTACGTTTGGTGATACCAGCCGATGGAGATCGCGCCAGGTCACCAACCGTTGGCAGATGAGTGTAAACGTTACGGGCATTGCCGTGCACTCCACTGCCGGTTGTAGTGCTTTGCTTTAATTTCGTCCGTAAACTACGCAGCGAATTGAAGGAAGACCGCATCGAATGACTTCGACGAAACGGTTGCGATCCATCAGCGGCCGGCGATGATGCCACTGTCAATCGTACCATCGTTGACGGATCTCTGACACTAGCTGGCGTCCCGGTGGAAGATACTGCTACGCTACGATTGATTGTATCATCATCATCCACAAACGTTTCACTACTATCGTTGAACACAGCGTTGAAGTAACATCCATCGGCAGCTAGTCCGTTTCGGTCGCTTGTGCTCTTATAGAATGATGGTTCCACTACCGGTTCCCGACTGTCAAAAATCTCACAATCCAGAACGTGCCTTACGCTCGTTTCACTGTTTGCACTACGAATGTTCTCCATCTGTTGATGCTGTTCTTCGCTTACGCTGCTGCATGAACCGCTTGCTGGCTGTAGTTTGATGAAGGATTACAAATCAAAATTGTTGCTATGGCAACAACGCACGGATATACAAAAAAAAAACAACCGTGGGAAAGAAATCGACGCTTCACCCGAGGGTAGCCCTGTACACGGATATTTATACGAAACACGTGCGAAGCATCGTTGCTAAAAAGTTAAATTGAAACTTGTTTGGTTTGGATGAGTGGAGCAACAAAACACCTTCAGAGTTTTAGAACTTTTTCGAGCATGAAAACAAAATATCGATTGCATTCGTGAGAAAATTTTTGCACCAGGATAAGTTATATTTTTTCCCCATTTCGTAAAGCGAAAAGGACTTGAAATTGACGTTCTGACCAGCCACTTGCGCTTTTGTATGAAATGTATTAATCAGCGACCGGTGCCCAATTCCGCTATAATATCCCATTCAACGCCTTTTTCGAGCACTTAGAGCTCGGTTCGGTCGTAAAAATCCAACTCCATTTCAATTCCATCCAACGCTACCATTACTCCGCGTCGTTATCTGTGTTCGATTTTTTCAGAAATCGATTTTTTAATCGAAATCGGATTCGATGGTGGTGTGAAATTTACGGCATAATGAACTGCAAAAACCGAATACACAAGCAAAACCCTGTTAGCGAGAAGTAGCACTTCAGTATTGTGCAACAAACTTTTCTAACTAGTTGCAGATATCTGATGAATATTTAAAATGGGACTGTAATGATTCTTTGTAGAGGCTGAGGAAACCTATATAAATGGATGTTTTTGCTGTCACCATACTGCAAAGCTTGCAGCATAATAAAAAATACACACTCTACCATGAGCGAAATGAACATGAGACATTAACAAATATTCTCATCTTTGCTACACCGTTTCTTCTGGACAGTCGGGAATGTGTCTCTAAAAGCTTTATGTACTATTACTTCGCCATGAAGTTCAAGCTTAGTCTTAGGCTTACTACCGTAAACAAGATTTCAATAAAAAAGTTGATTTTGAAACATTTTATCTCTTTGGTGGTAAACAACTTCAACGTGTGATCAATCACTTAACGGTGAGCGTTCAATGTCAGATACGCTATGCTACGAACCTCCGAGAGAGCTTGTGCCACAACAGCCACTTCGTAAAACATCTGCACCGGATTCCATTCTTTCTGGCGAGAAGTTTTCTGCCATTCTGAGAAGTATTTTCGTACGGTCTTCGGGGAAGTTTCAGCGTGTCGAAGTTACCCTGAAACAGTTTCATCCGTCTCGCACATTGCCTCGCTCACTCTTTTGGGCAGACGGCAATCGACGACGTAAAAGGTTCCCCTGGGACACCCATCCATCCTGATCAAACGCAGCAGTGTCACGCAACACGCGCGGCCAATGTTAAATGGAACTGGGATTTAGCGGTGAACCGGGGGCACAAATAAACATAGCCCATTTCTTGGCACCTCATCGGGTGGGACACGCTTTAAAGGCTAACGGATAGGAGCGCCAACCATTACCGAAACATTCGATGTTGTTTGGGATCACTTTTTGTTGTTCGAGCCGGCTGAAAGTATAATCGCTTAACCGCAAACGTCGGTACGATTTTGATCGTAAACGTTCGCGCAATGAGTCCCGCCGAGTATATAAACATGCGCCAGGATCATAAGCACGAAATCTTTCAGGAGCGAAGAAGGTATCACTGCGAGTCTTGTGGTGTTCAACAAACCAAAAAAAAAACAACATCTTTCCCACCACCGTTGATGACGTGCGGGATCGCACTGTTCTGCTCGGGAGCTCTATTAACTTTGTCCACAAGTTTACGGGACATTTTAAAAAGATATTCCCCCAGGTTCCCAAGTGCGTGAAGCCATGTGGGGAAGTGAAGCTTCACCCCCCGCTTCTCCCTACCCGTTGGATGACGCTATTTAATTAATCTATAAATTATAAGCAACACTCCATGGGACTTTAATGGAAGTTCTAGCCGATTACGCGCATCCTTATTTTCGTACATTTCGACCGTGGTTGCGCCAGGCAAGCGGTTTGTAAAGGTCAGAAGAGGACAGACAGAAGCTGAAGCGGAAGAAGAATAAAAAAAAGCATACGACAACATTTTACCGCTGATAAAAATGAGATCCCTTAACGCAGGAGGCGGCCGATCTCCCCTTAGTGCCTGGTATGTAAGTGCTGCTAATGCCACGCTGCCACTTTACTTAACCTCGCTTCCTTTTCCCGACTCTGCATAGCTTATTTATTTATGGCGTTGACGTCAGCGAGTGTACGCGTTGTTCCGAGACTTATTAAAAGATCGAGTAACTTCTTTCGAACCAAATCGTAGTACGCTGGCACGGAACACCACACTGAAGTTATTTCTACAAGCGACAACATTAAAAACGTGCACCCTCCGAAAACGGATCGTCTTCGGCCGGGTGGGCTGTAGCAAACCTCGATCCTGTCACGATGATAAAAACCGACCGCGGATGTAGTAAATTTGCGCGTTCGTGTGCCGTTTTATTTGCCCCCCATTTACCATTTTCCCCCCTTTGTAGTTAATGTAAGGGTCGATGTTTTGCGGGTGTAGACATAATTTTAAAATTTCGTCTCCGCCAACTGACCCGTCGTCGTGCACGGCACACGGCAGGCAGGCAACCGGTCAGGTGAAAGTTGATTTACGCCCGAAGGTTATGCAATATACCGCCACCGCACAGCAAACAGTCGAGGAACGGCAGCCTGTGCCATCAGATTTTTCGGTTACTTTTCGCGTCGAGCGGCACATACCCGTGACCGATGCGGGTTACTAATTGGTGCTCGTAAATCGTTCATTTGCGGGTGCACGCACAAACACACAATGTGAGATTTAAAATGAATGGGTAGGTAATTTATTGCTATGCGCGGTGCTTCTTCACGCGGACTGTTTAAAAATCCTTCCTCACCGGTATGGTGTGCCGGGATCTGATTTTACCGCTTATCTTGCTCTCGTGTTGCACGTATCCTAATCATCTTTCCGTGCGAATTCTGGTCACGGGTTGCTCTGATGCGGGAGTTGCTTCATACTTTAATCGATGAGCCTCTAACGGCGAAGCGTTGTGCGATAAATCTCGTCGCTAAGCAACGCAAACCGCGTGTGCGGAAATGGTTTGATTCGGTGTGCGTTTGGATTATGCTGAGATTTATCATATTTTCATGCAGATCGGTCGCTCGCATCAACAGATTAAAGTTAGAAAACTTTTCCTCATTCCCGCAACGACACCAGTCTTCCCCTCTTTTTCTACCGCGAAGGATCCTTACAATCCTTCCGCAATCAATTATCGAAAAACTTTGCACCACGGCAGAATATGCTCGATGGCGAATACAGTCGCCTGGCAACAGCGTGCGCAAGGATAAGTTGGAGATGAAAGCACACACACACATGTACGCTTGATACCCAGGAATTTAATACATTGGCACATCATGGGTGATGTACCATACGAAGCGTGTCATAGTGGCTCTTGTTTCGCAACGGAACAAGACGTGGAGCGTTCATAGGGATGGCATGGCATCAGGATGGGCTGCCTGATTTATTTAATTACGACCATCGCTGGGCCAAGCAGCAACCAGAAAGCGGAAGGAGAAGGAGAAAGGTCAATGTGTGAGAACGATGGGGTCGCTATGTGAGCATCCATAATTTATCCGCTGAATCCACCCATAACTAATCGAGTGTAAAATCTGCTCAAACACACACACACACACATGATTTTCGTCAGGATTCCAGATTGGTTGCTCGGTTGTTGCTTGCTAAATCGGCACCAGCTTGCGATAGGTCGGCGGTAAAATTATACCAAATAAGAGCCAGAAGCCTCGTTACACGGTTTTTGCGTCACCTTCGCTACATGGAAGAATTAATTGTACCATATTTCGAATATGTTTTATCAATAGATCAATAATTTTGAAAATAATTGTTCACTTCAAAGCTTTCGTACATAATTAATAATGTACTCATCCTCATGTCTAAAGGTATAAAAAATGTAAAATGTATAGTATATGAGCATATGATGGATAACCCGAGAAAACATAATGAATCCTGTTCAAGCAATATTTCATGTTATGTAATTGGCATACTTTCCAGTTGAAATTTTATAATTACGCCAAATAGTATGGAACCCTCATCCACCAAACTCTTTAGTTGTCAGAAATAAATTATACGCTCCCCCACTTGGGGATTACCACTTCCTGTGGTCCGTCCGGTCTGTATGTACTATTTTTATAATCGTAACATCGCCTTATCCGCGATCACAATCGCGTCACACGTGATAAAAATAAAGCGACTCAACACAGACGCCATTTGTGCGCAAGACAATTGAGTTATTAATTTAATTTGCCACCATAAATTAAGCGTTTGGGGCGTAGTGGCCTGCCGTGTCCTTGCCCTTCACTTTGCGCCTGGGTACGCCGCAATCCGCTGGCAGCGAGAGCACGTTGAGCGAAACACTGGAAAATGATCCATACTCCCCTCGAGGGAGGGGTGTGTTTGTGTGTACGCGATCGGTAATTAATTTTGTCATTCCTCCATTGTAACCCGGCGCGGAGTAGAGAGTGCCATAGTGCCATAGTTTCCATCAGAGATACCAGCAACACATCGTTGAGCGAGGCGACAGGATTGATGGTCTATCATTGATCTGAAGCAATAAAGCCTGATACCCCTAGACGGCATTTGTACGGGGCTCTCTTTCTCGACTGCCTGTCCACCTGGGGGTCCACCGCCCGTGCCCGAAGCAGGGGAAAAACGTGCCACAAAGGAAAACCATGCGGCATCAATCAGCGTACTATTTGCGATTTTGTTCGAAAGTTTCAGCCTTGGGCTTTCCTTTCGAATTAGCAGCTAATGAGTGGTGCTTTGCACCACGTCTACGCGGAGCGTGTCGAGATGACGTATCACAATTAGCGTTTAATTGGCACCAAGAAGGAAATCGAGCCTTCGTGAGGGGTCCGCCTAGTGTAGGACCATACTGCTCCAATGGATCGATTAACACGTTCCAATAAATGCCTTTTTTCGGAGTAGTAACCTGCAAACTACGTCAACTACGGTTAAGAAAATGATGGTAATGAATCCTCTGACGATGGTGCTAGTACATGCAAAAGTGCAGTGGCCAAACAAGAAGTTCTGTGCCGAGTGCCGAGGAAGTATACGCGACCCGTAATACCTTCATCTTTTCGTTTTGAGCTTTAATAGGACGCTCTTACCACAAGCTACACCCTGCCGGACACAATCGGGACACAAAAGGACATACGGCCGGGTCTTCGAGATTTCAAAGTGTTTTGCCTTATTCGCTGCCTGCAACGATTGGAGATAGATGGTGGTTCCGGTCGAGTCGAGTGCGATGTCTTGTGTCTGCACCGTCGAACTTCCGAGCATTCAGAGCATGACAGAAGAATGCTAGGAGGGTGAAATAGTATGAAAAAGGCAGACACAGCACCTGCCCGTAATAAAGTGCATGGAGCAATTCTTTCCACGGTGCCATACTCTTCCTCAATGGCGCTACTTATAGTTCACCTCGCAAGAGAAGCACCACGAACGTCTTGATTCGAACAAGCCGTTCGAGAGGAGCACGTCTTCGTCACCGTAATTAGTGACCGTCGTACAATCGGTGCTTGAAAAGCTCGCTCCATTCGACACCGGATGACGGAAACGTGGAGGTTAAATTATGAATTATTATTCCAACCATTTAACAACACCCGCCCGGTGGGCGATTTGTGTCAAACTAATACAAAGTCGACGCAAAAACTTTGACAGGGAAAAACTGGAGCAAAACGGATTCAGGTTCTGGGTAGGAAGTTCGACCCCGTTTTTACTCAAACGACCAGACAGAACCTTCTGGACCACAGCAAGCGTGGTTTGACAGTAGCGCAGTTCGGTCCACGATTGGTACGAAAAGTTTGATAAAATATTTACACTAGGATGTAATGTTGTTTTGCAACAGTTCACAACAAGCTTAATCTTTCGACTTTCCCAATTGGATTGGCAGACCCGTGCGGGTACCAGTGTACCAGTTTCCTTGGAACAAATTCTTTAAGTTTGCATAAACGTTCAAGGCCCAAGATAAGGATGGCGGCTTACAGTGGAAGCGTTCATTATTCTCCTGCTTTCCGGCACGAAAGCCGAACGCCAGCTTAATCCTTGTGGCGGAACGGTATTTTTTAATCAGCGACACGTTTTTTGTCCCACCGCGTGAAAACCCCTAGCCCCGTAACGGTGTCCCGTCGGATGAAGTGGGCTGACAGATTACACATTACACAGGTCCTTTGCCGGCTGGCAGGATGCGCGGGGATGAGAAGGGCAACATAATCTTTGCGCAAACAGATACGCAGCAAAGCTTCAGCTGGAAAAATACTGTCACCTCGCTTCGGTGCGACAAACGTTTGCCGGAGGACTGTACCACGAATCTGAATAATGGAACTCAGCCAGCCAGCCAGCGCCCTGCTCTGATGATAATAATTGTTAGTAGAAACGATAACACACACCAACACGCACAAACGCTTCGTTGTTCCTTTCCAAATAGGCCACACCTCACGGTCCAGCTCCGCGTGGAAATTGAGCCAATGTTCTACAACCAAAAGACTAACTTTTCGCACCAATTTGCCGGTGCAATGGAACACCGAACTTAACTTCAAATTGAAAGCCTTAATCCGTCGCTGTTGCTGCTGTATGCTCTTCCTCCCCGCCCCCCCCC